>CM042009.1:37930544-38530544 GCA_023525715.1 Cichorium intybus
CTGAGACGTTGCACGGGGTCAAGACTGCGAGCTGCCCGCATAGGGGGGGGGGGGTGTTCCCCGCGGCATTGCCCCTCGACGGGTGGCACACCGGAGGGCCTTAGCCATTTGGTTGGTTTATATGCATGTAACTTGTGAAGAACAATTGATGCACCATAAGGTGACTTAAAGGACAGAAAGGTATCACCGATTTCAATTCTTATCAATCATAAACTCTGCAATATAAGCTCTGCAGTTGACTTATATTTAATGTTTATTCAAAATCTATTAGATCTTATATTCAATATTATTATTATGTATAATACAGATAGTTGGATGACTGTTTATGTTTGCATAATATCTTACCAAGGTCGTGTCTGAAATAATAGTGGATGATGGGATGAAACTTTTGTGGGAGCTTAGGATTCAAGAAGCTGTTGCATGTATTGAGGTCTTTTCATGAATAGTTCTGTCTCATAATATTATTTGATTGGATCAAATAAATACCAACATTCATAGGTAAGAGAGCGTGCAACTGTAGTTTTGGATGGCTTAATGAAGAGAGAAGATGGAGAACTATCAAATAACTTTTGTGAGAAGCTTATAGTGAGGCTACAAAGCTTCAAAAAGGAAGAAAACAAAGGAAGTTATTTTTCTCTTCACTAACTAAGTAATTGATATATGTACAGAATTATGAGGATTCAAGCAAGGTATCCGTTGAATCAATTTCGAATTTTTTTTTTTTAATTTTGCATTTCTGCATTTGATTGATCAAAGAAGGGTCCTTTTAAAATATCATATTAACTTCCCATTTTTAGCCATCTCGTGAACATCATGGGAATTCATGGTTTTTTTGCTCCATTAAATGCTTTCAAGTACGTTGTGTTAATTCTTCTTGAATTTTGGATATTTTATTAATTGTGAATTAAGACTTTGATTAAACTAATTACTTATTTATTGGTTTTCTTTTACTCTTGTGATTTTTGTAGTGGCTTCATTAGAAACGTGCAACCCATTGATGTAGAAAACAAATAGAGACCACAAGTTTTCCTTCACTATGTCAATATTTGAACCACATAGTGACATGAAAAGCTTTGCTGTCAATATACTTGTCCAAGTTCTATGTACAGAAAAAAGGAGTACATTATCATGGAAGAAAAGTGACAAGGTCTTATAGTATCCATATGAAACAAAATGGTTGTCGTAAATTATTTTACTGGTATTCTGTTAACGGATAAATACACTAAATAGCATATACTTTTCTTTATACCTTATTATAGCATTATAATGTCAAGTTTTCTTTTGACACGCATTTTCACTAAGATAAGGCAAACTCCATGATGAAGGTTTTCATCTTTATTTTTTGATTCATTTTAAGTTAGCAAGCCTGACAAATATTTTCAGCATCGTTACTTTTGTCTGTGGCGTATAACACGTATGTGTTTGCCAATTTTGATCGATGAAAACAAAACTGATAATATTGGTTTTAAGGCATTTGATGAAAGTTTAATCTAATTAGTAATTACATTTTAAACCACGTATTTTTAATAGTTTATTGAGCATTTGTGTTTGTGGACACGTTTTTGTGGTTGGTTTTTTAAAGTTTTTGTTTACAAAATGATTTGTCCTGTAAGTTCCTGAAAAAAAGAGAATGTATGTGATAAAGATAATGCTTTAGTACGAAAATGAATTACATGATAAGAGAATGTATGTGATAAAGATAATGCTTTAGCACGAAAATGAATTCCATGATAGAGTGATTTAACTAGCATACATACGCAAAACAATTGAATATTTATTATAACATATTTTTTCATAACCCACAACAAACACTCCTATATCATCCTCAAAATTTGTATAAACAATTTCATGATTTTACGTCTGAAAATCTTATGAATACAAAAAGTATGAAAAACAATAACATAAAAATATCGAAACATCTATTATGACATTTATATTCATAAACTATATCAAACCCTCCAAAATTATAAAAAAATTGTAGAAACAATTTCATGATTTTGTATATTACAATCTTACGAATAACAAATACTATGAAAAAATTTAATACGACAACTTTTAATAACAAAAAATATCAAAATAACTATTATAACATTTGGTATTAAAAAAATACATCAAACACACCTAACTATGTAAAGAATTTGTTTTAATTTCAAAAGAAATTAATAACAATTTAAAGAATATATATATATATATATATATATATATATATATATATATATATATATATATATATATATATATATCAACATATGTTTAGTGTATTTTCCTATTTATTTTACTCTTCGTATTTTAATCACAAACATTTGAAAGATATAAATATATTTAATGAGGAAATTATACTTGTATAGAAACAACATGTATAAATGAGAGAAATACAAAAGCTTTTTAGTAAATGCTATCAATTTAAGAAATATGAAGAGTCATTTAGGTTTCAAAATAACTATGGTGTATTTTCCCATTAACTTTACTCTTCACATTTTAATCACAAACACTTAAAGGAAATGAATGTTTTTAAGGGAAATTTCTACTTATAGAACAACATATATTAATGAAAGTAATACAATAAGTTTTTAGTAAATGCTATTAATTTAAGAAATATGAAAAGTTATTTAGGTTTCAAATCATTATGGTGTGATATAACATAATATCTCTAACCATATTAGTGTGGAAGGCCCCTATTATAGTATAAAATTATATATATATATATATATATATATATATATATATATATATATACACACACACACACATACACATAGAGAGATAAATTAGTAGTCCTTTCTGAAAAATCTTTTATGCGGTTGTAGAGTTTTTTATTCAAATATTGCAATTTAGATTTTTTGAGATAATAGCTTTATCAGTAGTGTTTTCTAACAAAAATCATTCTTGTGGTTATAGATTTTGCGATTCAAATATAAGTTTATGATTCAAATATGAAGAGTTAAATAAATAAGTTTGTCGCATCAACGTTATTTGCAATGTGAATTTTTTTCTTTAGATTATAGTGCTTGAAATGAGATGTAAAACTAAACGATTGGGAAAATAAAACTAAACGAATGGGAAATGATCATTTTTTTTCGATGAACTAAATATTATAACTTTTCAAATTCCTACAGAAACTTTAACCAACTACAAATAAAAAGACATAAGTAAAAAAATTGATTAATTGCATTGAATTATTTCATTTAATATTACAACTCTTAAATATTATGCTAATACCAATAAACACTTACACCAAAATTTAAAGTTGGTTAATAATATTGAAATATTTCTTTTAACGTCAAAACTCCTCAAATTCTATCTGAAAGTTATTTAACTATTACAACTCAACAAACTTTGTTAATTTATGTTACTCTATCAATACTTATAATACTTATTATTTTATATGCTTTAGCATTATGTCTTGATAGACGAGGAAAACGATTATTTGATTTGTATAATAATAAGAGTTGTTATGAAAGAATATACATTAGCATTAAATATTAGGAAGTTGACTTAATTTAATATTTCTAATTTAACATTTCAAAAATTAGAATAAGTAAAAAACTTTGTTAATATACATTAACCTTAAAGATTAATGAACAACCTTAAATGAGTAAACAAATTGTTAACTCTCACAAATTATTATTTAATATTTTACATGAAAAACATATGCGAGTAACAAAGAATAAAGCATGATATTCATTGTATCTTTATTCAAAACTACTTCTATCATAAATATCTTCATGCGGCTGTTTAGTTAAAACTTCAAAAAAAGTTAATTTTGTTTTTTGTTTGTCAATAAAGAATATATTTAAAACATCGCATTTCCTTCATTTATTGATTGTCGACTAAATATACAAATATTTTAAATTATATATATATATATATATATATATATATATATATATATATATAATTTTGGAGATCACAATCTAACGAATAAGAAATAGTAGAAACATAAACACTACAGCTTTTAATAACATGAAACAATTGAAATATTTATTATAACATATTTTAAAAAAAAACACACAACAAACACTCTTATATCATACCCAAAAATCGTGGAAACAATTTCAAGATTTGACGTATCAAAATCTAATGAATACAAAAAGTATGAAAAAATAATAACATAAAAACATCGAAACATCTATTATAACATTTATATTCATAAACCACATCAAACCCTCCAAAATCATAAAAAAAATAATTGTAGATACAATTTCATGATTTTATATAGTACAATCTTACGAATAACAAATACTATGGAAAAATTTAATATGACAACTTTTAATAACAAAAAGTATCAAAATAACTATTATAACATTGGTATTAAAAAATACATCAAGCACAACTAACTCATATAAATAATGTAAAAACAATTCCAAAAAAAATTAGTAACAGTTTCAAGAATATATATATCAACATATGTTTGGTGTATTTTCCTATTTATTCTACTATTCATATTTTAATCACAAACACTTGAAAGATATAAATATCTTTAATGAGAAAATTATATTTGTATAACAACAACATGTATAAATGAGAGGAATATAAAAGTTTTTAGTAAATGCTATCAATTTAAGAAATATGAAGAGTCATTTAGGTTTCAAAATAATTATGGTGTATTTTCCTATTAACTCTACTCTTCACATTTTAATCACAAACAAAGAAATGAATGTTTTTATGAGAAATTTCTACTTATAGATCAATATGTATAAATGAAAGTAATACCATAAGTCTTTAGTAAATGCTATTAATTTAATAAATATGAAGAGTCATTTAGGTTTCAAATCATTATGTTGTGATATAACATAATATCTCTAAATATGTATGTATACACACACACACACACAAATAAAGATTAGTAGTATTTTCTCAAAAATCTTTTATACGGTTGTAGAGTTTGTGATTCAAATATTGCAATGTAAATTTTTCTTGAAATAATAGCTATATTAGTAGTATTTTCTAACAAAAATCATTCTTGTGGTTGAAGAGTTTGCGACTCAAATATAAGTTTGTGATTCAAATGTGAAGAGTTGAATAATTGAGTTTGTCACATCAACATTATTTGCAATGTGAGTTTTTCTTTAGATTACAGTGCTTCGAATGGGAAGTAAAACTAAACGACTGGAAAAATAAAACTAAGTGAATGGGAAAAGGGTAACAAAATGAGAATTTGATGATTTTTTTCGATGAACTACATCTTATTTCATAGAGTCAGAATCTCAGAATAAACTTTATATCCCTCTACGTCAGTTCAACTATCGCCCATGAAATTCGCTCCTCTGGTTTAGCATCCGCTAGTTCAGTATGCGCAAGAACTAGGTACGAATTAGGTTTTTTAATATTCTGTCGTTATCTGAAACATACATGGAAACAAAGATCTCTTAACCTGTTTCACTCATAACTGTTGCTACTTCTGATTTGCCTCTTGGTTCACTCACCACCGTTTCTTCCATCTTGTTGTCGCTTCACACAAGACATCACCTTCCGTTTTTAATAATTTCATAAACCAAGCATATATCTTATTCAGAATTTGTTTAAATGAGTCTTCCGTGGAAGAGTCAAGAAAGTTGCAGCTCCAGGTACTCTCAGTGTGAGCAATGAAGAAGCATCTACGATACATATAGATAGTGGGAGCTCGTTCGAGGAGGAGGGTAACACCTTGGACAAAGTAAAGATGATGAATCAGGAGCTGCAGCTCCAGGTACTCTCAGGAGATCCACTAGAGAAAGAATACCTCTGGTTCGCTACCCCGCGTTGGAAAGTTACCTATTACTAACCGAGAATGGGGAACCAGAATATTATCCTGAAGCCTTAAGGATGAAAGACTCTGTTCAGTGGAAGAAGGTGATGAAGGTTGAGATACGCTCACTTGATAAGAACGAGACCTGGTTTCTTGTCAAGTTACCAACAAAGAAGAAGATATCTACATGGCGTAACTAGATGGTTTTGAGATTGTTGGGTAAGAAAACCTTGTGTGTCGTTTAAAGAAAGTTCTGTACGGATTGAAGCAAACTTCAAGGTTGTGGTACTTGAAGTTTGATGACTTCATGATGAGAAATGGGTTTCGGAGGAGTGAGAGCAACCACTGCTATTACCGGAAGCAACTCAAGGCCTCATACATTATCCTGATTCTCTATGTTGATGATATGTTTGTAGCGGGTGCTGACATACAGGATATCAACAGGCTGAAACAACAGTTGTCCAATGAGTTTGAGATGAAGGACCTCGGACCTGCTAAGAAAATTTTAGGCATGAGCATTGTCAGAAACCGAACTTCAGGAGAGATCAGACTTTTTTAGGAGAAGTACATCCTGAAAGTTTTGGTGAAGTTCAACATGGAAAGTGCTAAGGTCCAAAGCACCCTACTTGGAAGCCATTTAAATCTTTCAAAAGAACAATCCCCAAAAGTCGGACAGAGACAAGAAATAAATGGCTAAGATTCCATATGCGTCAACAATTTACAGTTTGATGTATTCTATGGTGCGCACACGGCCACACATTGCACATGCAATGGGAGTCGTCAGCAGGTTTATGTCAAATCCGGGGAAAGAGCATTGGGAAGGTGTCAAGTGGCTGCTTCGCTACTTGAAGGGAACCTCAGATGCAGCCTTAGTTTTTAAAAGGCAGAAGGTGGTCCTTAAGGGTTTTACCGATGCAGATCTGGGGGTTGTGCGGATTCTGGGAAGAGCACGACTGATTATGTCTTCACAATTGGAGGAACCACAGTTAGCTGGATGTCTAGACTATAGAAGAGTGTAACTCTTTCAACCACTGAAGTAGAGTACATGTCAGTAGTAAAAGCTAGCTGAGAACTGCTATGGTTAAAGAACTTCCTATTAGAACTTGGGAAAATCAAAGCGCAATTCACCTGGCGAAGAATCTAGTGTTTCACAGCAGGACGAAACACATCAAGATAAGGTATCACGTCATTCGTGAGTATATAGCCGAAGGTACCTTCATCTTCAAGAAAATCCTTGGTGCGGAGAATCCTGCAGATATGTTCACCAAGGTGGTCCTGTTGGATAAGTTGAAGTTGTGCATGACTTCAACTAGTCTTCTGTAGAAGTAAGGCGAAGACGAAGAGCTGGAGAGAGAGAGAAATAAATGAAATCTCATTGGTTACAACTTGGTAGATAGAAGAATCAAGTTCTTATTAGTATCCAAGTGGGATATTGTTGAGTATGTGGAGCCTAATTCGAACCCAGGAGTCATTACGGCCGAAGAAGATCAGTTTTCCGAAGCAACCAAACCGAGGCGAGGAATGTCAGTGCGGTTGAAGGTCATGTTTCGTCTTAGATCAGTTTCTTTGTCAGATGTTGTGAGCTCCGCTTCGGATGGTCATGTGATGCGAAGCGAAGATCGACCAGTTGTAAAGTAGGTATCACGAGTCTGGTGTATACATTATTGTCTTACTCTACTTTAAGGTCCTTCGTAGGAAGGCATCATTCGGACCGATGAGCATCCTTCGCTCCGGTCCGAGGCTTTGAAGTAGATCCTTCTCATGGATTAGATGGAGAGAGTCGAGATGTTGATAAAAGGGTTAAGCTACTTCAGGAGCGAAGTGTCCCTTGACACAAGTAAAGGACAACAGGCGTTAGAAGTTGGTATGCACAACATGTTCTGGAGAACTGTTTCTATCAGTAGTTGGTCTGCCACAACATGTTCCTTATCCTGTCCTATCAGCTGGCCTATCTGCAAAAAGTCAAAGGCTAGAAGATCTGCCATAACCAGTTTCGATCTCCACACCCGGTTATATATATCCCCCGAAACCATGAGTGTTGTGTGTGCGATTATTTTCAATGTAGAGATTATACTTATACATTTTGTATAACATTCTCATAATAAAATCTCTATAGTTCCAAAGTGGACATAGCTTGATCTCGCAATTGGGTGAACCACTTAATTCCTTGTGTTGATATTTACTTGCTAGTTCTTCTTGTATTTCTTGCTGCAACAATTTCTTTGTGTCGAGTGCAACTCGTCGAGGTTTGTTTGGCCGTATCTTGTTCTTGAGAGGTTGAGTTTACGATCTCGCTTTGTTGCTCATCCAACATGAAGGAGCTACACCAAGGAGGGAAAATGTTGGCTGATTTGCAGTGGGGCGAGGATGTTGTTGTATTGTTGTAATAGTGGGTTGGAAAGGAGTCCAATACATAGGCATCGACATCCAAAGGACTGCCAAGGCAGCACCGCTAGTTGTTGTTGTGCAGTGGTTGTCAGAGTTGGGGGCGATGGTTCAACTGTCCACCATATCAGGGCGGTTTTGGATGACGACCACCACGAGAATTCCCAAAAGGTTTTTGGTTTAGAGGTGAATTTAACGAGCCTGCATGGAGCACAATAAGTGACGATGAATGGTCAACATGTACCGATCGTGTTGAGCAGGTGCATGCTAACCTTTGCTCATCCAACAGTAGCATGAAACGTGCTTGTATGAAGGTAGGGAGAGGATTTTAATGGCGTAAGATAGTGACAATGTTCTCGAATTGAGGAGACAAACCGTTTATGATGTGGAAAACAAACATTTTCGCGTATATCGACGCATCAATATTTGCCAAGAGACATGATAGAACTTTGATCTTTTGGCAATATTGTAAATTTGTATGGTCACCAATCACTTAGTTGCGGAGTTCATTGTCCAACTCAATAGCCTTTGCGTCCTTCTTGTCTCGACAGAGGTTTTCATTTTGAAACAATATGAATGGTGCCATTTTTTCTTGAGGATCATTATGGAAGCAGTTGTGTAAGAGTGCCATATATCCACGCCTTCACAGTGAAATCAAGCTTTTTTCATTTCGTATCATTGGTATTGGCGGGTTACGAAGTTCCATCAAGGTAGCCGAGAACACCAAAGCTAATGAAATTAGTTTGGAAGAGTTCCCTCCATGCATTATAATTCAATTCATTTAGGTCTGGGATCAAACGAGACATATATTTTAAATTTTTGTAATGCCACACCGTTTTCGATTGTTGGCAGTTCGAGTTTTTGAAATCGGTATGTGAAATAGGTTTTTCTGGTTTTGACTACGTTGATCGTTTTGTATAGGTTTGAGTATTTTCACGTATGAACCGGTTTCAAACCGAAACAGTTTTAACCCAAACCAGTTTTGACTTTGCTGACTTAATCTGATCCAGTTATCAAACCGAACCGATTTGTTAAAAAAACAGTTTGTGCACCTCTAATTTACACTACAGAACACTAGTTGCTAGACTTCATTTCTTCTGAAAATACGTAACATCGTTGTATATATCATTAACTTTATTACCTTATTTAGAAAATGTATTATAACTAGGAAGTGGACCCCGCGCAATGCAGCGGGAAGCTAGAAAATGATCAAAACGAAATAATAATATTTGTACTTTGTTAATGTGTAAGTTTTTAAAAACCGTTAGCTATAAAAAAATATTTATAAACAACTATATTACAAGAACTTCATTAAATGTAAAGGTCGAACTACAAAAGGGTAATAAACAAAATTATAAAAGACGTTGTATACATGGGGTTTTATTGTAAAAACAAGTTATAAAAACATATAAACAGAATTGTACAAGAGGGTGTGAGAAATTTGTAAAAATAAATTTGGAAAATAGGTTTTATTGTAAAAAAGTTTGTAAAAATTGAAAAAATACCATATTTGTAAAAAATATAATTTTATAAAAACATATAATGTAAAAGAAGTTGTAAAAATATAATATTGTAACAAAGAAAATATAGCTTTAAAATAGTATGTGTATATATATATATATATATATATATATATATATATATATATATATATATATATATATATATATATATATATATATATAATATTTGAGGAATAATTGTTAAAAATTTGGACCAACTTTGTTACAAAAATTTAAAAGATGGGTAAATTTTGCAATAAAAATAGTTGTTAGGAGCAAAAACGAATTATTATTTTCATATTTGGGCCAAAAATATAAAAAAAAAAGAAGTTGGTCTGGCCGGTTAGGCTATGGGGAATACATCCCACGCCTTGAGCGTGGGGACTATGTGGACACCACCCACGGCGTGGCACACCGCCCCCCTCTCGCGTGGGTGGCGTGGATGTGGCCAGCCGTGGGTTCAGCAACGTAGAGCAACGCGAACTCTCTTTCTCTCTGTTCTTCTTTCTCTCTATCTCTCTTCTCAATAATATTATAATATACAAAAAATTAAAAAATAAAAGAAAAAAAGTGACGTGGAGTGGTGGGTATTTCCTTGGTGGTGTGGTAAGCAAGCGAGATGATGTGTCGGTGACGTGGCATCATTTTTCATGTGGGAACCAAAGGAAGCACTCCTTATAGCCTTAGATCACAATATAATGGGGCAAGGCCGGATCGGATCTCAAGATGCGATGATAGGTCGGGTCGCCAAGATCTGCATGCTTTGAAAAAAAAACTAAAGGTGGGAGTCAAACCCGCCCCCTCTAGCTGGTCCTGTGTGGCAAGACACTCGTACAAGTAGGCTATGCTCAGTTTTAGTTAAACCTTTGTAAAACGAAATATATTGAAAGAGGAGCATGGTTTTCATTCTACGTTGATAATTATATGAGCATATAATAATATTTTTTCAATCATACTGAAAAAATTACAAAAAATCTTGGTTCACTTGTACTCAACTAGATACACAACTCTATATATCGGTTTTTATTAGTTTGGATTCTCCTGTCGCCGTGCTTTTATCTCCCATTGAACATCTATAACGGATGACTACAGTTGTTATGACTGTGTACTTATTCTAGATTATTGTTTTTATCTCTCCTTCCAAAATCAAGATTCTAGTCTTCTACCACATAAAAACAAGTTTATATAATAATTAAAGATTTATTTATGCTACGAATTAGATTTATTGCCAGTTTATATATATTCTTCATATTCTAATTTGTTACCAAAATTGTGCCAATTTTTAAATGTACGAATTGATAATAAAAAATGTGTTATGAATTGGTAATAAATTGTCATATATATAGCTACATAAATGTATAATAAATCCATTTCAATATATAATATAATTAAAATATATATATAACTTCGTTACATAAATATATCATTAAGATTAACGTCATGACGTATTTTAGATATGTATTATAATACCATATTAGTATAATTACACTCCAAAAGTACCAAAAAGTTCTTGGTTCGCACGTATATATACAACTTTGCGTATGTAGTTCTTTGTTATTCATCTCTACACTAACGGTGCATTGGAATTGTATCAATTAGCCTTTTTGGAAAAGAGAGAATTAATTGTGATCTCATTTCAAGGATTGTTTAGAAGAAACTTAACAAAACATAACTTTTAATTCTCATAGCAAGAAAATAAAATACACTAGCCACCAAGAAATAAAATACACTAGCCACCAAACTTCTAACTAGAAGGTTAATTTATTTATAGATAACACATAACCATTTAATGATGATTTGAATACAGGTTCCACAGCCAACCAAAAGCCGAACCCACCACTAACCCAACAACCAAAGACGTTTCCATAGCAATTCCGACTACCTCCGATTCGTCCACCGGAACGGACTTCGGTGCAAGGATCATAAGCACACTCGTCAAATATCCATTGCTCACACCAAGCAACAATGTCAAAACAATCACCGGAACCTCTGTACGCATCCATTTGGGTCCATGTATACACGCCATAAACAGCGGATAAAACACCACCCTCGCCATACAACAACATATCGCCCCTTTACTCCGCCGTGGCAAATAAACCGCCGTCAAACACTTCCCCAAAAAATCACCAACGTTAAACGTCGTTATAAGAATTATAGGATACCAATCCTTAAAATACGCCGATGAAACGTTTTCACTCAAGTAGCCGGGGAAAATCGATAACGAGACTACGTAGATGACGAACCCCGCCGTTACCTGCCACCGGATCTTCTTCACCACCACCCCAAAATGTGTCCCGATTGTCACGTGTCCTGTGCCGTCCTTTCGGTTTCTGTTCCTGTAGTAACGAATCACCGGTAGTTTGTCTACGACGTTGGTGCAGATGACGCAAACGAGCACGATGAGTGCACTGAACACGAAGTATATCTGTGTGCTTGTTCGGAGTCCCTTTTGCGTGTGGGGAAGTGACGCTTTCGTTATGATTCTCAATATGGAAACCATAAGACCTGAAAAATAGAAAAGAAAACCAAAAATTGGTAGTGGAATAGGATAAAGGTAATAGTGTCATTTTAAGTAATGTTAATAGCATACCAGCGGTGGCATTGCCGGCGAAAACAGCTTGCATGTAGCGTCCGGGGAGTTCACCAGTGGATCCGACTAGACTTCCAGCCACCAGGCCGTCGGCTAAGCCGCTAACCATAACCATCGAAACAAGGACCACAAACGCGATGTTTGATCCGTTTGTGGTTTGATTCCCGTGGTTGATCCAGTCGGTTACCGGCGCCACCATCAACGCCGAAATAAACAAGCCCTGACCCAGATTTATCCTCGTTCTCACCGACGGCAGTTGAATCCGGCTTGACTTAGACCAACAGAGGAGGATTAAAAGCACCGTCACGGCGGCGGACATGTAACCAACGGAGAAAACCTTGTTGATGTGTTTGGTGGGGTATAGGTACTGGAAGTAGTCGACGGCGGTGATGAAGGCGTTCCATGGAACTAAGTAGCCAGCACCAAGTAAGAAATGGATTATGTAAGCGATCTGGTATGTGTCTTTTGGCTCCTCGTCGTATATCTTCGGCTTCACCTTTAAGTTTAGAGTCTCCATTTCCGGCGGAGATAGGTGCACCGACCACCGTCTGGATAAAGTTGTCGGAATATGGGAAAATAGAGAGCAATGCTCTCCATGACTGTGGCTATGCTCTGAACTTATACAGTGATTTGCATGATTTCAGTTTCCCCAGATTATGCCATGTGGCGATGCTAAAAAAAGACAAATATTCGACCGATAACATTTTTGTAACAAATGGCGGAGGGTTTTAAGAGTTCAAACATGTACGCAACTTATTGTTTCTGCACATCCTGTTCTATTTATTTGGATGAATGTTCTTAAAATTAAGCGAGTTCATGATATCGTAATATAATTAATTGTGATGGAATAAATTAGAGATTATTATATTTAGATGTGTTTCACTATTTAAGTTATAGTGATAAAATAATCACGTATTTGAGTGTTTAATTTATTTTGATTATAAAATAATTGTGACATTTTTTCTAAATCAAAGATTTTTTTTTTGTGAACTTAAAGTAAAATTATCACGAAAGAGAGATGAGTAAATAATTTTATTTATTTATTATAATTATTTTTATGACTTATATATAATTGAATAATTGTCAAATACATTAAACTTTATTGTTATGACTTGATATTGTGATTAATTAGTTTTAAAATACATATCTAAAAACATCTTTAATATCGGTATTGACAATATTGTTATTTGATTTGTATTTATATCATGTTAAGCGGCAAAAGAAAAGAGTCATGTATAATATGGATCCATGCATAACTTCATCTGTTTTATTTTCAAAATTGTTTGTTTAAAAGTTTTATAAAAGTAACCATCGTTCGACTATGCGTAGAAAGTTAATAAAAGCTTCTGATTATCAATCGAGTATTTTAATTTTCTATTATTCAATACATATTATGAACTAAAACTAATTACATTAAAACTTTATAATAATTACTGAATTCAAATATGTAAATAAACTAACAAAGTTTTGCCCAAAAGGAAACGATATAGTCCTTCCATTTTAATATCAATTAATTAAAAAAAGTATATAATTGATTTTCAAGTCTTTTCAATAAAAAAGAATAATAGAAGTATAATCGTAAATTATATCATGTAGTATCAAAAGTGGAGAAAATAATAAACGACGCCATTTGAGTACTAATAATATTTTAAGCAGCATACAAACATTTAAACATTAAACCTCGTATGGAATTCCACAATTCAACTGGTAGGACTCCGATCATAAAGACATCTAATTCCGAAAGTGATTGACACAAGTATCAAACATCACCAATAAAAGCAAAGGTAAGACAATACCATATAGAATTAACCTGTCAAAAGACGCAATATTATTTAGCTTTACATTGTTTTAAATTTTATAAAAGTTATTTATTTAGAAAGAATGTATTTGATGTCTAAATGATATTGATTGAATGTCCGTCTACAACACAAACAAATTAAATGCAAAGAACCGAAAATGGAATTCCAATTAAGATATTCAATAACAAAATTTAACTCTCACAAATACGTAAAAACACTGTAACACTTATTGTTAAGAAGATAAACTTATTTATTTATTCCTAGCTCACAAAATTGATTTGGATAAAATTATTAATCAATTATTTAATTTAAACATAAATCACTTTGGTAGATTTTGATGTCACCCGTAGCATTATAAGTTGTACCTCTGCATTAGTGTTCAAGATATAAATTAATTTGTTTGCTTCTCAGAATATACAGACATTCTGATAAAAACATAAAAAAACACTAAAATAGTAAGCAACTCATTGACAAAAACATGTAAAATGTTTAGTCAAATAAGAAAGAACGAAACATGCGAAAGAATACTAAAAATATACAATTACACGTATCTAGCTAATACAACAAAATTTAGAACCATCGATACATTTTAAATAAAAAATTTATCACCGTATCAAACTATCAATATCTAAACTTTTGAAATCTTGAAAATTATTAATATAGGTTCTAATTCTGAAAATTCTAAGTTCTTATAATCTGTCAACCAATCAGGTTTTCAAACAATTATTATACATTTTTAGTCTGGATTCTGATAAAATTTTAACCGTCTAGCATTACATTAATAAATGCCTATCAACCAGTTAGGATTTCAACTTTCAACCAATTAGTAGTATCCAAAAGAGTAAATTACAATAATGGTCCATGTGGTTTGCATGAAATTGCAATAATCGATCAACTTTTAAAAAAACCTCGATAATGGTCCAAATTAAAGATTAACTTTCAATAATGGTCCAAAAATAAGTAAACATACAGTAAAAAGACTATTTTACCCTTTTTAATTTCTTTTTCATTTTTATTTTAATGTTTTATTTATTTTAGTAATTAAAAAAAAAGAAAAATACCCCACCCCACCCCACCCCCACCCACACCCCCTGCGTCTCTCTCTCTCCCTCTCTCTCTCTCTCTCTCTCTCTCTCTCTCTCTCTCTCTCTCTTGGGTTTGTTCCCTCCGCCAGAAGTTCTTTGAAAGTTTCTGCTCAGTAATTCCAACTGGCCATCATTTATTCATTGTTTGGTTTTTGTTCTTCCATGGATTTTCACGCAGCAGCAGGAAGGTTCTTTAAAAGTTTCTGCTCAATAATTCCAACTGCCATCATTTCTTCATTGTTTGGTTTTTGTTCTTCCATGGATTTTCACGCACCAGCAGGAGTATAATGTTTAGTTTTGAAAATAACAACTGCTCAATAATTCCAACTGCTCAATAACTCCTGCTGCTCCGCGTATATGAGTTTCACGTGGGATGTTTTGGTTCTTGATCCTCCTTCCACTATTTCTGCCTTCCGGCGTTCATATTCAGAATCATCTGTCAGCAGCTCATTCCGACACACAGGATAAGTATTCCGGATGCCCAACCATGGAAGAATGCAATCACCATGGTAACGATGGGTACATGGAAGCTGCTTTGCCATTAGCCCAACCTCAATTTCATCCTTACAGACTGCACAAACTCCAAAATTATATCTGACCTTTTCCTTCTTTACTGCACAGACGATATTTCAGTGTTCATCTCAGTGCTCAGTCCCGTCTCTTGCGAACCAGTAATTATATCTCTTTCCAGCTTCATATTTTGACCATAATTCTCAATTAAACCCCTCAGAAATGCTTGATCGTTGACTGGAAATGTAGAATTTTGTGGGAATTGGATATGATGAACAGATTTACCAATGGAAACGGTATTTTCAATTCTCGGGGGATCAAAATTTGAAGTGAAACTGAAATCAGGGTTGTTGAAAACACTGTTGAGCATGTCTTTTTGTTGGATGTTGATCGGATTGGAGAAGCAGGGCACGTGGGGTGGTTGGGATATAATTGGTGTCGATAATCTTGTCACCACACGCCGCCACGGGAGAGTCCATCAATGGAGGCAGAGAAGATGGAAGTAGTCCATTGCCACCGGAATTCATCTTCATCAGCCCTGAAATATGGACTTTATTTCCACCAGAACTTTTATGGAACACACGACAAATCACCCACTCATTCTGTCAATCAGATGACAATGAATTAGCACCACGATCATTATAAAAGAAAACTTAGCAGAAACAGGGGTTGGATCAAGAACATATCGATTACCTTGGTGGATTTCTGTAGTTTTTGGCTGGATTTGCCTTCTAATCTATATTCATGAACAACCCAGTTCGTTTTTTCACCTTTTGGAGCTCCCCCTTTGTAGAACACCAAGGTTTTTTTCATTCCGACGAGCATTTTTCACCTGAAAATCTCCTTATCTTTCCCGGTAGCTTTCCAGTACCCACCCGCAGTTGCTCTGTTCGTCCTCATTCCGGTGGGATACTTCTTATCTCTCACACAGAAAAAATACCACTCTTTTTCCCCCCATTTTCGCCAACCCTTAAACGTCACAAAATCTCCGTTATTGTGTGAGAGAGAGAGAGAGAGAGAGAGAGATAGAGAGTGAAAGAGAGAGGCGTAGGGGTGGGGGTGGGGTGGGGTATTTTTCTTTTTTTTAATTACTAAAATAAATAAAACATTAAAATAAAAATGAAAAAGAAATTAAAAAGGGTAAAATAGTCTTTTTACTGTATGTTTACTTATTTTTGGACCATTATTGAAAGTTAATCTTTAATTTGGACCATTATCGAGGTTTTTTAAAAAGTTGGTCGATTATTGCAATTTCATGCAAACCACATGGACCATTATTGTAATTTACTCTATCCAAAATTTTCGATGTAAAATCAAACGTTGCATTCAATGCATTATCAACAACTCATTGACATTATAAAATATCAGTTAGTATATATAAACATGATGTTGCTTCATTCAAACATGTTACTCGAATAATTATTTTTTATATACACTACAAAAACGAGGGTATCACATAAGTATATTTCCTTTGCTGGCCGGGTGTGAATATACTTTATCTTTTTTTTAGGGATAATTTCATATATATCCTAAATAAAACATTAAATACCATATTTGCCCTATCTATAACTTAAATATCACATTTACCCTAAATAAATATCCAAAATATCATATATACCCAAAATCTATTTTTTATATATTTTCTAAACATTTAAATAATATTTAATTATTTAAAAAACATTTTAATTAGAAAACAATCAACATTGACAGAAATACCCTTTCTTCACTATACCATCTCAATACCTTCTCTGATTCCAATTTCACGACTCCATTTCATGATAAACTCAATTGACGCCACACTAGTCGATCGTTGGTGCCGTTTGTGGTATGGAGATTCCCGATATGTGATCAGGTTCCCGATTTCATGATATGTTCCTAATTTCTTGAGTCTGATTACCATTCCTGATTCCCGATTTCACGAGTATGATTATCGATTTTGTTGATTTTGTTTATTAATGTTGCTGATTTCTTGGAACCTCCATATTGGAATCAATTTGCTGATTTTGTTTATTAATGTTGCTGATTTCTTGGAACCTCTGTATCAGAATCGGTATCTTTATCCCGCTGAAAACTCAATTCTACAAGATCGCAAATACCTAAACGGTGCTTGGCTCTTTGCTTTTTGGTGCAGGTTATAATTTTCTTACTATTAAAAGAAAAAGATGAAATAATCTCTTATTAATATTTGCTTTTTTCCCTGTTGTCTTGTGATGATTATATACATGTCAATTTTTCTTTTTATGCTAAACGAGAAGAACGTATCCATCAACTATTTGTTGTGTGTGTGTGTTTTTTCTTTTGACATTGGATGCAGATTTTGAACTGGCTTGATTCACAAGGTTTTCTGACGCTTGGTTGGCATTTGAGGTCCTCAAAGATTATCTCTTTCTAGTAGATCTTAGCATTACAGGAAGCATCTGAAGTATCTGTTCAAATTGACTTCATGAGCATTTCGAGAATGGTTTCTGCTTGAAAAGCGGTGGTTAAGGTTTTGGAAGCTCAAAGCTCTTGTGTTTTTTGCTGAATGGCGACCGTGGGCTTTCACTTATTCTGGTGGATCATTGTTAAATACTGGAGAGAATTTGTTGTCAGCTGCGATTGGGATTGGTTCATGTTATTTGGAGTTTGATTTCTTCTACATAGGTTGAAGGCAGTTGGTGTTCCTCTGCTTGATTTTTGGGTGTGAATACTCTTGGTTTCCTTTAGTTTTGGGTCTTTTGGACAATTTTGCCCCTGCTTTGTTTAAATGTTAGTTTAGTTAGATGTTTTTCTCCTTGTGCTGTTTTCTTTCTATTGTTTTGTTCAATGGTTTATTCCTTGTACTTTCCCTGTTTTCGCAAGCTTCTCGCTTGCATAATAATTGTTGTTGTTCAAAATAAAACTATTTCAACAGCTTTACATTTTCACCACAAGTATTGATGAAGTTTCATCAAATGCTAATCCATTAGTCAAGCAAATAAGGAAATTTTCAAAGAGGGTCAAAAAGCTAAAGAGATACTTCCACGTCAAGAGGGTTAAAAAACAATTGGTTTAATTTAAGGGTATAAATGATATTTTAAACCTAAATTTATAATAAGGGTATAATAGTCATTTGATAAAAATAATGATTAAAAATGTTTAAAAATTGTTAAAATAAAAGTTTTGGGTATATATGATATTTTGAAGACTTATTTAGGGCAAATATGATATTTAAATTTTGGATAGGGCAAATATGATATTTAGTGTTTTATTTATGGTATATATGAAATTTCCCCTTTTTTTAATGTGCATAATTGAATTATTATGGTTGGATGTGTATGAATGTGTCTTTTAGTCGAAGTATGTTAGTACATTTTGCATAACATTTTGCAAGAATATATAATTAATTATTTTTCATATTTCTGTCATTCACTTATCCATATTTTTGACTTACACTCTCCGAAACCTTCTCATCATTGTCTATCATTCTTTATTCATATTTTATTTACATTAATTTTTTAGGATAAAAATAAAATCTTTAGAATTTGTTATTCCAGTCTTACATCAAATGCATTCTAGGAGAATGACATTCTCAGCTCGGAAGAATTCGTTGAAAGATCAAGCGGGTTGGAAGGGGGAGGCGCCCTGCCTGCGTGATGGTACTGTCATGTGCGGGTTCGCTATAGAAGGGTGGTGTGCGGCTTGGTAAACCTGCTTTGGCTGTGGTGAAGGTTGTACTTAGTGCTTTTGTTACTTGTATATTATAGTGGCTTCAGAAAGATTGATTTCCAGTTTTGTAGGTTGGCAAAGATGTAAGTGAGAGGAGAAAGAAAAGTTGATGTGGCATGAGGGTTAGGAGGGTTGGGGATGGACTCCTACACCCTCATGAAATGAATATAAATTACATTTGCAAATTTGACATTCTTGTGAGAATGAACATGAATTATAACTATAAATATGAAAGTCTCAGAAGAATCAAAGAATCAAAGGAAATACCACCCTTCTTTATACTTGGCACCATTTGAGCATCAAGCCCCATCTTTCCTTCATGAAATCGATTTGTTGGTTTGAGAACATAATAATGGCATGAAAAACACAAAAAAAAACATAAGATGACATGAAGAAGAAGATTGAACCCCAACCTTCTTTCTTGAAATCAAGTTACAGGTCCAAGAACACCATGAACAAAACATGAGAATTGTGTGAAGATTGGTCCATATGTTCACGTAATAAATAAAATCCACATATGAACACACACACACACACACACACATTTATCCATAATAGCAGCATACTTTGCTTTTTTTAACCAATATAGGAAATATATTTTATTATTTTCCATAATAGCAACAAACTTTATTTTTTAATCCACAATAGTAACAAATTGTTGTACGTCATTTTACCAATGTTGGAAGCGTACTTTATTTTTTCAATAAAACATAATGCATTAACTAAATAATTATACCAACAATTAAGATAATTCATAGCTCTTGGAGGATGGACCATACTCATAAGGTGTCTATTGTCACCATGAAGTCGAGATCCGAGTCTCTTACATAAAAACAATCCTTTTTCGTCTCGATTTTGTTTAAAAGAATTCTTAAGAAATATTCTTCACCAATATTAGAATAAACATAAGAAATTCTACCAATTGAAAATCCTATTTTCCTTGGCTCCCAACTCCACTTTCCAATTTTTCACACAAACTCTGTAGGGAATTCAATGTTAGTAAGTTTTTGTGCTTGTTCATAAACTTAATTACATTTCATCCAAGATAAGAACATTAAAGAAGCAGCGGAAGGTTTGTTAAGGACATTCTCAAGATAAGCTTTTACTACAACTTGTTATTCACCAGAAGATGAAAAAGAAGTTTAACCACATAAGGAGTCTTGTAATGATATCCAAATATTTGTCATGATGCTTCAAATGTGTGTGTGTGTGTGTATATATATATATATATATATATATATATATATATATATATATATATATATATAATCTTAATATTATTTTATTTCATCAATTGCATTATCATTATCATCTGCATCGTTTCTTTCTGCAATAGTGGCTATAGCTCTATCAAGACCCTTGTTGATATATTTAAATAAATATTTTATGAAAGTAGCATGATTGCACCACTCAACATTAATATGTGCCTGATATCTTTTCAAAATGTATTCTTTATATGCAACAACATTTTTTGTTATCCGAGCTAACACCAAACTTTTTACCCAAAGATCCATTGTTTCATCTCCTATATGTACAGGAAAACCATTTGCATAAATTGAGGTTTGATTAGAGAATTTTTTTTGGGGAAAGTATTTTGAACACTTATTATTGACCATGCCATAGGAAGTTCATATTTTCAGCACCACAAGGACCATGAAAGTATGAACTCGCTCACATGTGAATACAAATCTGTATCTTCAGGAATGTTTGGAATCTCGGTAAAAATAATCGGATCAACATGTTCAACAGTAGGAAGCTTGGAAACAAAGTGCATAAATAGACATATAGGACTGTGAGGCAACCCTCACTTTTAAAACTCAATTGTGCAAACAACTGCAAATAAATTGAAATAAGGAACATATGATTTTTAGTATAGTAAATAGAAAAGCTATATAATAAAACTGAAATTTAGTATATAAATTAATCACTGTTGGTAAGGGAAATGTAAATAGGAACATGTTGAAATTGAAAGAGTAAATTTAATAAACCTGCTTGAACCTTTTCAAATAAAGCATTCTCTTTTAAGTCTTTGATCAATGCATCAAGCTTGATTTATATAACCTACATAAGATATCAGACATGTCATATAAATGAAGCATTGTGTCTTTAAGAAACCTTTTAATTTCATGTAATTTTGGATTACATGTTACGGTTATTAAAAAATCCTAGATATTTAAACCACTTATAAAGGGAGATGACATGTATATTATTTTGTATCATGTAGCGTGCACCACCGGTAGAAGAAGAATGTAAGATAACATGCTTTCCAATGTTGGAAATATTTGTATTCCCCTGATGTTGTACATTATTCAAATTTTCATAAGATTCACATCTAATAACTTTTTGTTGGTTCCTTATGAAATATAATCTCTCATTTTAAATCATTGATATGTATAAACCAAAACTTGTTGAAAAATCCTTTTTGAATTTAGAATTAATGAGAAAATATTAACCCTATCTTGCTGTAGATTGAAGGCGTAACACCTCTATGAGGGTGTCAATTCTATAACAATCATCACCATATGGAAAGAGTAGTGGATACTAAAGATCAATGTAAGAAGGATGTAATTAACTAATACATTGTAGAGATCATGATGAAGTTGTATAATGATATATCTATTTTTAATTGAATCGCCAATGTCTCCAACAATTAAAGTGACAACCTCAGAAGCAGCCGATAAGTAATACGTCCTTCCATGTTGTATCATTTTTCCTATAACGCATAGCTTTAGGTCAACATGAGGATTTCAGTAATACCAATCTCTTACCATCCTATAACACTTAACCAACTCATTATTTAAATCTAACATAAGCTTCAAATCTTGTATAATCTCAAGATCAATTAAGGCAAATGTTGATGTAGACGTTTCTTTTCGTCTACTGAATATAATATGAATATATAAAGTTAAAATTAGTATAAGTAAATAATGGAATTAAATAAAATGAAATACTAATGATAAGTGTGAATATATACCAAAATTTGTTATGCCTATTTGAAGTCTTATTCTCAGTATCATATATGTATAGTTGAGAGAATTTAGGTTTTGATCCATCTGCGAGTAGAAGACTTCCAACACTATAAAATATTTTTCTGTTAATTCTGAATATATGAAGCATTGCCACTATTAATGGATGAATCAACTTTCACACACATTGATGTAAATAAAAACATTGAATTGTGACGACAAATGTTTATCATGAAATTTGATAGTCAAAATTTCCACATGGTTGTTTATAATGATTACCTTTCTGATATCCCTACAGTAGTTATGTCTTCAAGAAAATCCTCATCATGAATTTCTTTATCTACTGCCAAGTCAAATGTAGGAACAAATATATATTTGATTCGAAAAATTATATTGATTCCTAATATATCCTCCTACTTCATCCTTCTAACCATTAAAAAAATGACATATGGGATCCACTAATTCTCTTTCTCAATCTCCTCTTTTGATTTCGACACTTGTCTTGATCTAATGATTAGGAAGATAATTTAGGATGATATAGAATCTCTCATTTGATTCTGTTTTTTAATTTGCGTCTTCCTGGTGTTAACTTGATAGAAGAAGAAGTTTGAATGATTGTTGATGAATTGGTGGATGTCATGTCATTAGAAAATAAAAAAATAATGTCTATTATTTGTTAAAGGTGTTGGACTGTTATTATTGGAAATATAAATTCCCAAAAAAAAAAATAATATCAATGAGATGGTATAGAGTTCGTAAAATTAATTTAAATGCCATATGTCTGTTTAAAAAATGAGAAAGAAAAAATTAGGCGTACCATTAAAAATGTTAGATAACAGACTTCTAACATTTATATTTGAAGAAAAAAATTGTAACGTTCAATGTTAATATACAAATGCGTTTTCTTTTTCATAGATAACAATTTTCGACATATTTGAAGATATTAAATGCTGCTGATGACAGTTGCACACATCAATCCAATGATAATATTAGTTGAAAAATATATTAATTATTGATATTAAAAAAAACATAAAAATTTGGAGAGCTTTTTATGGGCCTAATGTCATAAAACAAAAAAAATATAATAGAAAGTAAAAAATTTACATATATCTTTCATGTATAAAGCATGCGTAGTAGATAAATTTTGAGCGATTGATGTGGTAGATAAGTAATCTGTTTTTCTATTATCCAAATATAATTTTTCAAAAAATTTCATATCTGGAGCTTCATTATAATTCATGTCGTTGTTTGAATCTATAAAAAATTGTAAATTTAATCAGTAATATTGAGACAGCTGATAATAAAAGTTATAATAACGATTAAAAAAAATATAAAATGGAATAAGGCTATTACCATTCCCCTTTATGTTAAAAACATGTGTAATAGATAAAGTTTGATAAATTGATGTGATTGAATTTTTTTGGATTTTCTAATATCCAAATATAACTTTCTAAAATTTATCCTCTCTCTAACGTCATATAATCCATGTTCTTATTTGACTCTATAAAACTAAAAAAAATAGTTTAAATATTTTTGACAGTTAAATACTTTTAGTACCTATAATGAGTAAATAATTAAAAAATAATAAACTATATGTTGACAAATATGAATAAAATATGAAATTTGAAAATTTTTCAATGATGGATAAGGTATTGGTTTTGATATTTATCTATTAATTAATAGCCGTGAATTTGG
Organism: Cichorium intybus; assembly: GCA_023525715.1. Taxonomy (NCBI): domain Eukaryota; kingdom Viridiplantae; phylum Streptophyta; class Magnoliopsida; order Asterales; family Asteraceae; genus Cichorium; species Cichorium intybus. The sequence goes on from CM042009.1 coordinate 37,954,492, forward strand.
GCAATGTTGTGTACGTTTTTTTTCTTCGGGTTGTGTCACGCGGGTTGGCGCATGCATATGGATCTTTAAATTCGGGTTTGGATCTTGTTATGAATTAAAGAGATAGAAACATGTTTTGTAGAGGAATACAATACAAAAAACTTATAACATTTTGACAATTTAAATCTTTTTTGTCATTTTGGTCGAGAAGACCATTTTAGCTTTTTTTTTTCTAATCATTTTAGTCAAAATGATCGGTTTGTTAATTTTGCTCATTTCTTATAGGCAAATCTAAAAGAAAAATGCTTTTTTGGTCATTTTAAAGTTGGCATTACATGTAAAAAACATATTTCACATGTGTTGGTTATTTTGACCATTTAAGTGTATCTTTGTCATTTATGTCAAAACAAATACTTTGATCAGTTTTGTCATTTCAAACATGTTCAATTGATTTTTTTTTTTTTTTTTTTTTTTTTTTTTTTTTGTGTTTTGGTCGTTTTAAAAATGGAGTTACTTGACAAATATTAAAATAAATTAATAATAAACAAATACAATTTCAACATAAAATATTTATTTTGCATTTCATTTTATTTACTAGAGTCTTCACTTATATTAAATAGAAGCAGGTAAAACTTTTTATTTGATAAAATAAAAATGAATAATATATAAGAAATTGCCAAAATAACCTTTAAGTTTCCCCAAGTCACACATTCGTATTATGTCATCACAATTTCATCTAATAGAACCCCTTTTAACATATGGCTAGTGACAAAGAAATAAGAAAGAAAAAAAGAGGACAGAATGTACATATTTGACGGAGAGGGAAGCCAATGTGCACGAAGGTCGTTTTTCGGAGGAGTTGAGCAGTCTGAAAAACGATGGACAACAGATAGAGAGATCGTACGCATAGAGGTCTCCCATTCAACGAATGTTGGAGGTGAGCATTCAGTGCGATTATTTTCCGGTGAGCTTTGGTAGGTGGTAGAGATATTTGTTAGTGTTTTGTATATCAATGTGTTAGTATTTACAGGTCTTCGAATTTTACCCTCCTACTCTCTAAATTGGATGCCATAAGACCAGTTATTAAAATCATCAAGGTGATTGCAGCTTTTATCAGTTTCGTATTTCTTATTTCAAATCCTGTAAAATCAACAAGAATCCGCCTCCTTTTCTTTTTGGGGTTTTATTGTATTTTTTGGGTTATGCATTTCTTGTACATTTCACTACCAACACTTAATAATGAACTGTTTGGGGGATGTTTTGGTTCAAATTGTTTTTGGAAGGAATGATATCTACTAACAGAAATTGGAATACGGAGGAATTCTGGGTTTTCAAGCATTTGGTTGCATGGAATGGAATGAAGTACAATACTACAATATGAAGAATCTGATAATTTTATTTTATTTAAATATACATAATGAGGGTATTTTCATCAATCCTGTATCTATCTATTGACATTTAAGCCTTGGTGATTAGGCTCTTACTCCTAATGTGCTGGATATAATCGTTGTTTTGCTTGACGATGTTCGACTTAGAAAAGTAATAGATACAATAGCTCTTTATGTTCTTGATGGAGGTAAAGTAATAGATACAATAGCTCTTTATGTTCTTGATGGAGGTTGTGCTTTTGAGCAAGATATAATGGAGAGGGTTTATGGAAATCTTTTTTTCACTTTCTTGTTTAAACTTGGTTCAAAGGAACATACTTATTATGTTTAGAGGCTGTATTCCTTGGCTCATGTACACACTTATATTTGGTTACTTCTTTTACCATTCACCATGTGTTATCAAATATAAATTATGCTTGGAGTTGTTACTCTTTCCCCAAGCAAGTGTCTTTGTTTGATTGTAGAAGTCACTTATCTTCAAATACTTTTCCCTGGATAAAGTATGTCTATTTGAAAATGATGCTTAATGCATAAGAAACAACAAATAACACTTGGGGTTCTGTTTTAGGGCGGTGTGTAGGTTTGAAATGATTTTAAATTTTTTGTATGTTTTTTTATCATATGTGAATGCAATAGGTAGATTTATCTTTGCTTTATACATTTTATAGATATAATTGAATAATTTTATTTACATAAGCAAAAAATTAAGCATAATAATACCTCGTTAAAGCCTAATACTAAAAACTATGCTATTTGTTTTTTACTGAAAATAAAATCATAGTCTGATTAAAATTGTAAATTTCTAAGAAAATATTAGTGTCATAAAGAATCACATAAATAAAAATGATAATATTTCAATATTTCATTGCATTCTATGATGGAATGCAAAAAACCACGCTTTGGCTAAGGGTGGGGGGAGTAGATCTTTCCCATCCCACTGAACCCACGCGTCACGTCAGCTTTTCTCTCTCCTCTCACTTCCATCTTTCCCCATCTTTCACCAATCTTTCACCCATGAAACCAGTACCCACTGAACCCACGATGCCACATCAAATTTTCATTATTAAATTCATTTATTAATTTAATTAATGATTTTTAATATTTAATTTAATATTATAAATAATAATAATATGCAATTAATAAAATAAAAATCATAAATAACATTAAATTAAAAAACCACACCATTACAAAAGTTAAAAAGAAAAGTAATACCTAGAAATGAAATCCTAAATACGGAATATTAAAACCTAACTACTGGCCTCGTAGATACGTCGGACAACTCCGCCAATCCCAATGTGTACAGTCAATGCTACCCAACATACCAGGAAAGCCATGTTTGGCTTCGTGTGCAGCATACAACAGTTGAATGTCACTGGATGTTGGTCTACGCATGTATTCTGCACCATATATATAACTGAACAACACCATAGCAAAAGTTGTAGAGACTTTGCCGGGAAGTTCGTTCTGACATATTCAAGTATTCATCAAGTGAATCGGGGGTGCTACCGCCCCCCAATTGCCGGATCACCGATGTGCATTTCTGCAATCCAGTGAACCCTTTAACTCCACCGGCATTATAACTTGTCTGAAAAATTGGATAATTCATTTCCAAGTCTTCAGCAATCCGCACAAACAGGCGTCTACTCATCCGGAACCTATTTCTGAAAATCACATCCCCAAACTTTGAATTGGGGACGAAGTAATCTGCCATAAGCTGCTGCTCAGCAGTTTCTCGATCTCTGTGGAGAAAAGTTCTATGACGAGGAACGCTAGAACTTACAGTATTTTGGAACATGAAATGTGCAGCTTCAGCAATAACCGCGATTGTATTCACATCGGTATCGTCATCAGACGCTGACGATACCAACGACATAGGTTCATCCAATAGTTTGCTGTGAACATACAGACCGGAAGAACCGGATGAATCGGAAGAATCGGAAGAACTCATTTCAATTTAAAATAAAATTGAAATGAGGGTTTTTTTTGGAAAGGGGAAGATAGAATTAATGTTGAGAGGAAGAAAGAAGGGTAAAGGTGTGAGTTTTGAAGGAGTGAAGAGGTGGTATTTATAGAGATGATGGAGGATAATATTTGGAAGATTAAATTTTTTTTTTTAAATATCAATTGGGATCATCGGCTTCACCAACCCAAGCCTCACCCTTCCAAAGCCGAAACCGCCGAACCCGAAGGAGAAGGGGCAGCGGTACCGGAGGTACCGGCGGTACCGGCGGTACCGCACCCATATTCCATCGAGCCCGCTTCGATCTATCACACTACTCCGTCCACCCTAAGAAATGAAAATTGATAAAATGGGATCCATGTATGTTTGAAATGCTAAAAAAACCATTTTTAGAAAAAAAAATATTAAAAAGATAATGTGGTGAAAATAAAAACAATAAAACCATAACCAATTTCCTAAACAACGATGAATGGGAAAAGCCATAGGGTATAGTATGGAAGGTTGTCTTAAAGATAAGCAGGATGTTATTAGAAGGTTGCGAGGGTCTAAAGTTGTATAATGAATTGTCTTTCTTCTAACATTCAAGGTGTGGGGAACGTGGAGAAGTGAGGGTGGATGAAAAATTTGTGTAACAAACATAATATTGATTTTTTTGTCAATTCAGGAGACTAAGGTTAGAGATATGCCCTTATCTTTGTGCGGTCTTTATGGGGGAATATGCATTTCGACTTTGTACACTTGGATGCAAGAGGGCAATCTGGTGGAATTTTGGTAGCGTGGGATCCTAGATTCTTCATTAAAGGAAGAGCTTTTGTTCATCCTAATTATGTGGCGGTAGAAGGGGTTTGGGTGGTAAATAAAATGGAAGTTTTAATGGTGGCTGTTTATTTTCCTCAAGAACTGATTAGAAAGAAAGTTGTTTGGCAATCTTTGATACGTCTTTTTAATTCATGTGGAAAAGAAATTATGGTGATGGGTGATTTCAATGAAGTCCGGGAGATGTCTGAAAGATTTGGTTCCGTATTTAATGCGTCGTCTTCTATGGCTTTCAACCAGTTTATAGAAGATTCAGATTTGGTTGATATTCCATTAAATGGGAAACCTTTTACATGGTCAAATTCAGTCAGTACAAAACTGTCAAAACTGGACAGATTTCTGGTACCTGATGGGGTGATTGAGGTCTTTCCAAATTTGGCGGCTAAGGTTTTAGAGAAAGGTTTACCTGACCATTTTCCCATTTTATTATATGAGCATTATGTTGATTTTGGTCCCACTTCTTTTAAATTATATCATTCGTGGTTTGGGTTAGAAGAATTTGATGTTATTGTCAAAGAAACTTGGGCTGTTCCAGTGATTAGGGAATCAAATGCTCTTGCTATTTTTAAGATTAGGGAATCAAATGCTCTTGCTATTTTTAAGACTAAGTTAAAAAGTCCTAAAAATAGATTGAAAGAATGGAGTAAGGTGCATAAACAAGCAGAAGAAATAGAGAGAAGGAAGTTGAATGATGAAGTGAATGCCTTCATTTAATTAAAAGATTGCGTGATTTAAATCATCACGAACATTTGGATTTGGCCCAAAAAGCTAAGATCAAGTGGGGGATAGAAGGTGATGAGAATTCTAAGTTTTTTCATGCTGTTGTTAAACGTAAAAGACGCCATGTGGCTATACGTGGGGTGGTGAGAAATGGTTTGTGGACCGAAGACCCAAAAGAAATTAAGGCTGAATTTTATAAGAATTTTAAAGAGAGATTTGCAACTAGTACATGTAGTCGGCCTTCTATTACCACTGATGCTTTTCTCAAACTCTCAAGTGATCAAAAACAAGGCTTGGATATTCGTTTTTCGGAAGAAGAGATAAAGAGGGCGGTGTGGGATTGTGGTAGTGATAAAGCCCCAGGGCCGGATGGTTTTTCTTTTGGGTTTATAAAACGGTATTAGGATGTCATTAAAGAAGATGTGTATCGATTAGTTTGGTGTTTTCAAAGGTGTAAGAGTATTCTTAAAGGATGTAATGCTTCTTTGATCGCTCTTATACCTAAAGTCTCGGATCCTCACTTTACGTATGATTTTAGACCTATTAGTTTGATAGGTTGTCAATATAAAATCATTGGCAACTTATTAGCTAATTGTTTAGCTAAAGTTATTGGTTCGATTGTTAGTGCTGAACAGTCTGCTTTCATTCAAGGAAGGCAGATTTTAATGGCCCTCTGATATTGAGTGAGATTATAGCTAATGCTAAGGCATCCAATAAAAGAATGATGATATTTAAGGTGGATTTTGAGAAGGCTTACGATGCTCTTTGTTGGAGTACCTGATTGAGGTGATGAAGAAGATAGGGTTTTCTAACTTATGGTGTGACTGGATTTTGGCTGCTCTTTCTACCATGAGAGCTTCAGTTTTGATTAATGGTGTTCCCGCTGACGAGTTTGATGTTCATAAGGGATTACGACAAGGGGATCCTTTATCTCCATTTTTGTTTGTTATTACTATGGAGGGTTTTCATATCTCTTTGCTTGAAGCTAGTAAGGCAGGGGCTTTTAAATGTATCGCTATTGGTAAAGAAGAGTTGGAAATTTCTCATCTTCTCTATGCAGACGACGTTATTCTCATTTGTGAGTGGAATGAAGATAATGCGAGATGTATTACCCATATTCTCAATGTTTTCCAGCTTGCTTCAGGTCTAAAAATTAAATTGCTTAAAAGTAAACTAATTGGGATTGGAGTTAAATTTGAAACAGTGAAAGCTATGGCGGTGGTGGTGGGCTACCAAGCTATTAAGCTTCCATTTGTGTATCTTGGAGTGCCGGTTGGAGGAAATATGAATATGATAGAGTCTTGGAAACCCGTGGTGCAGAAGTTTGTTCAGAAACTTTCTACATGGAAAGCTAAACTCTTATCTTTTGGTGGGCGTCTCACTCTTTTAAAGTCTGTTTTAGGTAGCACTGCTATCTATTACATGTCTATTTTTAAAGTGACGACTACTATTCTTAAGCTTTTGGAGTCTTTAAGGGCTTGATTTTTCTGGGGTGCGTATGTATGAGAAAGAAAAATACATTGGGTTGCCTGGAAGAAAGTTTTGGCGAGTAAGGAGGTGGGTGGTTTGGGTGTTGGTAGTCTTGAATCGTTCAATAAAGCCTTATTCTTCAAATGGTGTTGGCGGTTGCATGATAATAAGGATGCGTCATGGGCTAGAAATATCCAAGCCATTCATGGTGACATAAGAGGAAGGAGTCGGAATTGGAAAAAATTTGGAGGTTTAAGCCCATGGTTTAATTTGGTAAAGGAGATGGATCGTTTGAAACACAGGGGTATTGATCTTTATGATTTCATGGTTCATAAACTTGGGAATGGTCAAAACACAAGCTTTTGGGGGGGATAAGTGGCTAGGTGATACAGTCTTTAAGGACTTATTTCCTAGAGTTTTTATCTTAGATAGTGACTCGAAAGCTAAAGTGGTGGATAGGTGTTCTAAGGAGAAAATATTGGAGGCGCTTGTTCGTGAACCAAGAGCTGGAGTCCCACAATCACAATTGAATCAATTGTGTGATCTTATTCAACAAGTTAATCTCTTGGAGGATCGGGATGGTTTTAGGTGGGAGCTAGATGATGATGGGGTGTTTTCAGTTTCTTCTACAAGGAAGTTTTTGGATGGTATTTTGCTGCCTAGTTCTAATATAGGTACTAGATGGAATTGTTTGATACCTATCAAAGTTAACGTGTTAATTTGGAGAATCATGAGGGATAAAATTCCTTCGAGGCTGAATTTGAGAGATAGGGGATGGATTTACATTCGCATGTGTCCGGTTTGTGATATTGATGGGGAATCGACGGGTCATTTATTTGGCGGGTGTTCGTTTGCTTTTGATGTTTGGAGGAAAGTTGCGACTTGGTGGGACAGCCCTTTACCAGATAGTATTACAGCTTCGTCTCTAGCGTGTAGGGCGGATGGTGTAATGTTACAAGCAGAGGTTAAACGAAATTTCGATGCGGTGATTGGTGTTACATTTTGGTGCTTGTGGAGTTTTCGTAATAAACTCGTGTTTGGAATGGCTAAACCTCGCAAGGATGAGGTCTTCGACGATGTTCGATCTCTTTATTATTTTTGGATTAATAATAGACGTATTAATCGTAAGTTCGATTGGGATTGTTGGATGTTAAATCCTAAACATGCTATGATTGTTTTGTAATTTTGGTTTTCTCTAGCTTCTTGCTAGAGATTCTTTAGTTTTATAAAATTCCTCTGCCGTTCAAATTTTTTTTCCTAAAGAACGAACTACATAAAAGATTTATTAGAAAATAAGAATAATCAACATAATATTCATTCATATAGTAAGTTCCATAAGCAATTCAATATTGAAAATAAATAAAAAGTAGTCAAAAGTATCAACCAAACAACAAATTTGTCTTAGTTCAAGATTATTTGAATCACAAATTCAAATAAAAAAACAACGATGGCTATGAAATGTAAAACCATTTACTTCTCCAAATTTAGTGTTAATTGGTGTCCTTCATTTGCAGGTAACAAGTATGTGGTTTTTATAGTTGACAAATTTTCATTAGCGTCGAGATTGTAAACTTCATCAAGATTGTGTTTGAATTCTGTTGTCATCTCAAACAGTTTTTGAGAAATTGACGTTGTTGATTTTCTAAACGGTAGATGGGGTTAAATTATCCCTAGTCTAAGAAACAACGTCCCAAACAAACATAAAATACTACGTTAGTTGATATACTCAGTTGTAATATAAAAGGTATGTGAGGTTGGAGTTATGCATATAACACCTTCAGTGACTTGGTTTCTCGATATTCAAATTCTAACAGACCAACATTGAATGAATCAAAAGTAACAGGTTGTATATTAAGTAAAAAGTAAAATGTTAGGAAGTATAAGAAAAGTAGGTACAAAATACAAAAGTAAGCTAATGCAAAATTCATATGCAGTTATGGAGCTTTTAAAATTTAGAAATTAAAGTTTTGAACAATAACATGTGGAAGAATCAAAATTTTCCCAATTTATTGATTAAACTCTCATCATCGGTCATCTTAGAAATGACATAAACATTGTAGTTGTTACTAGTGACGTTGTATATTGTAACATCAATTTTGAATCCTAATTTTTTTCTCTTTCAAATGATTAATTTCATCGAAATATAAAGCATGGCTGAAGCCAAGCTGCAAGAAAAAAAATGAAATAAGAAATTTATAAGCAAAGTAGAAATAAATAAGCTTTAGATACCTACTTTCAAATAGCTTCATAACATCGTGATCAAACAGAGTCAAGCTTATAGTTCTTATAGAGCCTTGTATTCGAATTGGGATCATAAATCTATGAGAATATGGTTAAACAAATAAAATTAACTAGTAATAAAAAATAAAATAAAATAATTAAAATAATACGTAAAGACCTTGTACAAAAAGAAGCTTTTGGTTTTTTCCTATTTTCATTGAAACATTTGTAACTCATTTTTTCTTCTGTTGCGCCAAAAACATCAGGAAAAATCGATAATAATATATTTTTCTTTAGCTTTATGATTGCATTTGATAAAAGCTATATAATACCAACGGACATTGTGTCAAATTCCTTTACTTGTACCAACAATGATGAATTTCTTTTCATGTAGAAAGAAAAACGTAATTAGAATATATTGTTGTGTGGTTATAGAATTATGTAGTTTAGAATTTTAAATTTAGTACTTGAAATCGTTCCAAAATATCATAAACACTCTTTAACTCATGATTTATTAGAAAATCATCTTGCTCATAATAGGATTTTGACGAGAGGATGCTGATATCACTTGATGAATTTTCATTTCCACATTCACCACAAATACTATTTATTTGAAAAGTAAAAATAAATTATATAAAAGTATAAGTAAAATAAAAAACATAAAAGAAATTAAATAATCATTTTCTGACGTCGGTGATTTCATAAAGACGAGCTATATGAAAAGAATAAAAGTTAATACTATTATTATTTTATTAAAAGATAACAATAGATTATAGAAGTATATTAAAAACCTTCTAAAAAGTTTATTTTTTCTCAAATTGAACAATAATTATGACACGGTGATTGTTTGGAATATTTGCGGACTATTCAGAAAGTTGGTACACAAAAACACCCTACAAATTAACATAAAGTTGTAAACCATTGAAAAAGAGAATTACATGTTTTAAAATCATCAGTTTATTTAAATTAATTATGGTAATAAAAAGAAGATGTGAAACTTTATATTTTGGATATGTAAATTGATCATGTGTCTTGACTGATCTGCATTATGTGTGTCCATCTAGCCAATTGCAACAACTTCTCCAATAACATCTACATATGCATGAAAATTAATCGTTAAATGAAATAGTTACGTGCATGGAAATATAGAAAAAATGGTATTGTTGTTTATATCATGAAAATTACACACGAACAAAGTCAATGATCTACCTTCTAGGAGGAAATTTGAGATGATGGATTGATAATCCGCAAACAAAAACCCATAAAGAGAAACGAAAAAGTCGAGGAACTTTTTTATGGTTGTTTTCCAATTAAAATAGACTTTATTTGGTTGATCAGCGTATTAATATTTCCATAGGTGTCACGTAGGGTGGGTGATTTTAAGTAAAATGTTACACTTTTTTTAGTAGGTGTACAAATTTCGAGAAGTATTTTTTTAAAGCGTTGTCTTGGGTTTTAGTGTCATGAGATCATATAGAATATTAAATTTGAAAAAATAGGAATTAATACATATTTAAAAAATACTATCAAAATAGAAATACAAAGAAATATTGTTTGTAAAATACCTATTCGTCAATTAAAATTAATTTTATGGAAAACACTTCTTGTGGGTTCTTATAGGATTGAAGGGTCCATAAATTGATGATGCAAACCGTCAGTGTAACCTCATCATCAAGTAGATCTATTTTCTATGAGTGTACATCTTTTGCATCCATTATTCTGAAAGTATGAATACAATACATTCAGTAAAACTTATTGTAAGTGGGAAGACTTTGAAAGTAAGATGCTATTTTCATACATTACTGCATAAAACAGAAACATACTTTCCATTCTTATCCATTTACTCTTTATCTTACAATGGCTTAAGAGGAGGTTAAAAAATATAAAAGAGGAAGCAAAAGTAATCCTCATATTTATTTTAAAACCAAACAAAACCATAAAATAACTTGACGTTAATTGATTAAATATAAATTCTCAAAATTAAATACATCAAATCATGCAGACATTATATAACGTGCAAATTTCATAAAAGACACTAACTTTAAAAAAAAATTGATTTTGACATTGTGTTATTGTTTTTCAATTAAGTCACTAAATTTTCAATTTTTTTCATTTAAGTCACGATGTTTTCAATTTTGTTTCAATATTAACCACGTGACCGGTCAACCCGGTTTTCAGCTGACGTGGCACCAAGGTGTCAAAATTGAAACAAAATTGAAAACATAGTGACTTAATTGGAAAAAATTGAAAACTTTGTGACTTAATTGAAAATAAATAACATAGTGTCAAATTTGAAACTTTTTTGAAACTTAGTGTCTTTTTTGGAGCTTGTCCTATATTTTTTTAAAAGTATAAAAACGTTTTTTTTTATGTTTTTAGTAGTGTATATATATATATATATATATATATATATATATAGTATGAATACATTTTCAAAACTATATATACGTATTTTGATGCTTTTAAAAATATAAATACATTTTTTTGCATATAAACATGTTTATATCAATAAAAGACGTATTATAACACTGTCAAAATCGAATTTTTTGAAAAGTTAGTGTTTTTTTATGAAATTTGCCCTTATATAACAGTGTCAACATTTTTACATAAATAGTCCTTGTATGAATCTGAATTTACATAACTCGTTCCTGTTACAGAAATTTTAATAAATGCTCCCTATATGAATCTAAAATTACAAAAAGAGCCCATATGTGAATAGAAATGAATGTATAGAAATTTTAATCTTACAATGCTGTAAATTAGAAGGAATGAAAATCTTTTGCTAAAACAAAAAAAATATTATGATAGATTAACATAAATAATGTTGAGTCGAATTTGACATTTGCGGAATAATAATAACGTGAAGATTGAAACAAATATTCAAGGTGTCGAATGATTAATAATCAAATATGTGAGAGTGTACAAAAGATCTTGCTCCAATCACTAGGATGAACATAAAACACAACAAAAGTTTTTCCACCAACAATTCACACATTTCAATCCATATCAACAACATTTCCAACTCGCTTTCGTATTCCAACTATCACAACCACAACCGTCACAACCACTACCACAACCGTAACCGGTGTCTCCCAAAACGGTTGAGGAGACACAACAACTAGAGCAACAACGGCCGTCGAAGAAGAAATGCAAAAAACCGCAAGGCGAGGGAAAGACAAATTGGACGAATGACGAAGAATTGAATTTAAAGGCATGGATTTCAGTTTCCGTTGACCCGATTGTCGGAGACTCTGAAATGGGAGATACGGTTTGGATAAAAGCTCAAGCCGCCTTTTATAATTTATCGGGAAAAGAAATTAGGAACATGGATCAAATTACATATAAATGGCGCGAAATAAGGTTGAAAATTACACAATTCAACGAAATTTACAACAATCTCACCAACATGCACAAAAGTGGAGCGAACGACTTGGACGTCTTCAATGCGGCTATGGAAAAATATGAAAAAATTACGCCTACCCGAAAAATATTTCCAAATGTCAAGCCTTGGATGGAGTTGAAGGTGTGTCGAAAATGGCTACTTACCTAAGATTCACATTCTTCCGGTACGAAGCATCCGAGAGCGGTCCGTCAAGAAACGCAATCACAACAATCAGACAGAGGTACACACATCGACATCATGTTGGTAATTGTATATTACCAATGTGTATATAAGTGTAGTGGATTAATTTGTTGACCAAATGTAATCTTGACAAACATTAAACAAGTAAGGAAGGTGCGGAGTGCACACTTGTTTGAATTTGATCAAGATTCTAATTATACTGTCATAACGGGGGGTCCGGGGGCAACGCCCCTGGTAGCGGGGTACAAGGGGCGGTAGCCCCTGACATTTGTGCTCACACCGGTCGTGTAATCCTACACAGCTCGACCCCAGCTAGGGGCTCTGCCCCTTGGACCCTGCCAAGGGCTGCCGCCCCTGGCTGGGGTCGAGCTGTGTAGGATTACACGACTCGTGTGAGCACAAAGCTAAATGAAAACAGATTGTATTTTGACATTACACGACCTGTGTGAATGTCAAACCAATTTGCAACAGAAATGTTTCCGAGAAAGTACACGACTCGTGTACATCTACACGACTCGTGTGCGGGACAAAGTGATTTGAAACAGACACATCACACGACCCGTATAACGCGTCCGATAACAGTTTTTGACAGATTTTATAGCCGTTTTTTTGGTTATTTCAGGGTTCACTCTGAATCTTATCCAATCAAAGATTCAATTGTACCGTTGAAATACTTTGATTTGAAAGTGTTTTAACACGGTCTTCAGAGATCCAAGCCATTGTTTATGTTGGATTAGGTGTCTAATCCATGAATTAATAATTTGTATTTACCTAATTAATAGTAGCAAACTCCATTTGGGTTGCCATCATATCTGGAGGTTTGGTAGAAAGTTCGGTAGAGAGAAAGGTTGATTTATTATCAACAGGAATTAAATATATGGGTTGTTAATATATTAAAGTGATAATATATTAATTAGAAACTATATTAATTAATTAGAAATTAATCTGGAATTCATTGGATTTAATTTGGCGATTAATTTAATTAATTAAAGGTGCAGGGACTGAAACTGTAATTATTCAATAGTTGAGTAAGTGATAGTCATAGTAAACCAAGTGACCACGAAATTTTGTATGGGATAATACATAATTTCGATGATAATAAGTTAGGATAAATAGATTTGAATTGTAAGATAAAAGCTTATCTTATTTGAATTCAAAAAGGTTTATCTCTAAAGGCTTATCTGGTTATCGGTTGGAACCTATAAATAGGGAGCCCCATGCACACCATTTGGCACGAATTTTGACTCTATTTTCTCTCTAAATTTCGTGACCTACCTCCCTAGCTTGGGTGTGATCTCATTTGAGGCAGGACACTTGTGCTTAGCTTGCAAGAAACAACTAAATGTTAGTTTTTCTGATTTATTATTTTAGTTAATTTTTGTTTGGCCTTTAGGAATTAGTTACACGTTCAAAGTAAGAAAACATAGATCCAATCTACATTGCATGTGAACTTAGAGTTTTAGTTCATAGATTTGCAGAAAACCTTTCAGTTTATCCACATTTCTAACACATCAACGACGAGCTCGTGGATCTTGAAGACGAACAACTTCTATGTCGACCGATCATACGAGATAAAGTGAAGAAAGCGGTTTTCGGTTTGAGATCGAAAAATTGGAGTCTAGCGTCATGGATCAATGTGGAGAAAAATTTGATCCATATGTGCAACTACAATCGAAGAACCCTTGGATCATCCATCTTATATAGGTTATTACACATCTTGTTATATTTTCTTAACGTGTACGACTTCATATATTTGTTTTCAAACATGCTTCATACAGTTCTTTACGACTTTATTAAAACATTAACGGACTCATAATCCTTCGGTGTCTCTTTCAATATCTTTTTCACACTACGACAACCATGAACTCACTAATAAAGAGCATCGATTCTTTTTGCTTTTTTTCGATGTTATTTTTTCAGTTCTTGTTTTAATTTAAATCAATTATTGATTTTTATTTTAATTCAAAATTAGGTTTTTTATTTAACTATTTATTTTTTTAATTAAAAATAACGACATGGAGTGATAGATATAACATTGCAAATGTGATGTAGTGTCATGGCGATGTAGAAGTGAGGTTGCAGCCATTACATATGACCATCCAATGAATACACCAGATTGTCTAAATGTAATATTTGTTGGAGGGAATGGTTGAAAAATCTTATTTTGACAATTTCTATGGAATTTCTAGCATCTTGCTAGTTTTGTATTTTTAATATAAGCTTTTGGCCATTAAATAAATGAATAATAAAAAACAACATTTTTTGGAAGTTGTGTTTAGTGAATAATAACATAATGGTAAATGTGTAAATTGAGCAAGTGTTCAAACAAAGTTGTGTTCAACATCATAGTTAGAATTTAATTTGGCAATAAAACGTGAACCCTCGGATCATCCATCTTATATAGCTTATTACACATCCTGTTTATATTTTCTTAACTTGTACGACTTCATATGTTTGTTTTCAAACATGCTTCATACGATTTTTTACGACTTTATTAAAACATTAACGGTCTCCAATCCTCCGGTGTTCCTTTCAATATCTTTTTCACACTACGACAACCATGAACACACTAATAAAGAGCATAGATTCTTTTTTTCCCAAGCAATGGACACATACAAATTACACAAAAGTAAAATTTAAAATATCTCAGTGGACACAATCTTTACATAATTAGGCCGATTGGTGTGGGTGTAGGATGTAGAGTGGGGTGCGACGCCGTACGACGCCGTGGGCAATATTTCCCATGCGGCGAAGCCACATTCTTGACCCCACAAGATCCAGCTTCGTCGTGCGAGGAGAGACGTTACAAACGGCTTTATAGTCATTTAAATAAAATAAAAAATTATTCAATTTATTACCTATAAATATATACATACACCACAACATTTTTACACCACAAAACATATATCTACTACGCCACAAACATATAAAATACAAATGAATCATGTCCAATATCTGTTATGCGATTCGGCATCCCCGTTCGAAGATGAGGAATAGGTGGTAGAATCGGCTATGCAAGTCGCGACACTGGTCCACAAAATTGCCAATATAATAGCCGACATTGCACAAAGTTCCGAAAGTACACATAGGTTTACAAGAAGGTCTACAATAAATAGAGATCGTGAAGCTGCACACGAACTCCCTATACGCGACTATTTTGCGAAACACTCGTTGTATTCGGCGTACTAGTTTGGCAAAGGTTTCAGATGCGCAAGCCACTTTTTTTGCGCATACTTGGTGATTTGAACGAAACCAACCCATTTTTTTATAATTGAAATGGGATGCAAGGAGCAAAAGGGGTTACACGTTGGAACAAAAAGGTTCCACTACATTATGTCAAATTGCAACCGGCACCGCATTTGATTTATGGGATAAGTATTTCAAGATGTCAGAGCGGACCGTTTAGGAAAGTGTATATGAGTTTGCGAACACTATCGTTCATGTTTACGGCAAACGTTATTTGCATAAACCTTCGATCAACGACATTCAAACGTTGTACGCAGCACACAAAAGCAAACATGGTTTTCCCGGAATGCTTGGAAGCATTGGCTGTATGCATTGGGAGTAGGCTACTTATCTTAATTCATGCCACGGACAATTTACATGAGGCGATAATCGACACCCTTAGGATTTATGGATTTGGCATACATTTTTTGGTGTTGCGGGTGCAAACAACGACCTGAACATTCTCGACGAGTCACCTATATTTAACAACATTTATAGAGGCGTTACCCTATTTTTGTCCAATTCAGGCCAACGGAGCGCACTACAAACACGAGTATTATCTAGCCAATGGAATATATCGGGATTATTCTGTGTTTGTAAAGTCATTCACATGTCCATTGGATCCAAAGCGACAAATGATTAAGGCCGCACAAGAAGCAGCTAGGAAGGATATAAAGCGAGCGTTTGGTGTTCTTAGGCAACACTTTCACTATCAAATACCAGGCACGGGCTTGGGATCCGAGGAGAATAAGAGACGTTATATACGCATGCATCATATTACATAATATGATATTGGAGGATGAAGCGAAAACGATAAGTACATATGATCCGAACGAAGTTGTACCAACGTAATATTTTTTATTTTATTTTAATTTAAATGTTTTTAAAAAAATATTATTATTATGTTATATTTATTTTATTTTAATTTTAATATTTTTTTAATTTCTTAAGATTTAATATTAATGTAATTTTTAGTTTTTAATTTATATATTTTAATGAAATATTTTATTTTGAAATTATTAGTTGTATTTTATTTTAAATTTAGTTTTTAAATTAAAAAGTGAGGGGAAGTGAGAGGTAGTGAGGGGTGACCATTTCCAGAGGTGAATGATGAGGGAGGGCCGAAGGGATGCTGACGGATGCTGATATGACAGGAAAAAAAATGAGAGCTGGTGAGAGCCCATGCGTGAAGGCCTAAAGACCTTATATACGTAGATGAAATGTTTACAACAAAATAAGTAAAGAATTTAAATTTGTGCACCCGTTGCTATATATGAATTTCTTTATAGTACAAATGTATTCTAAATTGTATTTATTGAGGCTATGTTTGGCAGACTAACTGAAAACTAGCTGGTAGCTGAAAAACTAGCGGGTAGTTAGAAAACTAGTGACTAACTAAAAACTAGCTAAGTTGTAAAACTAATTGATGATAAATGACGTTTGGTAAAAACTACCCTATAAAACTAGCCGGAAATTGTAAAATGACATAAAAAGAAAAAACATAATACATTAAATTAAATTAAAGTAAATACTAAATAAAAGTTTTATGATTTTAATTTAAATTTCTTGCATCCCATATCATATTCGCAATATTATCACGAAGTTCTCGCATCTCGTAACGTGACTCTCGAATGTTCGCATGACTAGATATTGAATAATTGTTTTGTTCTTCTGAAGGTATGATGCTAGTTCTAGAAAATCGACCTAATTTATAGAAAAACGATGATGGAGGGAATGGTTTGCGATTTGGAGAGAGTTGGTGCTTATCTCCTAGTAGTCAGATTTGGAGGAAAATGGAAATCAAATTTTTAGATAAATATATATTGAAGGGTAAATTTGGAATATTTGAAATAGTTACTTTAAACATTAATCGTAGTAGCATTTTAAACCGCTGACTTATATGCTAGTTTATAAGCTAGTTTTTTGTCCGTCAAACATGTAAAGTGAAAAAAACTCAAAAAATCTAGCTTACAAGCCAGATGTGGCGTGCCAAACAGTAAAAACAATACCGTGATTTGCTTTGAAACCTAAAGTTCTAATTTACCGATGGGTATGTGTGAAATTGTCACTGTAAAGCAAGCATTGACAGAATTCTAATGCCACCACCAAATGTTTATTAGAAACCGTGCAATATTATTAACTACCTTAGATTAGTTGTTGTCGACCTATCTTAGGGTGTGTTTGATAATCTTTTAATTTGAATGATTAAGAGACTATGAATGGATAAGAGTGATTCATTCGTAAAATGACACATCTGAAGAATGATTCAGAGCCTCTGAACCATTAAGAGGAAAAATGATATACCAACAATACCTTTAACCATTAAGAGGAAAAAATATATTTGAATGGACTTTTGATAAGAAAAAAATACCAACAATACCCTGAACCTAATTCCTTCTCTTCTTTTATTTCTTCGGCGACAACTCATTTCCCATCTCAAAAAAAATTGTCGACAACCAAATTTGATTTCCGACAACCAAACAATTTCGCCGGCAACC
Source organism: Cichorium intybus (assembly GCA_023525715.1). Taxonomy (NCBI): domain Eukaryota; kingdom Viridiplantae; phylum Streptophyta; class Magnoliopsida; order Asterales; family Asteraceae; genus Cichorium; species Cichorium intybus. The sequence goes on from CM042009.1 coordinate 37,972,351, forward strand.
AAATATAATGCAAATTTTTGTTCTTTTGTGATTTTTTCTTCCAATATGTGTGAATAGTGGATTGCATCGACTGAGAAAGCTTACTCCTTTATATTGTATATTGATGAAATATTATTTGTAAATAAATATTTGGAAAAAGCTATCATTTATAAATCAAAATGTTATATTACTATCTTTCCATAGTTTGTAGAACTTTCAACTTTATATGCTTGTTTTCAAACAAGTTTAATTCATATGTTATTTCATGGGAAAAAGATAATGATTTCAAAGACGAAGGCATAACCAAGGATCAATGATCATCATGTCAGATCGATAACCACGGTAGATCAACCATCTTAAGGGCTGTTTGGATGTGCTTATAAAAACTGCTTATTGACTTATTGGCTTTTTGGAAAAGTCATAAGTCATAAGTAAGGGCCTCATTACTTATTAAAAACTGCTTATTACCTTTACCAAAGGTAAATAAGCAGTTTTTAATAAGCACATCCAAACGGACCCTTAGTTATAATGCAGAACAAAAGTGAATAATACACAAGAGTGCTTGGAAAGCTAAAGTGAAGACATTTTATGAGATCCGTAATGTCTTACAAAGAACCTGTTAAATAAAATGAATGCTAAATTTTCCACGTATAACCAAATGTCGGAAAATTAAAATTAAAATTTGTTAGAGTGTGACTTGAAATTTAGGGTTTGAATGAATTTATGACCTCACCTGAAACGAAGTGAAAAAAATCTTAATCGTGAAATCAACATGATAAGTGTTTGGAATAAGCTGAGGGCCGTTAGGCCCGAAGGCATTCACCACAAACACTTAGTGTCACATCATTCAATGACCTCTACTTGTGATTTAGTAGTTTTTCTTTTGAACCGGTAAATATTACACCTATACTAACCCATTAACCCATCTAATTCTAATCCACATAATCCCCTAGTGGGATTTGAACCCAAGACTTCAAAGCGGCCGGGCATTCACCTTTAACTAATTTTTTTTATTTCGATCACAATCATTATCTAAAATATCAACCGTTATTTGTAATTTAACATTTTGTATAAAATTATTGGTTGTTATTAATAAATAATTTTATATTAATAATTATTATTAACGAATTTTAAAAGTTATAATTTTATTTATAGGTAGAAAGTTTTATCTTTTGTACTTATTTAATATTAATTAACCAATTTATAATCATTATTAGAATGAAATTGAAAGGTCGTAAGAGTTTTAAATTAATATGGTGTAGATATTTTAGATTCTTTTATATTAGATAAATATAACGTTGTGTAATTTATAAATTAAGATAATTTTTTATTATTAAAATTTTTGAAAAAGACTGTTGATGTAGAAAATTTTAATGTCACTTGATATGTATATTACAAAACCACTTATTATATTAATTTTTATTACTAACTAATTTTGAAATGTTAAAACTTTATTTAAAGGCGAGTTTTGTTTTTGCACTTTTTTAACATTAATACACTAATTTATAATCATTATCAAAAAGAAATTGAAAAGTCATTGGAGTTTCAAATTAATATGGTGCATGTGTTTCTTTTATAAGATATAATAGACGAATGCATGTGCGTTGCGCATGAAAATAATTATTTAATTAAAATATTAATAGAAGTTATAATAATATAATACAATTAACGAAATAATATTCATATTATTATGTTTTAAAATAAATATTTAATTGCATCATAATTATGTATTCATCAACAATAACTACAAAGAAAATATAAATACAAACACAAATATACTATATCATTAACAAATACCATATCCAATCCTAGTATATCATTTTTATTATTAAGATTGATTGTTTTCCATATCGTATACAACTGCAGTTGGAGAACTCACTCATCTTTTAAAAGATTGAATTCACTGATCTTAGTATATGTCATTGCAATGGAGAAATCTCTAGTTGAAATGAAGTCTTTCATGTGGTTATATTAAACCACATATTTAATGAAAATAAACTAATTCTAGTGAATATTTATTATAATGTCAAAACTCTCTAACTTCTAACTAATCTTATACAATTCAAATAGTATTTTTAACTTAAAATAGTTAATTGATATTTATAATACTCAAAACGATGAAAAAAATATATATCATATATTTTTTCAACTTCAACTAAATTGGTTCTTGAAAGTTGATATAAAGATAATTAATTTTAAAATACATATTTTTTGCATTAAATTTAACTAAAAATCTTCCAATTGATGAATTAAGTATCATGATTTACAAAGGTTTCTGAAATGGAGCAGTTAAAGAGATAAAAAGCGTTTTTTATAACAAAACATTCATGAATTATTATTCAAAGAACGACTATATATTAAAGTTTTAGAAAGCACTAATTAGTTTAAATATAAAATAATAAAATATCTATTGATGAAACTATATTATGATGGAGTAGACATCTAAGAAAGCTATTGTGATCCAAACCCATAGCTTGCTAATGTTAACTTATGATAAAGATTCAGACCGTCATGTAGTGGTTCAACTAATTTTACACATTACATACACAATAAAATTAAAAACATATTTTTATACTCAACACTTCAACAACTAAATACTAATGTTTAACTAAAATAAACTACCTTAATTAATTTCATAATATCATCATACTATGTATCTAACTTTGTCATAATATTTACGATTACAAAGTAATGATAACAGTTGTATTGATTTAATAAGCATACTAAAAGCGTGTTTTTACATACATGTAATTCTAACAATTACATATACAATAAATTACATACATATATATATATATATATATATATATATATATATATATATATATATATATATATATATATATATATATATATATATATAGATGTAGGTTCAAATACATTTTCTAAATATTGTGTGATTGTAGAACTAATTCTGGACCAATCAGTTGATGGGGGCAATTTGGGAATTTGTTCTGTAACAAATTGATATCACGCCTATAATTAAGGAAGTGTTCTAACCCTAGATCAGCCATTACCCAATTCAACCCAAATCGAACCTCTGATTCCATCTTCTCCGACTACCCCTCCGTCAGCAATCGCCGCCCCTCCGTCAGCAATCGCCGCCGCCGGCAACGACAGTGTGGCTGTTTCTTCCTTCACCTCTGTCGCAGACAACCGCCTCCGAAAAAACGCCCGATTTAATATTCCCGATGGCGCTCCGGGGAGTAGCAGCGGCAACGTGAAATCTAACAATGACCTTTCCGCTGCTCTCCGTTCACCTCTGCGACCACCAGAGACCGCCGCTCCCCACCTCCTTCGCTCTCTCTCTCTCTCTCTCTCTGGATCTCACATCGACGCCCACCATTGGAGAACACCGACCTGCAACAGCCGATTTCACCCGCTAAACCTCTGGTTCCTGGCCTACCGACACCGGTTCCGAGCACCAGCCTTCCGGTCCTCCGGCCACGCAAACACAGACGAAACTGCGTAATTGATTGTTCATAAAAAAAATTGATCTCCGTCTTTTTTTTTTCTTCTGGGTTTTGGAAAGGCATTCTCAGAGAATGAGGATGAATGTGTATGAGAATGCAGTCTTCACGTTCATGAGAATGGTTGACGTTCATTCTAAGAGAATGGGGCATTCTCATAGAATGGGCCATTCTCAGAGAATGAGGCTTTCCATATAGCAGTCCCCAGTCTTCTGTAAACACATATAATTACTCCATTCTCCGAGAATGGTATAAATATTCTACAAGAATCTTTAGTCTGTGTACTACAGTTATTAAACACATATAACATTCTTTGAGAATTCTTCATGAACAAGCTATTACACTTACTTACCGTTGACATTGATTACCATTCTCTGAGAATTAGCTTTGAAAACTCTTACGTAACTATTATTTTTACGTCAACAAAATTTTTACAAACCATTCTCTGAGAATGTAGAGCATGATTAGTGAAACAAAGCATAATATGATCAACAAATCGAGAAATCAAGAAATCCGAATTTAAGCGTAATCGAAAAATCGAAAGTTAACAACGAACGAGAAATCGAGAAATCGGAATTGCATCGCAGATGTTTTTAATGAAAACAAAACGAGAAATCCGCAAATCCCGTTGATTTCACAAAATTACTTTTATACCCTTCCGCGTCCGTTTTTTCCAGGAAGCGCATTCTTCAGTTGATTTATTTACAAAAATGCCACCTTGATCACAACCACTCATTTTTCTAATCTAATGGTCTAGAAATGGTCCTACAATCACACAATAATTAGCAAATGTATTTAATACTAACTCTATATATATATATATATATATATATATATATATATATATATATATATATATATATATATATATATATATATATATATATATATATATATAAACAATAACTTATGATACAGTTTCAGACCGTCATGTAGTGGTTCAACAATGAATTACCATGATTCATGTTGTAATATCATTATATTATATAACTTTATCGTAATATTTATGATTATAAACTAACGTTAACATTATTATTAAAAAGAATTTAAAAACTCAATTTTTTTAAATAAATGAGATTGAAGGAAAATACCTCTATTAATATATATATATATATATATATATATATATATATATATATATATATATATATATATATATATATGTGTGTATATATATATATATATATATATATATATATATATATATACATACATATATAGGTAATTGTAAAATACACACACACACACACACACACACACACATATATATATATATATATATATATATATATATATTAGCAAACTTTATTTCTTAGAAAATAATTATAATATATGATTTACTAAGTATTTTGTAAAAACTATTAACTTTGATCAAATTCAAGTATTAATTATATATGATTTTCTAAGTATTTTGTAAAACCCATTCAATTTAATTAAATTAGAGTATTAGTTATATTTTTATTAGAAAGGCAAGAACGATTATTTATTGATCTAAATGTTTTATTTTTTCAATAATCTCTTCAAGCGTTCATGTGGTTTATTGATAATTTTCCCGAATGTCCGTTTAAATATAAATACTAAAATATAATGTCTATCTAACTAATTAGTATAAAGCTCTTTCAAAATACTAAATACCCAAATATATAAATAAGATTTTATTTTGAAATCACAAACATAACACATGATAATAAAATATCAAAGCTTGTATTACATCGAGATGTATATTATACTAATTCTAATTGATGAAATAAGAATACTAAAAATCTCAAATAAGAATCCAAATCATCAACTAATTACATAAGCTTAAGTTTGAGTTATAAAATAAACATAAAACATAATAAAATAGAATAATTTCATTGTGAAATGTGTTTCACACACACACACACACATTTTTTTCGTCGATAATTGTTGTATGATCATTTTAAATAAAAAAGATAACTAAAACTATTAATTTTCTCTAGTAATATACCAAAAAAAAATCCAACTTCAAAACTTTAACATCGTAAGATGGCTCGAAATATATAAAAAAACTCAAACCAACACAAATATCTTTAAACCTTTGCATTCTTCTTTCTATATGATTTTTCTCACTTTATATGTGATTTGTATTTGTGTATTACTCAAATGATTGTCAACTTGTATAAGTTAAAAAACTCTTGAGCGATTTTTAATAATTAGTTGAAAGATGAAGAGATGGATGTTTCAAATGAACTTGGTGCAAGAATGAGACATATATTCAACCATATTCATTTATATATATATATATATATATATATATATATATATATATATATATATATATATATATATATATATATATATATATATATATATATATATATATATATATAGATTTAGTTATTTCATATTAACTTTTATATGTGTACGGTCCAATAGTTACTAAAGTTTTTTATTTATAAATATTCCTAGCTAATACTATCCATGAATCACTTGAAACAACTGAATAAAAAAATCTGCGGTTCGGCCCGCGGATATAGTGTAACACTAGTGTTTTCGACAATAATTGACTATGTATATTTTATGACATTTGTTATGAATTATTAAATTTTAATATGTCGTAAAAGGGTATCAATTATATATTTAGTTTTGCTATTTATAACATATAATTTTAGGGATGGTTTTTATTATTTTGATTAATTTTATATGGAAAAAAATAACTTTTATATATATATATATATATATATATATATATATATATATATATATATATATATATATATATATATATATATATATATATATATATATATATATATATATATATATATATATATATATATAAGATCTTAATTCTTAACATATCTAGAATGACCAAGTGTATACCTTCAATATAGGAACAAAGGTGACAGGCTTATTGGATCCAATCCAGGACTGTAATTGGTAAACTGGATGATTGTCTAGTCAAAACAGTCAAACATGAGGTCTAGTTTGGAACTTTTTCTTCAGAACCTCCATAAAAATTATAGGATCCCCCGCAGACTAAAAGTATATTTTCTTTGAAAAGAGTTCTTATAAACCTCAACATCTGTTTATAATCACTAATTGAAAATTGGTGGTTATGTTGGCTCTCACAACCATCTCTAGGGTGATTCTAGTGGCTTTTGTAATATCCCATGAATCATAAAAGGTCCAAACAAGTAAAAGTTTTACCTTCATTTTGAAGTACTCTGATTTTGTCCTTGGTATACAAAACAAATTCCAGTAACTTTTACAATTAGCATATCAGCAAATCTTAAAAAACACAAAATCATGCAATTTAGATGACTTTTGGCTGCACTTACATACTTTGTAACCAAAAAAACTAAAAGCAGAACATTTAATCTTACTGTGGACATAAATGATTATTGCATAGGAGAATAAAATCACAAATACACACTTGAAACATGTTGTTACATGTTCATGCAGAGTTAGATGTATAAATCGAGCTCTTTGACATTTCAAATTGTTAGATGCATATGGATTTTAAGAAAATAAGAAATAAAAATCGATTTCAGTTTTTTACACACAATCGATTTTTGGGATGAACACACACATTAATTGATTTTAGAAATGAAAATACACTCACGTGAATACATGATGGTTGTACTTGCTACAAAAAAAAAAACACAAAATTTGAGCAAAGTCGAATAGAATAGAAGAGAGAGTCGAGATTATGTCTTAAAAAAACATAAAAAGTACTTGTTGGTGAATCCAGTGACCCGAGCACCATGTTGTCCCAGCCGTACCTGCAAGTCAATGAAAACCTAAATTAGAAAATTGACTTGACTCTTACATGCTCCATTGGATTCTTGATAGCTTTCACAAGTTTATTTTTGCAGATCCTGAATCACCATCGACAATATATATAAAAGTGAGATGGCATGCTTGATACATGAAAGCAGTTTCAAATTTCAAATTAGGGTCACGAGATTGAAGGTCAGAGTGCGATATTGGGGCTAACATTCCGATATTGGGGGAAGACAATGGGTAAAAAGATTCAAAATTGACCATGCGTCCATCTTCATGAGGAAAAACTTTTGCAACCCTTGTAAGTGTAATAAGCCATCTTTATGCAGTAGAATGCTAGTATGAACAAAACCACGCTAATAGCCTAAGAATCTGCCTTGTCGTACCACAAAACAACAAAATAAGCCATTGTGAGATAGTAATAAACCTTAGATCTTGAAGTAGTTAATTTATCTAAAACAAAATTAGATTCAAATCAAGCTTCTAAAAATTATACTAAAATAGAGTTTGCAAGATTAAGTTTAACAACTTACCAAATTACCACAGCGTGTCAAGAAAATCTAGCGCCATTTAAACTCATCAGCTTCTTAATCACCATTTTTTCAACTCCAATAAAGTTCATCCCCATTTGAACAACTTCAAAATTCATCTTCATTGTATTCAAATGGTGATACAAATTTGTACTCTAGGTCAACAATCGAGTTCAAATTCGGTAAAGTGTAAACAAAATCATTCATCTACGATAAAAAGAAAACCTAAATAAGAAACGCTCCAAAATTAAGAGAATGTGACAGAAGGGGAAAAGGGATTAAATAGAGAAAAGGTGTGTCTGTGATTGTAAATCAGAGGGAGAGAGAGATGAAAAACCTTTAATGTTCTCGAATCCTTCTCTAACCATTTGAGAAAAACTTGGGCGGAATCAGACTATTTGAGAGGAAGGAAGGCGTTTATTCCTACACAAACAAATAATATAATAGATTCGAGGAAGGCCTATGGTCTAAAAGCCCAAAAATGGAAAACCTATAATACCTTCATCATACATGGTGATGACGGTGAAACCTTCATAATACCTGCAAGGCTGCAAGTAAACAAAACCTAGAAAAAAAATCGGTAAACAGTATGAAACCTTGATCATACCTCCAATGATGACGATGAAATTGACAACCTTCTTCAGGACCTGTAATTGTGAGCCCCTTCATCAGACCTGCGACTAAACAAAACCAAGAAAAAACCAGAGGACCGTACACAAACACACATCGGTGGTAACAACTACAAATCGATTTAGGGTTGAAATGAATGGATTAGAGAGAGATTAATGCTTGTGAAAGCTACTTGATAAACGATGGCGACTGGAGGGTGGCAAGCAAAGCCATGGAGAGAGCGAGATGGTGCGGTGGTTGTTTTTAGGCGATGACGCAGAAGGGTGGGTAACGGGGGAGGAGAATAAACCAGGGTTTGTAGAAAGGAGGGTTCGATTTTTCAAACTCAATTTTTTTATTTCAAACTAGATTGAAGCCTAAAATTATGGAAAATTGGTATTCACAACTGGTAAAAACGGTAGTGCATGTATGCTTTGAAATTGGTACTTTATGCTAATTATTTGGGACCTCTAAAATAATTTAGGAATATATATAGCATTAAATGCTTGTAAAGTGTACAGCAAAAGTTGTATATATGTGCTTTATAAATGTATCGTGTGCATACAAAGTTGGACCTCTTAAAAATTAAGCAAATTTGCTTTATAAGTACTAATATATATATATATATATATATATATATATATATATATATATATATATATATATATATATATATATATATATATATATATATATATATATATATATATATATATATATATACTAGATTACAAACCCGTGTATTACACGGTTGACAAATAAAAAAAACTTATATAATAAGAAAAAAAACATTTTATTTTCAAAGTATGATGCTACTAATGTACTTCTTTTTTTTTTTTGCAAAGTTTAATGCTACAATTGTTATTTTTTTCCAGAAAAATGTCATATGAATAAGCTTCAATATAAAAGAAATGAAACTTTTCCAAATCATCTAAAAAGATTTCGAAAAAAAGTCCATTTTTTCAAAGTACGATGTTATTAATAAATTCATTTGCAAAGTTCAATGCTAAAATCAATATTTTATTCTAGCAAAATGTCCCGTAAATGAGCTTTAAAAAGGAAACACATACAATCTGGGTTAAATAGACTATATAAATTAGCAAAACTTCAAAATTTTCAACTCATATTATATGATATTCCGGTCTAAAACTATAGTTGCTTCGGGAATTTTAATTGAAATCAATACAACAATTACATGTAGATGATCGAAAAAGGATTCTTCATTGGCCAGTCAAGAACTCATTTATAACTCTGATACACCTGCACGTAAAAAGGCTGTTTTAAAGAAATTGCATATTTGGTCCCAATGCTTCATTATATTTTTAGGTTCAAGTCCAAAATGGGACTTTTTTTTTGTCCTTTTTATGGTATTAGCAACGTATTTTTGCAATTCAGTTTTCCAAAACAAAACCTTTTTGGCATATTTGGTCCTTATTTTTATAGTTCAAGTCCAAATCAGAAATGTCATTTTAGAGTTACAGGTGCCAGTCCAGTGTGATTTTTAGTTATTTGGTGAAAGTTGAATGAAAGTACATTGTAATTTCGACAGTTTTTTTAGCAAGAGGCAAATAGTTTTCTTTTAACGATTTTTTTTCTTTTTTTAGCGGTTTGTCCTCTTTTAGCGGGTGATGAATAGTTCTTATCATCGTTTAGAGTTCTTTTAGAGGGTGACAAGTAGATTCTTTTTAGTCATTAATTTCATTTTGTATATGGATTGGAATATGTGTTTTGATTTATTGGATGCATAACTATAGTGTCTTGTACTTGATTATTAAATTTTATAATATTTTATGATGAATATCTTATCTAAATTAATATTGTCTTATATTTATTATGAAATGTTTAATTACAAATTAAACAGCAAAATTATTAAGTTTTTGTTTATTTTTAGGTTTTAAGTTCCAACTAAAAGTATAATAATATTGTTAGAATGCTATAATGTGAAAGAAATTATCAAAACTTATTGTCAAACTTTGATTAATTTTCATATAAATGAGATTCTCTTTGACTTTTTATTAAATATATAACATTCTAAAAAAAGTTATAAATAGGTATTTGTAATTATAAATAGATCGACATGGTCCATTTATATATTTTAATTTATGCAGCAATATATATTTCAAGCTTTCAAAAAGTTCATTATAACAAACACTTAAAGGACATTGTGACAATTGATCAACGTCTAAAGATCGTTAATTCTTTCAAAAAGTATGCTATTCATATACATAAAATTTAATATAACCAAATTAGAATAGACAAAGATATAAACAAAAAAAGTATAACTTTTTTATGTAAAAACTTTGAAGAATTATTATTCATTTGATATTTGATTTAACCTGAAAATAGAATCCTAAAAGTTTAATGAAAAAATTATAGTCTTTTAATTTAAATGGGTTATTTTATATCAAACCAATCCTTGGAAATCAAGCATTAAGAATAATAACAAAAAAACATAAACAAATAAAAGTTGGTAAAAAGACTATGAACAGTTGAAAAACCAAATGATGTACCTTTTCCTATCAGGGTTGAAAGCCAAAGCATTTGTTGGACCAAAATGCCCTTTAACGCCTCCAATCTCTTCTTGTAGAACCTATACCATAATATTACGTATGCATTTTTTTCACACTAAACTGCTTAAACTATGAATATACTGTAAAAAGATTATATAAAATATGTTAAGAAAAATGGATATTGCTTTTTACCTTGTCATAAAACTTGGCCTCAAATTTCCGTGCACCATGATCAGTTGTGGAAGCAGCAGATGCATCCTGACCACCTCCTGAAATGATTTAAATATGTAAATTAAGATTGTTTATGATGTAACAAAAAGTAAAGATTATGAAAGATACATACATGGTTCAGAAGTAGAGACATTGCAACTGACCTGATGTCCCACAGCTTATTACTACTGAAGACTTGAGACCGAGGGTCAGTACACCGAGGCCTATGGTCACTTCGGTTTAAAGGCTCGTTGTACCAAAGCTTAGGCTTCATTAAGATCCGAAGTTGAAAACTATACCGAAGACTATGACTTGTTATGTTCTCTTTACTTCACATTTAAATTTCTTAATTCATCCATTCACACTGAGACATTGTTATTTATAAATTTAAAAATTACATATTTAAGTTAGTGAAATTTCAGAATCCATGATGTTAATTTCTTTAGCATTTGAGAAAGTAAATTTTCTTTACGATACAATGTTTTAATCAAAAAAAGAGATCAAAATTAATTTATAAAAAATAAGTGAACTGAAAGCAAGAATGTATGGTGGTTTTCTTACATTTAGCCCTTCAACTATGAAATAGAGCCGGTCTTTTTTAAACCAATTTGACCTCGCCATTGACCGGACAGGTTTTTGGGTGACCAAATATTAGATCAGAAAAGTCACCGGTTTTCTTTGCCTGAAAAAAAAAACATTCATCAGAATAGAAACATTTTTGCATAAATCCAAATGGTACCTATCACACATCAAAAGAAAACTTTCAGCAATAATATAAGTCAAATAAATTGTCAAATGAAGATTAATGATATGCATATGCCATAAGTCAATCTTTGAAGAACGAACACTATTAATACCAGATGCCACTTGAGAAAAAGCAAGGTCATAACATGTGTGCAACCCTTTTTGAGATTCACCTCATTTTTAAATCAACATTATCAAACCTAATAAAATATCCTAACATTGAAGAATGAACTCTCACTAATAACTTGCCACAACCCCACATACATGGATTTTGAATGAAGCGTATCTGGTTAAGAAGAAAAGGAGCACTTACTTTCCACTTCCAATAAAGTCATCATGTGAGAGAGTATTGTTATTCCAAAACATAATATTCAACTCTCGTAATCCTTCAATCACGTTATACATGAATTTCTCTTGGAATCTAGGGTTCTTGCTTCGATCTATTATACAAATCACAAAAATTAAAATTAAAAGTTTGAATCAGTTGTTTGAGGACCGATCAATTAGGCATGTATGTACTTGTACAAACATGGGTGCGAGATCTGTTACTGCCGTATCCAACACAAACGTAAGAATCTTGCCTTGAATTCCAATCAGTGTCCTTCAGTTTATTGCAGCCAACCACTAAATATCTATGAGAAATCGAAAACAGAGTGTAATCGTATATGATTTGTATAATTACACAAAACTATGAATATTAATTAAATGATCGACGAACTAAATATCCAGTAAAAAAGCAAAAAGAGGAAGAAGAAAGAGGCAAATCAGAGCCATTACATTCAACAAAAACGTATACCATTGATCAACTTAAATGTCTTGTACCTCTATCTTCTTCATAATCTTTTTTCTTTTCTCGGTTTCGCCTTGACTTCAATAAAACCACATCCAAAATCGAACTAATAAAGTCTCCCAATTGGGTTTCTCCTTGTTTCAAATCATGAATTGAATGAGATAAAAAGGGATACAGTATACAAAGAAAATTTAGCCTTGAAGCATACGAATTGGATTGTAGCCTTGGATTTCAAATTTCAAAACGAAAGGGTAAAATTGAGTTGAGATTTAGGGAATCGGGCAAGATAACACAATTTTAGGAGCAATTTTAGGAACGGTTTTGAGATTAGACGGGATAGTGATTTAGGCGGGATAATGAATTGCTGGGTTTCTTGTAGCATGACAGGTGTCAAAATAAGGCTTTAAAAAGTGCCAAGTGGCCTTTATAGGCTTGCTTTATTATAAAGTATAGATATATATATATATATATATATATATATATATATATATATATATATATATATATATATATATATATATATATATATATATATATATATATATATATATATATATATATATATATATATATATAGGAACAGGTTCAAATGAGAACCCTTAAAAGATTGAGAACTAAAATAACTAATCTAAGCCACACATTTATTTGATCCAAGGGTTGTGGGGTTTGATCATCTACAACGCGTTCACACTAGTTAACCTCCATATATATACAACCCTCCGATGAATTGCGTCAAGGGCCGAGATTGGTTCCCACGGCTCTCAATCTTTAATTGGTTTCCATTTGAACCCTTCCATATATATATATATATATATATATATATATATATATATATATATATATATATATGTGTGTGTGTGTGTGTGTGTGTATGTGTGTGTGTGTGTATATATAATATATATATATATATATATATATATATATATATATATATATATATATATATATATATATATGTATATAGAGTAAAGATCAAATGAGAACCAATATTTTCCTAAGAACTCGAGAACCAAATCTGGGCCATTAGATCAAATTTTTTGATGGCCTAGATCATTTGTGGCATAATTGTAATTATAAGCAAATTTAAGGACATGATAGGTTTTTGAAATATGAGTAGAAGTGCAAGTTAGGGATAAATATTTTGATCAAATCCCTGATTATATTCCAATCCCTACAAATCAGCTCTCTCTTTTCCAAATCGCTGCATCTCTCATCGGATCTCTCACGTTTCCCTATCTCTTTCCTTTTCTACAATACCTACCTCTTCGATCCGTCAACCAAATTAAGAGAGATCTTGAGAAGGAAGCAGATCTGCAACGATGTCTTGATTTCCGGTGTTTTTGATTTTCGATGATTCCTTATTTCAGGTGATGCCTGAAGTGTGGATTTGTATCTAGGTTATTCCTGACGGCGGCGGCGGAGGCTTGGACTGCATTCGAATAAACAATTATAGTGGTGGTGGTGGAGCTTCGGAGGATAACAATGGCGACGGTGTAAAGAGCAATACCGGACCTCGACATCAACATAATAATTCTGGTTAGCCCTTCATCCGACTCGCTGCAATCGATCTCTCTCTTCTCTTTCTCGCTGGTTGCAACAACTACGTACACCTCATACGTGATCGGACTCGCTGGTTCCGAACGAAATTTCTGGTTAGCCCTTCATCGGACTCGCTGCAATCGATATCTGTATGGATTTCTGTATGTTAATGTTTTGAATCATATGTTCTTGCTTTGAATCTGTTATATTCTTTAGGGAAATGAGTTATGTTCTCCATTGTTGCAGGTTAGTGTTGTGATTGTGGTGCATTCCGGCAGTTAAATTCTGAACTGGGTAGTCCCAAAAATAAGGTCACAAACATGTCGTTTCTCCTTTTATTTTGCAATTTCTTTAAACTCTTTTGTGCTTAAATCATGATTGGAATTCGTGGTTTTCTGATTTTGTGTTTAAATCGTGATTTTCTGAAAAGGATGGTTGGAATTGAATAATTGTGATTTTGTGCTTAAATCTCAATTTTCTGATTTTGTGCTTAATTCGTGATCCGAATTCCTGATTTCCTGATTTTGTGCTTAAATCGTGATTTTCCGAGAGGTATAAATCTATGCACACCATCCTTTTGATTTTGTGATTCGTTTTTCAATTATATATAAGTTATAACATTGTACTTATGGATTTCTTTTTCTTTTTAAGACAAGTATATAAGTGCATATGTGCACATATTCACATATGTGTATTTACATATGTGCGTATTTGTGTGTATTTGTATATGTGCGTATTTGTATATATGCATACATATATGTGCATATGTATGAGTTATAGCATTGTACTTATGGATTTATTTTTCTATTTTTTTGTGTACATGTGGGCATATTTGCATATATGCATACATATATGTGCATATGTGTATATGCATATGTATATGTGCACATGCATACATATATGTGCATATACGTGCATATGTGTATATGTGCACATATGTGCATATGTCTATTCAAACGTATGTGCACATATGCATATGTATATCAATTTGTTCATATACACACGTGTGTGTATTTGTATATATGCATAAATAGATGTGTATTGGTTCATATGTGTATATGCATGTATGCATTTATTTTAATGTTTTTGAATATACATTTATATTAGTTTTTATTAATGTTTTGTAGATTTTGAAAAATTTATCAATCAAATTGAAGAATTGAAAAGTGACAAACTAAAAAAATGAAGATATCGTGGAATTTTGTTGTTTTTTATATTTTTTGTATGTATCGTTCATTATTTTTAATAAATTTTTATGTATCGTTCAGAACACTTGTATATTATTGTTTTTAAAATTAGACTTTTTGTTGTTTGTATTCATAATTAAAGACAATAATATGTATATATGAATTTCGAAAATATGCATATATGCACCTGCGAATATGTATATATGCACCTGCAAATAAATAAATTTATGTGCATATATGCACCTGCGTAAATTTGAAAATCTGAAAACGAAAATTTAATTTTTTTGAAATTTGAATATTCAAATCAAATAGGCTTAATTTTAGGAGATGGTTATTGTTGTTGCCAAAAATAAAAAAAATTCAGTATTACATGAAATTTGTTAAATGACTATCATGCCCTTTTATGATTCAACCAATCAGAAAGAGTTCTCTGGTTCTCATCAAAATATTGGTTCTCATTTGATCCTGACCCTATATTTATATATATATATATATATATATATATATATATATATATATATATATGTATATATGTATATATATATATATATATATATATATATATATATATATATATTGGGTTAACCCGAATAACCCGATTTTGGTTTTTTGACACTATTACATTCGACCCTATTTATCTTATTCCGGTTAAGATCGGGTCATGTTAATCGGGGTCCGGTATTTTTGACACCCCTTATATGTAGAGGTGGCCATTGGGTCGGGTTCGAGTTGGCGTGTCAGAAAGGCCAACCCGAACATGACCCATGTAAATATTCGTGTCAGAAATGTCAAACCTAACCTGTATACGTGTAACCCGGACACGACCCACGTAACCAATTTAATTATACGGGTTGATGGGTTGGCGGGTCAGTTTCAGGTTCGTGGATTACAAACAGGTTAGCATGTCATTAACGGGTTGGCGGGTCATATACGGGTTCGTGGGTCATGGCATCTTTAAGTAGGAAATTTTTAGAGATAAACTATTTAACACAACGCAAACTTCAAATAAACATATACAAACAACTAACCATGTCCAATTAAACATATCCATGTAACATAAACATACCCAAGCAAAATAACATAGCAAGTAAACACATCCACGCAAATAAACATAACAAGTTAGTAAACATATACGAGACATTTCTTCAACCCAAAAAAATACTTTTGTCGTCCAACAAGCTTTGTATCAAAGCTTTTTTCTTCATAACGAGCTACAAATAGGAACACAATATGAAAGTTAAATTTATGACTTCTTGAAAGCTATATAAATAAAAAATCTACTGTTGGTATTAAAAAAACTTAACAAACGTCAACTTAAAGTTTATTAGAATTGGTAACCTCTGTTTGTAGAAGTACTTTCAACACCGTGTGAGCCACTTTCTAGTGCAACTTCTTCAATTAAATCATCACTTTCATTACCATCTTTAAAAGGTTTGGAAGTACTATCACCTTCCATACTTTACGTACAAGATACATAGTAACAGATCAGATTATCAGACTCACAAAATCACATCACAGACTCTAAGACTCACAAAGACTAATAAACTGTAATCAGACTCACAAATTGTAAGATTATTAGAATTTGGCAAAGAGTCCTATGCGTTAACAGAGACTCGCAAATTGTAAGATTATCAGAAATTGTTCACATTAACAGAAATTGTAAAAAAACTGAAACTATAATCAAAGACTAAATTGTATAAAAGTTGATCAGAAATTCTAATGAAAAATCAATGGTAGAAGTCGTATATTTCACATTCACATTCACAGAAATTGTAAAGAAAAATCAACAGTTGTATGCTGGAATCCTGAAACTGGAAGTCTGCTAACTTACCGGAGCAGATGGCGGGGTCACGTCGGGAGTCGGGAGGACCAGCAGAGACTGGCGATGACAGAATAGTGGTGGCCTGTGGCTGTGGACGTGTGTCAGCGATGCTACCTGTGGACGTGGGGCGGAGGCTCGAACAATGGTGGCGTGGTGGCGATGTGAAGCGAGTGAAGAGTGAAGATGAGTGAAGAGTGGAACTGTGGAAGGGACGAAGACGGAGTCTCGACTCTCAAATCTCTGATTACGTATTTAGGTTAGGGCAAACTTATTTCAGCAATTCCTTTTTATTGTAGATAAAAAAAATAAAAAATAAAAAATACATATATATACGGGTTGGCGGGTCAACCCGCAAACCCAACTAATGACCCGAACACGATCCGTATAATAAACGGGTTATACGGATTGTGGGTTAGCGGGTAAAAAATCTTAACCCAAACCTGTTTATTTTTGTATCGTGTCGCGGGTCGTATCGAATATTGCCACCCCTAACTATATGTAAGTGTGATAAGACATTGAATCTATCTATTCTAATAAAGCAAAGGTTTTTTTGCCACATGGCATCTTTTTACATCTCTTATTTACACGTGGCATATTGTGGTTCACCTTCGGTTTATGTCTCTTTAGCGTGATTTGAGGAAATTTGAATACAGTTCCTCTTATTTCTCCCTTTTTTATGGAAACCGCAATCTCATCTCTATCTATCTCTCACATAGCGAAGAACTCGACCAAAGAAAGCTTGATCTGTAATTTTTTCTCGGCCACGCAACTGGATGTCCTTTTTAGAACCATCGATTATGCTTTTGGTTTAACAGGTTCGCCTTTTTGTTTCACAGGTTCACGAGTTTGATTTTTATAGGTTCGAACTTGGTTTTTATTCACCATCATCACTCGAAAATCTTTTTTGTTTCACAGTGAACAATCTTGAATCTTCTATCAAAACCACTTTTCTACATATCAAGAACTAACTCAAGATTATGTATAGTTGTTTAGTTTCTTATTTGATTTTGTTTTCTTGCTTCCGCTAGATCTAAGAAGCAGTAGCACCACGGGATTGGAGATATGTATCATCTGCTCTGATGGATTTGATAAATGATAATAACAAGTAAGTGTTTTTTATTTTAGAGTTATTTTTTGAACCCCATTGAATTGGAGAACTGTCTCATCTTCTACTTGAAACCTCGATAGTAGCTTCGAAAGGCAATGAAAATAAAATCGCTGCCATGGTTCCGTCGCATCCTGGGGTATGATTCCAAAATTGCTGGTGTGTGCTTCTCATTCAAGAAAACACACTATTTTCGTCTTCTAACATGTCTATTGTCATATTTCAGAATGGATTTCATCTTACATCTGCTGCTCCTCTCTTTTTTCTCAAACACACATGCAATGGCTTTCTACTTTCAAAATCCGGAAAGAAATTTCACAAAAGGCCGATTGAAAAGCTATAAATAGGTAATTCTATCTAAGAACTTGCTCAAAGGGGCGTTTCAAATGTGGTTCTCATTTTTCACAAAAGGGCATTTGAATATCTGTAAATGAAACTTCTACCATCACGATTCTTTTCATCTGTTTGAACCCATCTAATTCATTTTTTTGATTTGGATAATATAGCTTTGCTTTTTATATTTATAATCGTTTCTATATATTTTTGTTGCTATTCTGATTTTAAAATAGAGATTCTAGAGCTTATATTTGTATTTTTATTTCTATAATTCGTTAAAATTTTTAAATCTGGGTTCTGTCAGACTACATCTATAGTTCAACCAAGTTAATTGATTTTAGTAAATGGACTGTTAGAAACTTAGGATGAAGTTGCAAAAACCGTATTGCAGGAACCTGAAAGGTAAATTTATGCATTGTTACTTTTCTTATTTTTTTTGAAGTTTAGATGATTGTGGGTGCACTTTTTTCTGATATTACAATTATGCCACACGAATAGCAACGAGAGGGTAAAAGAGAAGGTTGACAATTCTCCAATTCAAGTTCAACCAAGTTAATTGTGAGAAATGTAGCTTTTGAGGCTACAGAGAATGAGTTGAGGCAACTATTTAGTCCATTTGGGGGTAAATGTGGTTACTTGCTGCATTTAGTTTCTTTAATGCTCTTAACTAATTCTTTTTTGTTTGGTTATTGAATTCTTTAAGGATTAAACAATAGTTATGATTATCTTGTACAATTTAATGATTCGACCATATTAGTCTTGCTTTTTACTACTTGGCCACTATATTTATATTTTCTTCACAGTTTCGAAACCATAGTTCACTCAAAGAATGTTGAACAGCACCTGGAGCATTCAACAATTAAATCCAAGTCTCAGCCTATCACCATTCTCATTACCCACCAACAAGACCCCAAAATTTTGCTCAAATCAAACTCTATTTCGCCTGATGGCCTCCACAACTCAATTACAAAAACAATCGACTTCCGAGTTCTTGAGATTTTATGTTATAACTTCAGGCCAATATTACTTGCACAAATCATGACGTCATATATAAGAAGTGCTAAAAATGAATTATGTGAATGTTTCATTAAATTGAAGGTCAAATGTATGTTGTCTAAAAAAATCTTCATAATGCGGTTATTTTAATAAATACAAGTTCCACCACTTTTTATGGTATATTAATCGTCGCGGAAGAGACATTGTGTACTAAAGTGCCTCTCATGCATCTTTTATGAATTGAGTTTTGGATTCATTTTAGTATCGTATTGTGAAGGATTTGTTTGATTATATTATATGACAAGTTGTAATTTGGAGAAATTATACAATTAAGGTAAGTAGTTTTGAACTAATAATTTTAAAGCGAGTTTTTCTTAGTCAAGCGTTTGAAAAAAGACATTAAATTGTTGTGTATGGATTAAATTTGTTGTGTACAAATCACCCCTTGATTAAATAATACTAACTTTGGTACTAAGAAAAAAGGTCTTTTGTAATTACAATGAGTTAATAGTAGATTAACAACTATGAATAAATTTGTACATCGATGAAGAGGTATTTGATGGCATATTCAGTAAAGTACATTGATGATATTGATAAAAAGAGTAAAGTAAGTTGCCAGTTGCTTCAATTTTTCCCTTACAAAGAGATCATATCAATGTAATGTGTTACCATGCTTGTATGATGTGAGCAATTAAATTTTAAAACCAAAATGTTTTTTAGTTTTATCTTTTCAATCTGAAGCAACTATGAAGTTGTGTAATAAGTTTTCATAATTTTGGTTCAGATGGACATTCGTGGTACACTTGCGGAGCTTTTCAGTATGCAATTAAATGGACTTTTGCAATAAGAAAGGATGCGTATTAGCGAGATTAAGAGCACTTAGAAGCAAGATTGCCTGTGAACATCGTTTTTTTGTCGGTATTTTGTCTAGGATTTTTTTGAGTGGTGATGAAACCCAACATTGATTCTTGATTGTGGAAAATAAAAACATATTATTTGCATTTTTACCCTTTGGAAGTACATGGTTTTTTTAACATTAATTCATGTATATAAACATTTCTTATTTATTTTATAGTTTATAAGTATACAAACCGTGTAGAACACGGGTTTTAACCTAGTTTAAAATATGTATGGGATAGTACGTAAGCTTTCAATTTTCATGATAAGAACCATGAATCTTAGTCACAATAAAGATGGATTAGTGGGATACAACGTGTCAAACGCTAAATATCTCCATTTAATTTTTGTAAGGCTTTTTATATGTCATTATAAATCAAAGTTACTATAAATAGAAACGTCACTTGTAAATTTAGATGTACCATTCAATCATAAATTCTAAGAGAACATTCGGAGTAGCAAAATTGTCGAAAATAAAGGTATGGTTTTATAAGAAATTTTTTATGATTTATAGTCTTCATTCGTTGTATAATCATAAATTTAAGAAGTTGTATTAGTTTTATCATGTTGATGTTACGTGTTATTTTGCTTCGTTTAAATTTATTTTAGAGTACTTTATTATATAAAGTATAAACTAAAATATCATCAGTTATATTATAATTTATATTTATTTTGTGGGTAACTATTTTATACTATACTATAAGACATAAATACTATTAATTCTGATATAACGTTTGCGTTTTGGTTAGTAATTATTTCTATGTTAGAATCGCCGGATATATGAAATAATTCATAATGCGTTATTGTATAACGAAAATATAATTAGCTATATATTAACATATGTTTATTCAGTTGGTAACGTTAGACATAAATTTTAACGTTTAGATCAAGGAGTCACTGTTGAGACTATTCGAGAAGTGACACATACACGACTTGTATCAGGTGAGTACATGTGGATTTTTCTAAAGGGGATACATGACAAAATAAATATTTTGAATCAAATAATGTTGTGAAGAGTAAACAAGTTCTTTTAAATAATTTATGAAAGATAAAAGCATGTAGTGAGCATGTAGTGAATCTTTGTTACTTAAATGCTTTTAAAGTTATTACGGCTTCACAACTGTGATGATGAATATTGGTATTATGAAAAGTTATTATATGAAAAGTTGTTATTTTATGCATGACATGGCATATGTTTGTGATTGAGTCATAAAAAAAAGTGGTGCTCATGCATACATTGAGTGTCAATTTAACAGTCAATAAAGAATAACTGGCTAGCCTAAGATGTCCCGAGAAGGGATAAGCAAGACTCTACTGGGGTGGTACCCCCCTCACGAAGTAGATGTCTATAAAAAGAGGCCACAGTAGGATGATTTGTTCACCGATCGTGGTAAGTTGAAAAGTTTTACACACAGATGACACGGTCCTATAAGGGCCTAGAGGCGGTACATAACTGTAAGTTTAAAATAATATGATAAAAAGAGGCGGAATGGTCTCGTAAGTTTGCATTGAGTGTGATCATGCTTTTGCATAGTTTGCTTCTTGCGTGAATTATAGTTTTAATAAAAGATGTTTCTCAAATGTGTTTAATTATATATTGTGTCTCAACTCATGTAGCTCACGAGACAATTTTTGTCTTACGTATCCGTTTAATGTCATGTATCTCAAGATTTGGTATGAAAGGTTAGAAGATAACAGACAATAAAAGTAGACTTTTTGGAGATAGAAGAGGGACAAGGTTCCTTTATGTAATTATACTGCTTTACTAAGATTTTATTTTGAGAGTAAGTTGTAACACCCGGTGTCAGTTGTATTTTAAAACAAACACGATGATGTTTTTGTGGGACCATATTTTGCTACATTATGACTTTAAGTCATAAATGTTTTGAAAACCATAGCATTTTAAACATCTCAAAAAATGGGGTGTACACATATGTCAAAATTTTTTTTTACCAAACCATGTAAATTTGTGTTGTGTTTTCTTTTTTTCTTTGCTTTGCATATCGTAACAACTTTAATTTATTGACGGTGAATATTAATCTTGTAATTTTCATAAATCAAGAAAATCATGTTATCTTACATTCATAATTAAATGTTTAAAATTTGAAAATAGAATAAAATGAGGAAAAATTAAAGATTGAAGGTCTAAACAGTGAAACTTGATGACGGGTGGACAAAATTTCATTCGCTGTTTCCAGGAGCTCCAGACCGCCATGATCTTTCCATGGATATAATATAGTGACCCGAAACTCCCGACAGACCAAAAATCATGTCTGTTTAAAATTGAGCATTTTTTCCATATATTTTTGTCATTCTCTTATCCACGAACATTTAGCTAGATTCTCAATATGCTTGGTATCAATTTAATATATTTCTAATATGATAATGGAGTAGTTATTTTTCAATCTATATGCTATTTCGTTAATGTGTAGGACTTCATATCTTGGTTGTCAAACATGTGTCATATAGTTGTTCGATAAACCTGTTAATTTAATTAGCATCCGTTATCCATTTATATCTTTTTGATTCCTTGCAGACCATGCATCATAAAAAAATAATTGGTTTAGTCTAAGTGATGAACTAATCAAACACGCATAAGCAACAATTCAACAAGAAATAAACATGAAGCATTAATATCTTTATGATATTACGAAGCTATCAACTTATTGATAAAAAGCATACTCTTTCAAGAAGAAATGAACATGTACAAATGACAAATAATCAACCCATTTAATTACAGAAATGAGAGTTTACTTGGAATAAGCCATTTATGAGATTTTAAATACGCTGTACAATCTAATAAAAAATAAGCCTTGAAACTTGAATGATAAAAATATAAGCAAAACAATTCAGTAATTTCATTTTCAATTGCAATATACTTAAGTTAAAACTTCATTAAAAAATAATACACAAAAAAACTTAATTCTACTTGAAAAAAACAATCCTTCTAATATTCGTTGAAATAAAATTTTCAATTACGTATTCATTAATGATTTTATCCAAATGGTTTCTCTCAATCGTCATCAAAGGCAATCCGTTAAGTCGTTCTTGTGTCGTTGTAGATCGTAAGTAATACTTCAATATCTTTAATTTGGAGAAACTTGTTTCTGCAGATGCAACAATAATAATAATAATAGTCAACAAAATTCTATATGCAATAATTGTATTAGGAAGACACTCAACACGTTTTAAAAAATTTAGAATATCCTATGATGTTAATTTTTCCTTAGGCAAATGATGTAGAAGTAATTTTAATGCAACATATAATTCATTTCCATCAATATCTATTGTTCATCTTTCTTAAGTAAGTTTTAAGATACTTACAAGAAGAGTTTAAGCTCATATCATTTAATGAACGTAATTTTCAGTATAAAATAAAAAACGAAAGATATTATCATATTGATATTGTTCAAATATTGTAGTTAGAGAAATAATTACTTATCAACAATGTATAAGAAATATTTAACCCTAAAAGACTCTTCTTTCGATTGTGGAACACTAGAAGACGTATCGTTTGAAATCTCATCAAAAAGTTTTTTTCTTCTAATTTCACGTCTTTGAGGAAATATTAGATAAATGGTCATTTCAATGGCAATTTCTTTTGGAGTTTGTAAAGCATTTAAAAAACCAAGTTCTCTATATTCCTTAAAAAGAGAAATTAACCCCTTTATTTTTTTTACAGAGCAACATCAATAAACATATATTTTGTTTTTAACTATTTGCTTACTAAATTTAAAGCATTTAACACTTCATACTAACTTACTAGTGTCATTATAAACTCAAAGTTATAAAGTTCTTTTTTTGCTACCGATTTAGCTTCACATTTTATTTTTGACCTGTTATTATTTTCAATTATTTGAAACAAACATTTTGTATATCTAAAATTTGAAATCCTATAACTTTAGCACTATGGACACGACTCTCCCAACGAACGAATGACAAGGGTATATGAGTTGATCCTTTCACATTATCTTTTAAATTTTGGCATCTCTTAGTAGAATTTGCAAATATTGTATAAGTACGTTGTATGGTTCCAAAAAAATCTTTAGCTTTACCACAAGTATTAGCCATATCACACAAAGTTAAGTTCAAACTATGACAACCATAAGGAGTATAAAAAGCTCTAGAATTTATATATAAAAGTTTTTTTGCACACCTTAATGTTTTCTTTTCATATTTGATCCATTGTCATAACCTTGTCCACACACATTATTAATGTCAAGATCAAACAAATTCAATTCGTTTTGTAAAATTTCAAAAGTCATTGGCCCGTTTTGTCATTTACATCTAGAAACCCTAAAAATGATTCTTCAATGCAAACAATACTTGATGACACATCCACATATCTTAAAATCAAGGTCATTTGCTTTTGGTGAGTTATGTCGGGACTCGGGAGTACAATCAAGTATTATAAAAAATATTTGGCTTTTTTTTTTCAATAATCATAACTTTTATTTCAAAAGAAAGCAAAAGTATTAATTCGTTTTGTATCCTATGCCCAATATAATGATTATGGATACCATTTTCATTTAAAATACGAACATGCTCATGAGCAACCATGTCAAATTTAGCCAACATTTCAATTATGCCTAAGAAATTTCCATTGTTATTTTCATACATTTTCTCATTAGTACCACGAAAAGCTAGGTTATATTTTCAGAAATTTCGCAATAGAGATAATTCTCAACAAAACTTTTCTCCAATGATTTTTTTCTTTCTCTAATAGTTTTTGAGTCATATTATCAACAGTTTTATTATTTTGTAATTTTATACGCAAATCATACCAAGTACTTATATTTTTAACATGTTCAATAGTTTCATGTTATTTAATGCTAGTGTTAAGATGTATACAATCCCCAAAACCTTAATTTGCTAGTTGACCCTTTCCACACCATTGTCGAAATATTTTACAACAAAAACAAAATCTTTTATCAATTTCTTTAGAATAAACAAGTCAATCTCTATCACATTTTCCCCATATGATAAAGTTCTAGTATAATATATTGTAGGAAACCTTCTTAAATATTTATCTTTAGGACCTTTTATAATGGGTAAATTTGTTGGTTATATGTGCATGCTCACAAGTAGTTGGTAATATTACTATATATAGCATGGTCCTTTTGAGTTACACGCAAGATATGACTTAGCTAAAAGAGATCGAAACTGAACATGAGGGACTAAGTTTATTATATATCAAAGTAAACGTATATTAATTAGAAACTAGAAGTGGTTAAAGGGCTTAAGTGAAAATATCAATAGTTTGAATTTTAAAAGTCTTTGTCCAAAAGGGGATAAGATAAGCATGATGGATATAATAAATACCCATCATGATTATCGATTTGATGTGATGAAACCCTAGAAATTTCGTGGCCTCTCCTTCCCCCTCTCTCCCTCGTCGATTTCCTTTATAAACCCTAGAAGAAGGTTGCTTGTTCTGCAAGTAACGAATTGTTCCACTTCATCGGGTGTTGAATCATTGTCCTGGGTGCGACTAATTAGAGATGTTTCTGCTACTGAGCCTTGTTCATCCTAGACTTCATGGATTCGTAGTAAAAAGGTAATTCTTGAAATCCACTTCTAGTTACGATTGCGAATGTCGCATGTTCTTGTGATCCGTGGTGTGATATTGTTTTAATTTTTGCTTCCACTATGTATGTTTGTTTTGTTATTGTATCCTAATAATGGTATCAGAGCCACTTGAACATGGTTTTGCACTGTTAGGAATTGTTTTGATATGCTGAAAATCGAAATTTTATGAAACTCCTTAATTTGTTCATGAATCACGTCATGATCCTCTGGTTATCATGTCGTGAGATCGGTTGGACGGTACGCGTCGCTATCCTCAACTTCTCGCATCGAGATGGTTAGGACAGATTTGGTCGAAAGTCGTAAAACCTTATTTATATGCGACGTATTGTATTGTTCTTCGCATCACGTGATTTTAATGGCACAATTTTAAAATGTTTTAAAATTTAAAGCAAGATCAAAACAATCAAATTTAAATTTAATAGTTTAATTTTGATAGATTGCACCAATATTTTGATTCATTGTGTATTTCGTGTTTAAATGATTTAAGCATGAAAGTTATTTGAATATTCATATATAGAATGTGTTTAGTAACAACGATTCTTTCTTTTATGTCAATGTGTATGCTTTTTGATATTAATCAAAATATTGTGAAATAGGTTTTAGATATGCACTTTTAATAGTATGAAAGTGTGCATTATGCTTGTATGGATCAAGTAACATTTTACCTCAGCTAGAATGTGATGCTTGGATGGTTGTTTTGGTTATTTTATGGGTTGTTTTGCGACCTGCGTGTCGTTTTGTTATCATTAATTTGTAATGTAATAAATTAGCTAGGAAAAATTATACTAGTTTAGTTAATTTAACAACAGAAGACCGAAGACTACCAAGTCATTGTAGTTGTTTTAGTCCCTAGAAATGACCATGATTTTCTCATGTTGGCTCACGGGAAAACGCATAGGATTTGAGGCAAATGTTACCATTAAATATCTGCATGATTGTGTTGTGTTACTTAATTTGTTGCATGGTTGCTTAAATAAAATAGAAAACAAAAAAAATAAAAATTGTTAAAGGTTAACATAATTTTTGCAAACTAAAATTGGCATTATAAGAACGATTTTAAAACTTTAAAACGACCTTTTAACAAAGAAATGTTTTAAATGAATGATACATGCAGACTAAGGTGTTAAAAGTTAACATGCTTTTCACATAGTATTGGCAATTTTTCTTTCATTGAGCAGTTCGCTTTCATCCATGGGATTAGGAATCAACTTCTCTCTAGTGTTTTACTTCGTGGTTTTATGATTGAAGATTGTTGATGTGAATATTATCTCATTGGATGCTTTTTACTTGGTTTAAATATTTTTTTTAAATAAAAGTTATTTTGAAAGTAATTTTAGGAGAAAGTTAATGTCATTACAACTATGAAACCTGTACACAACAATAGTTCAAAGTTGATTCAAAATGATCCAAATGTTTAGATAAGAGGTATGAGTGGGATAGTCTGGTTTTATTAACTTGAAAAAAAGCTACCAAAACTCTAGATGGATAGGATTTTGGAAATCATTCGACTGAAAGCCTTATGATAACTGCTAGTCTTGTTTATAAAAAGAGATAACTATGCACTGCTCACAAGTTATTGTGCTCAGAGGCTGAGAATTTATTGGACCTCTTATATCTAATGTATTTACACTGTTCAGTTATCCACTAAACTGTAAAAAAAATACTTGTTGATTTCGAAACCTATATGGTGTTCAGAACATTAAAATGAAGTATAGAATCAAATGAACAGAAGATAAGATTTTGAAATCCAATAGTGGATGATGAGTTTCGTAGTCAAGAATCATACGATCATCTAATGAATTATGAAAAATATTTCAGAAGTCAATTTCATTTTATACACCACGGTATCACATAGTGAGTCTAATGGAAATCGGATATGAAGAAGACAAAACTGAGTAAGTGAGTTTTTAGGGTTTTTTATAATAAAATATCCATCTAAAATCAGTTTTTTAATTTTTAAAAATGTATAATTAATATTAAAATCTAATTTTGGATATATAAGTGACTTTTCATGATTTATAATGATATATACGTAATTTGAAGGTTTATAAGGATATACATGTAATTAAGAAACTTTGTAAGGATATAAACGAAATTCTCCCTAAATTTAAAGGATAAAAATGATTTTCATGAATGTTATTTTAGATTTTTAGCCAAAAACAAAAGAAAGTGGACCGAATAAAACGTTTGTTATTGAAAATTTACCACTTAGTAATACGTTTAGCAGGTGCTCGATAAATATCGCTTCCGAATAATTACAAGTTCTATAAGGCTCAAATGACTCGACTCCACATAAATCTTACTAAATATCTTTAATGTAAGTTTATTTACATTATTGTTTATGTTATTCATAACATTTCATCTCTAGTAAAAAAATGTACATATTTGTTTATATTTTTACCATGTAATTCTATTCTCGCACAACATACATATAAACATCTAGTTTTATATAAGATTTGACTTTTAATGTAACAAAGTAACCAATTTTTCTGTCGAGCTTAGCCATTTATATGTCGTCTACTCTATATTTTATATACTCAAAACTTTATAAATAGTCTCCATGGTTTCCCAAATTGGTGGGTTTCATCCCTAACTTTTTCTCGTATCATAGAGGGTCATGTGGTTTCAATTTAGTGAGTGGCCGGTCCCTGACCCGTATGAAATGACTAATTTACGCTTTTTAATTTCTTTTGAGAAAAGATAAAAAAAATAAATAACACCCCACCGCAATTAGTTTTAAATTCCTTCAAAATCCAGTTGCAATTCATTTTTGCCCTAATTGAAGAACACCTTCAACTTATTACCATGTTCATTCACTAGATCTAGTTTATGCTTCAACTCTCTTTCCAATTTTGTAACCATCACATCTTTCTCATCCATTGATTTCTTTAAACCTTCAAAAACGAAAACTCTCTTTGACGCTTCCTCTCTAAGCTTACATACTGTAGCTTACTATTTGTAGCTTCATGCTCTGATACTTCAGTGACGATCTCATAATTCTTGTGCTCAATTTGCTCATTAAACTGATTCCTAGACTTGGTTGTTGATTCAATCTAGCCAACAAGCTCCTCAAGTATCTCATTAGTCCTTTTGATCACTCCATAAGCAACAACAAGCAAACCAATGTACTTTTTTTGACCTAGGCAATCCTCCGTCGTGAAGTTTTTGAAGTTACCCGCCTTATTTGAGATTTTTGTTGGGTAGCGAAAGCACCAACGAACACGACGAAGCCCTTCGACAAACGATATTTTACTATCAAGACTAGTGAGTAATACGAAAAATAAGACTGAGAAACAAGGATATAAAGTGGTTCACCCGACAATGAGTCGAACTACATCCACTATGAGAACCGAGAGAAATTTACATTGATAATCTTCAATGTTTTACAATAGAAAATCTATGACTACACTACACAATGTTCATAACCAGAACATTGGATATATTTATGAAATATTACATTGTGTAGAAAACGAGATGCATAAATAGCGAAATATGGAAGGCTAAACACGCAAGGTCTTGGGCGGGAAAGAAGGAAAGGACAATCTAGTCCTGAACCTAGTCACTTTACAGACAGTGAAATGACTATTCCTTGCTTTCCATGCTGCCCTTGAATACATAAAACTGTTCTTCGCGTGTTCCCAAGATAATTCTGACAGCGGAAGTGACAATACCAATGCAGGGTCGGGCCAATGCTTTATCTCGGACAGAAGACACCCTATTGATCTTCGGTTGAGAGCCCCCTTCGAGCGAGACCGAGTGACTTTCTGACTATGCTTATGCACTTCTGTAGGACTACACTTTGTACAAGGACCAACTGTTCCTTATGATAAAACTCTTCAATCTGAATTTCGCATTGGCCATGGGATACTGTTGTCTCATATTCTTCTGTTGCTGATGCATTCACTACTGTGACCGTAGCCCATACAGTTGTCACTCTGAACTGCGGTCCGCGTAAGATACTGATGATTAGCTTCCTCAGACACAACTCCTCGGTCCGGACTTAGTTTTCACTTTGGCACAAACCTTTGGTCTGGTAACCAGTCTAGGTCACCTAATGACTCCTGTTGTCTGTCTTGGATGCCACCTTCTTATACCCAACCAAGAACATGACTTCTGATCCGGAAGAAGCAATGTTGCTTCGGTCCTGCTGATCCCATGTGTTTGGTTCTAACATTTCTGTTGATCTCCTGAAAGAACACTTCTTCAAACTGTCGATCCGCTATGGTTGTTCTAACCGGAGCGAAGTACCCCCACTCGACCGAAAGGACCGAGGACTCGTTCGAGATGCACACCTCAATAGTACTAGCTAGACTCGCCTCTGTTTTTGGTTGCTTCGAACAGCAGGTCCTCTTCGGTTGTCTTGGATTGCTCTGATTCGGATTATGCTCTATATTTGCTAACAATTTTATTCTTTTATAACATCTGGGCCGCTGTTTGAATCTCAAACCTAGATGAATCCTTGACCTTCACTGATTCTTCTAATTACTTCACGAAATCACATGTATGCTTCAGCAACTTATCTTTTTCCTTAACTTGAGAAAGGGGCAGAGGACAAGAAAGACGATTTTGAACGCTAGAGATTTGGAGACGGAGGGAAAGAAAGGTGGGTAGCCCAAATCCAGTTCGATTTCTTTTCACCGGTGATGAAGAAGAAGGACAGAAAGGGGCAACACACCAACAACGACAGCAACTTCAATGCTCTGCATTCCCTTATCTCACTGATCTCCTCTCCTCTCTATCCCTAATCTCTCTCGGTTTTCATCTCTTTCCCTGTTTCAATCTCTTTCAATCGGCGTGAGAGTTGGAGGTAGCATATGTTTTTCAATTAAAAGGGAAACAAGAGACTATAAGCCGTGTTCTTCAATTAGGGGTGAGGGTGTTATTTTATTTTATTTTATTTTTTTAAATAGTTTTAATTAAAAAATATAAAATGAATTAAAAAAATGCATTTTAATCAATTCATGTGGTTTAAGGACCATCCATACAATAAAATAAAATTACAAGGACCATTCATGTAACAAAGAAAGATAGACACAAAACTAGCCAATCTAGAAAACCACAAGAACCATTTATAATTTATGAAGTTTTGTCTTTTATATAATATAGCAAGAAGCCATGAGTTTGTTGCATTAAATAGTTAAACAATAAGTAGATATAATGATAACAGAATGTCTCGTATTTCTTTTAGCGCAATTAACCAAAGAAGAAACCCTTTCCTTCAAGGCACGTTGGTTCAGGGTTTCCCGCCGGCAAAGCAAGGCGGTTGCTCCTCGGTGATAGTTCATAGGCAAGACCTGAATATATATTTAATCGGGAAAGGTATAAAAAGCATTCAAGAAAAGAAGTAAACTTTAGAGATGGGAAAAGCATTCAAAAAGTTGGAATCTTTTATTTAATTGGCTCCAGAAGTAATAGAATAGAATAAGAGATATATTTATTGAACATCTAAAAATAAAAGGAAAAAATAAGATTGCTTCCTACGTTTCTTGGTCTTTTAGTTTAACATGTAATTGGTCAGTAATTTGATTAAAAATGTCAAACTAATATAATTAATATAACTAAAAAACATATACACATGTAGTTTTTTATGTTAAAAATGTGACAACAGTATGTCACAAAATACAATTGTTTACTTGACTTTACGTGTAGATGGTAAAAAGTGATTGACCAAAATCCAGATAGTTAAAGAAATATAAGTGAAACACTGTCCGAATACTTAATTTCTTTCTTTCTTCTCTTGTTTTGAATATTCTCTCATACGCATGTACATTAAAAAAATTAATGATTTATAGTCTAAAAAATAAAACTAAAAATATTTTAAGATAAAACTTGTCACAAAAATAATATATTATTATAGTACACGCCCTAAGCGGTAACCTTATAGCCTAATATTGCAATATCCCCTTAATTCATCTCAAGAATCTTTGATTGACAACTCTAATGGCATTCCCTATAGAGCAAGCATCCCAAACAACAAGCCATTGTTCTTCAAATATCATACATATTTACGTATCCACATACCATTCATCTTCTACATTTTATTCAACATTCTGAAATAATGGATCTTTCTTTATCATCGCTTCTGTTCATCGTTCTACTCTTAGTCACCCTGACCAATGGTACGTGCAAGTCGTTATGTTTTTAGCTAACTCGTGTGTAATGTACGTTTCTTATTAAGATAAACATGTGGACCATTTACGTGACTTTGAAATGAAACCGGTCCACACATGTGGACCGAGCTTGGTTTCTAAATATTGGACCCGATACTCCGATAGTATCCGGTCTGATTCTCGGTTTTTAGGAACTGGTCTCACCGGATACCCATTGTTTTTCTTTTTTTAGATGAAATCATATCAAAAGATCTTTTGGAGTTTAAATATTATACGTTTTCATAAGAATCTTTATATATTCATAACTTGTCAAAAAATATGTTGGATTTTGTGTATATTTATGAGAAATTTTCATAAAAACCATGATGTTTTCAATCTTTTATTTGAAAAAGAACAATTCTATTTTTTATTTCAGTAAAATCATAATTTTATTATTTTAGAAAAACCACTAATATTTTTAAAAGTTTTCTAAAAAATTCATTCATATTAAAATACTTTTCAAAAATCATTTAAAAAACATTTTCTACTTCGGAATACAACTTAATTTCTAATCATAAACATAGTTTGTTAACTATTAATGGTGAGAATGGTTTGGTTTTTGACTAAAATGAAAATCAATCTGAAAATCTTGGTTTTTGATTTTGAAAATATCAAACCATCAGTTTTTTAGTTTCAATTTCTCGTTTATCTTTATTTTCATGGATTTTTTTATTAGTAATGTTGTTGATACGTAATCTTTAAAACATAATACAACAAAAACCTAAATAATAAGCATATGTTTACCCTGTTTTGTATCATGTTTTAAAAAATTATGTAAAGTGACCATTTTTTATAAAAAAAATATTCATGAAAATTAAAAAAAATGAAAAAGGAAAAAAATTGAAACAAAACAATCTATAGTTTGGTATTTTCAAAGTCAAAAACCCAAAATTTTTGGTTTGGTTAACTTTTTAGTTAAAAACCAAACCATTTTCATTCTATTGATAACAAACTTTATTACATGGACAAAAAATATATTTTATTTGGAAAAAATTGTTTTTTATAAAATAATGATTTTGAGATGTTTTTAATATGATTGGTTTTCTGAATATAGAAATATGAATAATTTTCTGAAAAAAAACAAAGCAATAATTTTTCAGATAAAATGCTGAAAGTTAAAGATTTTGTAAAATTTCCATATATTTATCTTATATTAAACATAAATTTTGTTTAATCTTGTGACATTTGTAATTGTTGGCTTAAATAGATACAACTACTTAAGAATAATTTATTTTTTTTAAAGTTTAACTATGGAGAAATAGAAATTTTGGAAACCGGAACTCATTTCTCGGATCCGGGTCCAAGTTCCAGACCCATCGAGACCCGTTTAGGTTTCATTTTCTGATGACCGGATTTTTGTTTGGGCAGTTCCGATAGCTAGTGCATTCACGGGGACATATGGGGTCAACTACGGACGGATAGCCGATAACATCCCATCGCCGGAAAGTGTCGTCACCCTTATGAAGGCGGCAAAGATAAAAAACACACGAATCTACGACGCCGACCATGAAGTTCTCAAGGCATTCAAAGGGTCAGGAATCGAGATCATTATCGGGCTAGGAAACGAATTCTTAAAAGACATAGGTACAAGCCAAGATCGAGCCATGGATTGGGTGAAAAACAACGTAGAACCGTTCGTACCTGGGACCCGTATCCGTGGAATCGCAGTCGGAAACGAGGTATTAGGCGGCGCCGATCAAGAACTCTGGCAGGTGTTACTACCGGCGGTGAAAAACATCCACACCGCTCTCGACCTCCTCCACCTCGCCGACGATGTCGAGGTTTCAAGCCCACATTCCGCCGGTGTATTCGCCAGTTCGTTCCCTCCATCAGCCGGCGCCTTTAAGGAAACCCTAGTTCCCTACATGAAACCCCTCCTCGAATTTTTCTCCCAAATCAAATCGCCTTTTTACATAAACACGTATCCGTTTCTCGCATACATCAGTGACCCCGAACACATTGACATCAATTACGCGATTTTTAAGAAGAATCCAGGGATAGAAGATGCGAAAACTAAATTACATTATGATAACATGTTTGAGGCACAAATTGACGCGACGTATGCTGCTTTAGAAAAAGCTGGATTTGAGAAGATGGAGGTGATTGTGTCGGAAACCGGATGGGCTTCAAAAGGCGACGCGAATGAAGCCGGAGCTACTGTTAGCAACGCGAGAACGTATAATCTGAACTTACGGAAAAGACTCTTGAAGAAGAAGGGTACACCTTACAGACCGAAAATGGTGGTGAAGGCGTATGTGTTTGCTATGTTTAACGAAAACCTAAAACCCGGCCCGACATCCGAAAGAAACTTCGGGCTTTTCAAAGCCGACGGAAGCATATCTTATGACATTGGGTTCACCGGACTTGTACCCTCTTCTGCAACGTCTCTTTTCTCTTTCAAGGTATGCAAGATTTTGGGTAAATGACCGAAATTAATCACAAAATAATCATTAATTTCCTAAAATAAATGAGTTTCTTATGCAAAATTGCTTGGTACCCACTAAAAAAACCATTTTTTTCAAAAACAAAGAAAGATATTTGAGCTATTTCATAAAAATTGATGATATATTTCAAAATAGATATTAGTTTGCTATAAATGTTCAAAATATAATTTGGTCACCATTTCTTTTATTTGTTCAAACCATTAAGGTCACCAAACTTTTTCTCAAGACTCTTAACCCCTTAAACGCGTTACATTTTTACCATTATGATTATCATTTTCAGCCGATTATCATCTAACATAATGCTGACGTGGTTTCCACGTCAGCACCACATAAAAGATAACCGGCTGAAAACATTAAAACATATCATAATTGTAAAAATTAAACAAAATCATTACGGTTAAAGGGTTTAGAATCTTATAAAAAAATGTTCAATGACCTAAATGGGAAACAAGGATAGTTCATTACTCTCCATTACCTTTATTCATTAACCTTTCTTTATCTACCTTTTAAAACCATTTTCACTACTTTTGTAGGGCATTGGGTTGATATATGCGGCATGCACCACAGCTTTAGTATTGCTTATAACTTCATAACAACTCAAAGACGGCTTCCAAGAAGGGTTTCAATCCAGTCTTCTAATTTTACAACCTAATGGAACAAACATATACTTAGAGAGTCCCATTCGTATATATGTATTTGATTCACCAACTTATTCTTTGAATACAATTCTTTGAATACGACTCCCCTGTTTTCAATCTTATATCTTGCAACTTATATACAATTCAAATACCGGCAAATACACAATAACCAAATAGTTGCATAATTAGTGACACACACAGAGAGAAATAACGTTATATACTTTAACAGAACAAGTTATATCTAATTAACAACTGAAATCGATGACTAAAGCAAAAGTCAAGGTTGAAAAAGTTTGTCACCACATTTGCATTTCCATGAAAGAAGATAGTAACAATCGTCTTCCCTATGAGAAGATAAATCCCTGAAATCGATGATTTCATGGTGTGGTGGGATTACAAGAATTGGTCGACATGGTGTACAGCTCATGCATCTGTTCACGCACCCTGGTGGTCTTGATCCCAATGTTTTCTTCCTTTCAACACCAGATACCCCTTCATCAACTGCCAATTTTTTATTTTAAAAAGATTACAATATTATATAGAATCAACATACCAAGAAATGATTGAAGAAGATTTTCGCATGTTACCTGAAATAGAAGGCGACATAATGAGAGAAAAGAGAATAATGAGTGTGATTAACACCATCAAGCAAAATGAGTAGGATTTCGTAGGTGCCATGAGTAGTTAAACAAAACTTCCAAGATTTTGATATTACAACACTATAAATAGAAGATGTAGAAGATTATGATGACGTAATTAATGATACTTTTCTTTCATGCTACATGAGTTAAGAGAGAACTTCAAGGAGATTTGAATACTAAAAAAAATAAATAGCACAAGAAAAATAAAAAAGATATATATTTGACAGAAAAGAGCAGAATATGTTTGGAGAAGAAGAGACAGGTTTGCTGATGTGATGGGCATTTAATTAAATAAAGCTTTTAATCCACTGTTCTTTTTTCCTACTTTTGGAAAATGTTGCACTGACTGTATCTTTTTTGTAAATATTAATTAACTGTTTGAAATGTTGAATTACCAACGTTATCCTAGTGATCTGGGGCATGCAGAGATCATTGATTGATCTAATTTTTAATTGTTCTTTTTTTGTGTACAATGGTCAACTATTGTTAAATGCTAGACACTTTAGTAATAAAAGGATTCGCACACCAATATTTATTCTTTGGTTCTTGGTAAATTGGAAAATTATTGCGACTGGAATCATTATATGAACTTTTATATTGTTAAAAAGCTTTAAATTCTTGTACCAAACATGTAAAACAAACCATGATGTAGAAAACCAAGTACAACACAGGTACATTGAGCGTAGTCATTGGTTAAGAATTAAAGAGAGAGAGAGAATCAGATTCTTACATGGATTGGATTGGGTTCCAAAATGGATAGATGCCCGTGATTATAGGACGATAACTGAAATTAAGTTTGTCCGATCTGGGTTCATAGCCTTAAGTTTGTCCGATCTGAGTTCATAGCCTTTGAATAGTTGACGGTCATTTCATCAAACAGTTGATGTGCACAACCTGGTCATTGTTTTTTGGTCGTTTTGTTTTTAATCTCACGTCCAAAAGTAAGTATTAAATCATAAACCTCTGATCGTAAACAGTGGTTCTTACCGGATAAGCAAAAACCCACCACCACCAGCAACTCGATTCCGAAATATTAACAATTTGTCTCATGTGTACCTAATTCGAAGAAATCTTTCAGAACAGAAGAAAAATCCAACGGCACTCGTCCATTTTTTAAGGCGATGCTGCTTTGCTTTATGGACTGTGGCCTTTTGAAAAGGAATCAACGGATGATATTCACTTTGGTGGGGTCTCTATTGAACAATACACGTCTTCCTCCATTGATTAGACCTTCTATGTCTCCATGCGCCCATGTACGAAAGAAGGCACACATATTGTGATATTTCTGTTCATGTCATGCGGAAAGCGTCATGTAAGAAAACGGAAAAATGGCATAGGACGACAGTCTTTCGAAGCAGTTGGTGAATGATTTCGCAAAGGCCCCCTTTCGCAAATCAGAGATGGAGAAGAGGGGTTCAGGCCGGCACATGTGGGTAGGAGGAGTAGGGTCCACCAGCCATGGTCAGGACTCAATCAAGTACACCTGCTGCTTTTGTTTATGAGACTTGAATTTTGAGTGGCAGAGGCAGACTCAGATCTGCTTTATTCGGTTTCTTTATACTTTATAAATGTTGGTAGGATTTGGAATGGACCACTTGAAATCAATGGATCTGTAGCTCTGTTCATCTTCTTTAAATCTTGCAAAATCAGAGGAGGAAGATGAAATTGGTATCAAATGGAAGCATTAATCTTATAGTTGTACGACAGCAATCAAAAGCTCATAACCAACACCCTATTTAAAGATTTAATCACTAAAACATCATAATGTGTCTATATTTGAATAGGAATATATCTAAATGTAACCATAGTTAGAATAGTTCTTAAAGAAAACACAAATATTTATGTTATTGAGTTTGATGTTTATGTTATGTTATTGGATTTGATGTTTATGTTATCATACATGAAACATCATATCAATCGTTTTAAGAACACAAATATATAATGATTTTCATATGCATATAACGAAATACATTACAACATGTAACATAAACCATATCGAAATACAATACATTACATAAACCTAAAACCTAACTCATAACTAAATACAATACATTGTGTAAGTCTACTTGGTAACTTGCGACCAAAATACCGGCTATGCTAGGCCTTTTGCAAAGATGGTTGGACTACTTACTAATTACTATGCGGCTTTGGTAGGCATTTAGGCACCCTAAGCCAAGTATAAAATACAGGGTATTATAGTAAGCTTTTCCCTAAGGGCACTTGGTGCCTTATATAACATATTGGAAATGAAGGAAAGCAACATTTGACACTGCGACCTTGTTATATGATTTCTCGTTAACCCATAACTTTTTTAGATTCATTCTTTAACTATTTATTGCTTTTTTTCAACACAAGAAACATATAGACATACATGATCTTAATTAGGAGCACAGTAATTAGAAAATATGTCTTTCAGGCTTGCACATTACAACTGAATCATGATGATTTTTTTCCGTATCTGACGACCTACTCCGGAATACGATAAACACAAATTCAAGTCTGGAATACGACGAACACATATGTAGGTTTGATATACTCCGAACACTGTCTGGAATACGACAAACATGTATTTAGGTTTGAAATAAGACAAACTATTTCAAAATGTTTTGTTTTGGCCATTTAACGCTAAATATAGACTTACTTTATAAAACTACTGCAATATAATAAGCATATAAACAAAACAGATGATATGTGTTTGAATAACTCTTTAGACATTAAAAATATTTATAAAACTGAAAAACTTACCAATGACAAAGTACATTATGATATAAAAGCATTATCCGCTGTCATTTTGAGAAATTTACATACCAGACATCTCAGCAAAATATGATTAAGAGAAAATTCTACATATAGGAAGATGTAATAAAAATGGAATAACTTTAAATAAGGTCCGGAATATGGAATGGTCCATTCGACGGTCTCTTCTCCGGAGACTTCTGATCATGATCCCCCATGACGATAGCCTCCTGATC
This sequence comes from Cichorium intybus, assembly GCA_023525715.1. Taxonomy (NCBI): domain Eukaryota; kingdom Viridiplantae; phylum Streptophyta; class Magnoliopsida; order Asterales; family Asteraceae; genus Cichorium; species Cichorium intybus. The sequence goes on from CM042009.1 coordinate 38,011,255, forward strand.
TACAGTCGTCTCTTTGGCGGGGGCAAACATTGACGACTATCTTCTTATGGAAGTCAACAGATTATGCTCTATATTTTGTTTCTTGTGATTTAGGCTTACAGTTTTCGGCATGACGTCAATCAAGCACAACAATTGCATATCGAACTTCCCGGCCCCTTACTACACCCTACGTGAACTACGATTGACATGTGAACGTTATGGGATGGTGAAGGATGTGTTCATTGCAAAACGACATCAAAATTTGATAAATGCTTCAATTTTTTACGTTTCATTAATATGGACATCGTTGACATTTTTGTAACAAATTTAAACATGATATGGATAGGGAGATTAAAGTTATTTGCTAGTGTAGCTTCCTTTGTGTAACACCTGGAAACTCGGGCTACGTATTTAAGGATTAAAGGGTTTATTTAGTTATTTTCGAATAATTAAAATCCTTAAATATGACAATTAATTTTTATTAAATTGTATTTAATTAATTTTCAATTATTATTTAATGTTTAAATTTATTAAAAATGGTTTAATTAATGTCTAAATTAATGAAATATTGCATGGGTGGCATTCCCGGAAAGATTGCATGGGAGCCCCTTAAGGGCCAATCACACTTATGAGAAGGCTGTGAAGCCTTCAGTTCTTGCTTCCAACCCATGCGACTCCATAGATGGCCTTTTATAAGCACAAGTCGCACCAAACTAAACCTAAACCTACACAATTGAAACCGATTTCCACCCTCCAAAGCAGAGAAACCAAGAAAGAGAATTACCGAGAAGCATGAAGAACTCGTAAAAGGGCTATTGAAGCTCACAGATATCATTCAAAACCCGTTCAATCCTGTGTCTCTAACATATATATGTACAATTGCATGCCATTCAACCCTATACGATTCCTCTTGTGTGTCGTGATCTACCCGTGTGCCGAGAAAAAGAAAGTCGAAAACAGAAGAAAAATAAAAAAGGAGGTGATTTCATGATTTTTACGGGTGTGGGGTTGTTGTGAAAGAAACTGAGAAGAAAAGAGGAAGAATCAAGGGAAAAAGGAGAAGGAATTAAAGGATTAAAATTCAAGTTGATTGCTAGATTCAAGTAGATTGCATGTTTTTGTATTTTTCTTTTTCCCCACCACCATGAACCACCACATTAGTGGTGGTTGAGGGTCGATCCAAGCCATGTATATGGTCGGTCTCTGTTGGTGTTCATAGATGCTAAAGAGCTTGATAAAATCCATTGGTATTGGTTGCATGATTCATGAGTTTGAACACTGGATGTTGAACCTTTGTTTTAGATCTTGGTCTTAATCTATTAAGTGATGTTTTTAGATTGATAAACATGTGAAAAAGCCTCTTTTAAGTCTAGAATGGTTGGTGCTAGAATGTGTCATTAAGTACTTAATGATTTAGACATGAAGATGTTTAAAACAAATCTTACATTTATATGACAGCAATCTGTCATGAACTTTGGAAAATCATAACGATTCAAGAAAATTAATTAGATGATGATGCCATAGGGTTTAGAAAGCTTGGAATGTTAGTTATAATTTATATTTTTGTGCAAAAGCTGATTCCAATTTTATCATTGTCAAAAACAAGGTTTTATGCAAGTCTGTCCAATGAACCCGAATATGATATAACCCAACTTTTAAATATCACCATAAATTGTATAAATATTGTTTTAGAGTGAGGTCAGTGGCCTTAGTTCGGGCTTGATGTCTAGTTCGTCCATATAAAACTGTCGAACCCAGTTCTTAACCCAACAAGAGCTTGGATTGTTTTTCTATGGGCTGGTCCAGCAAATTGACTTATCAGATCAGTCCACTTGTGAAATTCACCAAAAATTCTAGAAAAATCCAAAGGGCATAGATCAGGCCTTGTAGTCTTTTCTTGGTGTCTAGCTGATACGTTAATTTTCTTAGAGCTTAAAGATGACTCTTTATAGGTTTAAAGTTGCAAACTTTGCAACCTGGTCCAGAAAATTAGCAAGCTTTAAAGGTCCAAAAGTAAGAATTTTGTAATAATTTAACCAAGGGTGGTATAATTGGGTCATTAACACTTAGAGAAAGCTAAAAGAGGAATATGTATATGATTATATATTAATATTGGTAAAAGGAGAAAATAAATTAAAAGAATATAATAAGGAAGGAATTATTGATTATTAAAGAAATATATATCAAAAGTATTGAAAACGTAAATTGAAATTATATTGATCTTGTTTAGGTTGTTCTTGATGTGTTATTGTGTTAGGGTGTGCCCAAGAGACAAGTAGAGTGCTATTTGTTGCATACAAAGGTGAGTACATAGATTTTTTTGAGCACACATTCCTACAAAAATAAAAGTGTTTTGTCGTTATGTGTTATTTGTGTATTATGTGCTTTTATGTGATTCTATGTGATAATATATGTATATTATGTGATATTGTTAGTTAAACTATAATTTCAATTATTATAGTTAGTTAGATGTTTGTTAGATCCAAGGGTAGTTATGTAATTTTGCTTTCTATTGTTCTCATTTTGAGGTATCGAATATACACATGAAAATTATAATCTCTCTTCTTCATGCTAACAAATATTTATAAAGTTGTCAAAGTGAAAGATGTTTTATATCGCATGCTATGTGTTTTTACTTTATTTTATGCTTCATGCAATGTATTAAAGATGTTATTTGTGAAAATATGTTTTATAAGATGTGTTAAAAGGAGTAAGACGGTAAAGGTGGGTGTTGACTTGAGGGGTCCGGACCACAATAATGAAAGATGTTAAGACGAAAGACGTTTGAGACGTAAAGATGTTAAAGATGCTGGCTTGATATTCAAGACGTTCTTGTCATTTTCATACAGACTATAATCAAATATGGTCGAGAATGTTCAATCTGATTTCTAGACGAAATTCAGTAAATAATAATTATAATTGAATTAATTATTAGCAACCAACCGATATTTAATTCTTAATATTATATATCGAACCGTTAGCTTTGATTATCCTACTATTCGAAATTAGTTCACAGTATAAATTTCCGAATTGATTGTCTGAAATATAACACTTAATGTTTTTATCGAAATTGGGCAAGCAATGGGTTATTCTATCCAATGTTGTGAAGTGGTTTCATGAAATTATAAGGCGTTTTGGAGAAAATAGTATTCAATGAATTTCCTTTCATTTAATGTCCAGGGTTTGGTAAATTGGCGAAGAAAACGTGTAGTTGTGCAATAATAATTGCATCAACTTTCTTACTTTACAAGAATACTGAAACGTCACGTATGGATGTGTTTGTTATCAAATATGCTTGGGGTAATTCTCACTATGATTTTGCGTTAAGTTCCTCTCGTGATGTTTCAAGGGGGATTCTTTGTATTTGGAATAAAAACTTGTTTATTATCTACATGGCTTCACTGTTGGATGGCAAGAGGAGGTTATCTTGTTGGATGACTTTAATGAAGTGCAGTTTGAGAGTGAAAGCTATGGGTCTATTTTTCATCCTATATGAATTCAATTCATTATTCTTGACTAGTGGCATGGTGGAATTTTGTAGGAATGAGACAGGTAGCACATATTTGCATTGGGTTAATACTAGTAAGATAATTGAATTTATTTATTACAGCATTTTATTTTTATTTCTATATATTAAGCCATTAAATCTTTCTTCATTTTTATTAAAACATTGTATTTGGAAATTTTATCCGATATAACATTTACATTTTCACTTTTTGTTATTAGGCATTTAGGCTATTGTATTTCAAAAAAACTATCAAATTATAAACACCATTGAACATCAACGTTCCAAGTTAGAAAAACAAGTTTTTGACTTTTGAGGCGAGTTTATGCAATCTACAAAACGAGATGCACGCCAATAATACACCTATTAATAAACTTTTCGGGGTTCGTAAACTTAAAATTATGTAAACTTAAAACCGCAACATAGGATGATATTGCAATAATTATGTAAACTTAAAATCGTCATAAAAGTGTCAATAATTTGAAATTCTGTTAATAAACCTTTTGGACTTGTCGTAATTTTATCCGATTTGAATAATTTAACAAAATCCAATACAAACGTTTAGAAAACTTGTGTCAAAACTTCATTTTACTAACACGAGAGCAATTGAATTCTTTTTAAGAAAAATATAACTGAATTTCATCGTAAAATAGTATATTTGATTTCAGGACAGAATCAATAAGTAATCGACTTACGTCAACATCTACAAACATATCTTATTTTTTTTCTTCAAAAGCTTCAACTTAAGATGGTCTGCCATTCTAAAAATAATATATCCATTTTTATAAACTTTAAAAATCCGATATTTAGTGATTTAATATTATTAGATAACATATTAATTCTAATAGCAACATTATATCTTGACAACAATTCAAAGATTGTTTCATGAGTCATGAATTTGATTATAGCATGATTATAGCTTCACAAATTTGGCTTTTCAATTTTCGTTACACCGGTACACCCTGAGCCCACTGGACCGAATATTTTGTAACCGATCTCGGTTTTTAAAGGCCCAACTAGTTATACTCATTGGTAACCAGTTTTTTAAAAACCGAAAAAAAAACCGGAACCGGTTTTTCAATAACCGGTTTTCTAATAACCTATTTTTTATTCTAAATCGAATCGGTTTTTTACCCCGGTTTTTGTTCCGTTTAACCGAAATGAACCGCACCAGTTTAAAAACAAAAAAAAAAAACCGGATCTAAAACACAATTTCGTTTAAAAAAACCAGTCAAAACTAGACCGGTTGGACCCAAACCGGTTTTTTAGTGATTCAAATTTACCAGTTTAAATCGGTTTTCGGTTTTTTTCATAATCGGTTATGGTCTAACCGAGTAAAAACCAGTTTTTTAGCCGGTTCGGTTTGGTTATTCGACAAAAAAAAAGATAAACAATTGGTTCTGGTTCGTGATAAAAAAACCGATTCCGATGTGCACCTCTACAGTAACATGTAACGTTGAAACTCAATAATGGACCGATTAAAGGTTTGGATTGGTCGGTTTACCGGTCATCTTTATTGTTTTTTTTTCATCTTTTGAATCTTAATTATAACGGTTGTATGGCTGTTTGAGGTCTTTTTCTTTTGTTCCTTTTGACAATTTGGTCTTTGTCTAAAAATAGGTTTGAGTTGTTTTTGTTTTAATATATCGAAAAAAACTCTTTAGTATCGTATTCTCAAAAAATTTCTAAGTTCCAAGCTTTACATTTGTGGTTTCACCAGTAACACCTACATTAATCTACAAATATGGATTATATGTTTTAGATGTAAGATGTTAAAATACACTTATAGTTGTTACTAAACAGATCAAGGCTTTAATTAGGTATTCAGGTGTTGTATAATTAAGGACTTTGGTGATTATGGATGGTGAAAGTGTCATTGTATATTGAGGTGTGGTGAAAACCTTGAGTTCATTGCAATTTTAGAGATTTGTCCTTAAGTGGCAAATCATTGTGTCGTTACTGTTAAATGATACAAATGTCTAATTTGAGGGACCACAGTGAAATATTGGGAAATTATGACGATTTGTTTATTAAATATTTATTTATTTAGAGTTTAGTAATTATTTATTTATTTATTTTGAACAGCAAATATATCCTACTTCTACTCTAATCCATCTATTTCGTCTAGTGAGGATTGAACCCTGAACCTCACTGTTGGAGGGTGACGCCTTACAACTTGGCCAAGAGGCTATTGACGTTTAGTAATTATTTATTAGATGAGATATATTTACGAAATTTTGTGTTCAGGGGTCATATTACCTTTGATTCAAGTAGATGGGCTAATGAGCAACCATGGAGTAGTTGTTTTATTTCTCATTTAATTAGTTATATGAGAAACTATTTGCCAAAGTTATTTAATGAGAAACCAAAACTACTAGGGTTTCTAATTGCAAAAATCGATTAAAATAAGCGAAGAGAAGAGAAAAATTGGCGATTTCTTGGATATTAAGGGAGCTTTGATTATTTGCAACATTTTGGATTGTAGAGTTTGTAGGAGACTAATTAAAGGTGAGAAATCCTTACGGCTTAATTGTTTTTCAGTAGTGCTTGGAAACCATGAGAAAAAACCATTGGTTACAAGGATTATATAATGCTATATGGATTCTTTGTATGTATTGATGTTAGGAACACACATATTGGTGTTTCTTTAGTGTTGTTTGTGCCAAAATCATCTCAAATATTTAGAAATCTATAACCATGTGACTTGGATCGAAACTCACATAAAGGGAGTTGGAAATCACGAAGCCACGAAAACCAACATAGATGGCAACCAAACATACGACAAATATATGACAATGGACATGTGACCACAAAAGGGCAGATATCTATCCAAAAGAGTGGACTTCTGAGTTCTGACCAACCTAAGATTGGACCATTGACATTGACCAATTGATTGATGTTTATGCAGAAGTGGGTATTCAGTGTTGATGTTTAATGCCATGAATATATTATAACTTTTTTTATATGTAACTAGACATTAATTTTGGTGAATGCAAATTTAGGTGCAACTTGTGATCAAGAAGCTTGCAAGGTGACAAATGAAGTTAAATCTATGTTAAGAACTGATGTCAGTATTTTCCAAGCACGTGTCTCATAAAAATAATATATATTATCCATAATTGCAATGTATATAATATATACTACATGTCGTATGCTCTTGTGTGGTATCCATAATTGCTATGCTTTAAATAATTAGGTACATGTGCGTGCACATTCATTTGGTGATATGGGTGGGTTACATTTATGTGGCCTAGCCATTGTGCATTGTGTGTACACATGGCGTGTGGATACGTCAATGTAAGTCGCTCATGTTTACCTTTTGGTGAGACGTGTATCTTGTGACACGTTGCATGAGCTACGTCAGTCGTACTTATGTTAATTACTCCCCATTCTTGACATGTATGTAGGACAGGTATACCTTGATCAAGTGCTACTCTTTTGTTGTAATTAGAGCATTAGTGGGAATTTGAAGATGACTGTGTGTGTGGTTGGTGGGTGGGGGGGGGGGGGGGGGGGGGGGGGGGGAGAGAGAAAAAAAAAACTATGAACGTTCGTTCTTTTTCTTTCCAACTCTAAGTACATGAACACTGTCGGCTTACACTTTTTTCCAACTTGAGAAACGAATATGCTAATAAATTTCTCTGTTTTCGTTTTTCGTTTTTAGAAAAAACAATTAAAAACACCGACATAAAAAAAATCATAATTAGTTATTTGAATACAGAAAAACATGTAAGCCTCTCTATATTATGGTACCGAATTATTTCACATAATTATTTGTTGTAATGAAGAAGAGAGAGATTTTGATTTTCATGTATCTTTGATTGTTCAAAAATGATTTCATAGAAACAAACTCAAACAACTAACTATAATAACTGAAAATATAGTTTAACTAACACCCTCCTCAAGCTGAAGGGCATTTAAAAGCACCAAGCTTGGAAACAACATTCGTATGTTTAGATCTATGAAGATGCTTGGTAAAAAGATATGCTTTTTGATCAATGGTGGACACATGTGATAAATTAATTAACTTTATTGATTCATTGGACTATCACATGGGTGAAACAAGGACTTATCAAAGGTGTCTAACAACTTAGAGGCCCATGTTTAAGAAATTGTAGACAATCAATGAGCATCGATCACTCCAATTATCAAATCGGTAAGATGATCGATACTTATTAGACGGTCATAAACAGCTCTAGACAAGGTCGTATAAAGCATTGATCATTTTTGTGCTTGACAATGACGAACCATCCATCAAATGTAGGGTCACTTTCTTGGTCTTAAATAATTATTGCGTTTATAAAAAAAAAAAAGCAAATTTAAATGGTAAAGGTCATCCATGAGCTCCACAGTAACTACAACATAATGAGGTAAATCACACGTCTCCAAAATAATAAAAGTTGATGTAAAGCTTGAACTTAAACTATATAAAATACTCATCTCCTGCTGTAAAAGTTATTATTACAGTAATTCCTAAGTTTGCCCACACCACCTAGGTGGCTGACATAAGGGCCCAGAAAACTCAATCTACAACAGAATTTAACTCCTACATCGCAAGTGCAAAGACTCGATCCCTTGACCTTTTCTGCAAGCATACCACCTCAGGGCTAACTATGTCCTCGCTATTAGGGAAGCATGAGGTGATTATAATTAGCAATTCTATGGACACCAGCAAATGATTTTCTTATTAAATATATTGTAGTGTAAGTTTATTTATTTGATTGTTTCTATTATTGATAACATCTCATTTCTAGAAAAATATTGTAACAATTTTGTTATTTTAACAAAACATATCTATTTATATATTTACCACATAATTCTATTCTCATACAACATGTGGACAAACATCTAGTTTAAATAAGATTTGACTTTTAATGTAACAAACTAACCTATTTTTCCGTAGCTAACTATATGTTTATATTTTACATAATATTTCGTTTAGCCCAATTAACCAATAAGGAAACCCTTTCCTTCAGGTGATATGAGTGAGTTACCTTTTATGTGGTCCAAATCCTAAAGAGTATCTGCTAAAGTAGACATTAGCAGACTAGCCATTTGTGTATTGTGTGTATAAATGGTGTGTGTATATGTCAATGTAAGTCGCTCGTGTTACCATTAGCGAGGCAATGTATCTTGTGACACGTGGCATGTGCTATGTCTGTTGTACTTATGTTAATTACTCCCCGTTCTTGACATGTATGTAGGAAATGTATACCTCTATCCGGTGCTACTCTTTTGATGTCAGGCTAATGGGTGTCAACAGCATAGACTACACGTAAGCAGAAGAGAGGAGAAATAGAAGATATAGAGAAAGAAGATTAAGTTGAAGAGTAGATGCCGACAAAGAGAAGGGAGAGAGAGAGTAGCTGCACAAACATGACGGTGGAGGGTTTTTGTTTTTTTGTTGATGCCGCTATCGCGGGGCTATGTTAACGCCGGTATAAGCAAGCCACGTAGGATGCTGACAGTATACCATCTCCCACACCGCGTGCAACCTTAAAACATTAGTGAGATTTTGATGATTACTTGTGACTTGTGAGGGGTAGATGTCGGACTAATTTAACATTTTGTTAATTTCCTTTCCTCTCTCACCAACTCGAGAAAAAAAAAAGCTATCATGTTCATTCTTTTTACTTTCTAGTACATGAAAACTATTGGCTTACATTCTTTTTTCCAACTCGAGAAAAAAATTTTATAAATCTCCTTTTTTCATTTTTCTATTCAAAAGAATACAAAAACACGAAATAAACAAAATTATAAATAAAAACATAATTGGCTTTTAAATTCATAAAAATTTATAACTTATCTATATTATGGTACCATATTATTTCGCATAACTATCTTCTAAAGTATTAATTTTATTGATATGTTTGAGTCTCACATTGGAGAGACAAATATTTATTTACCTTTAAGAGGGTGCTTCGAATTGGTTATTCAATTCAATAAGCATTTTTATGGCATAAGTGTTTATTAGCTTATGAATTTTCAAAAAGAACTTTTTAAAAAATGTTTAGATTAGCATATATGGTGGGAAGTAGTTATAAGTTTATAAATATTTTTAAAAAAATTGTTTAGATAAGCTTATATATGTAAATGACAAAAAAATGAGGTAGAAGGTAGGTTAGATAAAATGAGGATAATTAAGTAACTTTCAGTTAATAAGTCATAAGTCATTCTTAAAAGTCAGGAAGTCCAAACTTTTGAAAAACTCCATATTTAAGCTTCTCAAAAACACTTTTGAAAAGTGTTTATTTGTTTGTCAAACGCTTTTTTAAACTTATTGGCTTTTTGAAAATCCAATAAGTAAGTTGTTATGCAACTAAATTTGAAAGACCCCCTAAGTCTACCCTCAATTTTCAAGAACTCTTTTGGAGAGGAAATTAAAATTCTTACATATCTTACATGATATCAAAGGTGTCTAAGACGCTCATGCAGCCATGCTTAAGGAATTTTAGACTCATCATTCTAAGTTAGTTGCTAAGGAAGCCATAGGGAAATTCTTAGAGAATAAATAAGCATCCATCAGCCAATGGCCTCTTGGCCAAGTGGTAAGGCGTCGCCCTCCAACCTTGAGGTTGAGGGTTCAATCCCCACTAGGGGAATAGGTGGATTTAAGGTGATTAGAGTAGGAGTGGGAGTAGGATAGATTTGTCGTTCCAAAAAAAAAATAATAATAAGCATCCATCACCCCAATCATTCAAATCAGTAAGATGATCGATACTATAAAGCGCTGATAATTTTTGTGCTTGAATATGAAGAACCAACCATCAAATGTAAGGATGCTTTCTTGGTCGTAAATAATCAATGCGTTCATAACAAAGCAAATTCAAAGGGTAAACATCATCCATTAGCGCCCCACCAACCATAACATAATAAGGTAAATCACAATGTTCCAAAACAAGAAAGGTGATGTAAAGTTTGAACTTAAACCTTATAAAACTTTCATCCCCTACGGTAAACCTCTAAGTTTGGAATTTAACTCCTACATCAGTACATTGCGGGTGCAAAGACTCGAACCTTTGACCTGTTTTACAAGAATACCACCCAAGGGCCAATATGTACTTACTATTAGGGCAAGCATGAGGGGACTATAATTAGCAAATCGATGGACACCGAAGGCAAAAAAGTTCAATTTGAAAACTTCATGCGCATCAATGAGTTCATATCGGCTCCTACTCCATCAAATATTGTTTGTGTTCCATAAGAAACATGTTTTCGCACCATCATCTCCGTATGAGCTTTCTTGTACTCGTCACTTTTCGCGCTCGATTCCTTCACGTCAACAGAAAACCGCACTTTCTTTCTACTCCGTCCATTTTTCTTCCCCGACGACAAACAAGAACGCACCACCCGTCCCGACTTCACACAACTGCCGCCACCGGAATCTTGAGTTTTGGTCGAGTTTTCAAGAAAACCCGCCTTGTCCCGAGAAAGAAGGAGTAAGATCATAGTACCGGATACAGCTACGGCCGTTGCCAAGACAGCACCTTGCGAACTCCAAACAGATGACATTTTTTATTGGGTTGAATATTGTAGGGAGTTTGAAATGAAACGAGTGGTTATAAAGAGTGGCGGAATGTAGTGGTTCGATTGTATGTATAAGTTGTTGATCAACTTCAACTACAGTTGTTTTGTAGTTGGATTTAAAGGGCGGCTGTAGACCATGTAACGTGGGTATATCATTATAAAGTCTATGGATACCATGGATAGGGTGGGACATATCAAATCAAGCAACTTTGGAGAGTCCGACATTGGTCTCTTTTTCCTATTTTGCTAGTGTTTTGTTTTCACACTATACTTGACTAGTGTTTGGTGTAGTTTCTATGAATGAGACAAGTTGTACAGAATCACTTTAAATTCAAGACATAGCATATCTTAAACCATACTGTACATCCGATTTTCTTATGGTATTTTTTAAAAATAGTTTACAATTTTTATCTTACTACGACATTGTATTTTAAAAATCCACACCGTAAGTTGCATTGTTCAATAATTGCACAAATATCACATATGGTAGCACACCTAGTACAGCTACCAGGCGGCTGCCGCTATTCAGTATGTAAAGAAATTTAAAAAAAACGTTACATAGAAAAGAGTAATTATTGTAAGAAAACAAGATTAGAAATTTATTCCAAGTAAAATACCTTGTTAGGTAGTGAGAATGGAAGGAAGGTAATCCGATTTGGCACCGAGAACGCGTGCATTTGTATCGGGGAAAAACTCAGTTCCGGGCAGTTCGGTCACGTTTCCTTCGCTGGTAACACCAATTGGGTACCGAAGTAAATGACCGGGCAGATCGGTTTCGAGATTGTCATTGGCGAACAGATCCCAGTATTTGTCGGCGATTTTGTTGACCGTTTTGACGCATTCGGTGGTTTGTGGGTGTTGAAAGGTGTCGTCAAGCATGCCAAGATGTTCGTACCATAAAGCCATACGGAAGCCGTGGACTTCACCCCTTGCGGGTGTTCGGGTGGTTATATGATGAGGTTGGTAAGCTCCCATGGCTATCTCGGAATCACGTGCACCGTCCATGGATCGCTGGTTGATGTTTGCGGATCCCACGATTATGTATTCGTCATCAACTGCAACATAACGGTTGGGTTCGAATAAATATTTCGTAAAATGAGTAATTATATTGGAATAAATATTTCAAAAAGACCGGGATTTGTTGCTTACCAATCATCATTTTGGCATGCACATAGATCATGAAGCGACGGGCTTGTTGGGCTTTATGGTAATTTGACTCCGGTTCAGGGGCTTCTGCCGGTTCAAACTCACCGCCTCTTTTCACCTCACGATTCCCTAAACAGAAGAAAGTGAGATAATCTCTCGGGTCATCTTCAAGCCCTTTCTCTTGTAACGCATCAATAATGTCTTTATACATCATCTCCATCGTCCTCCTTTGCCAGTCAAGGATCGCCTGAACGGAAGCACTCTCCGGTATCCCTTCCGGCCACATCGGAACAACGACATAAACAGTAAACTTCTCTCCGGCTTTAATCTTACTCACAATCTTCAACGAAAGTTCTTTCGGAATCAAATGTAACGCACCGACATCTTCGACCTTAATATCGTCTGATTTCCAACCGAAAGAGCTTCCAAGAAAATACTGATTCTCGATATAAATGAAGTTTTTCGCTCGACGAATCGCGTGAATGTACGCGTCTTGAATACTCCGATCGATTATGTTATCTTTCCCGCTCACAAGCCCCGATTTCGCCGCCTCTTCTGGCGTCTCCGGGAACCCGAATGCAGCACCACCGTCAATCGACCGGAATAACTGAACGTTCCATGTTTCTTCGTCATCAGGGAACATGGCCGGGGACGGCGGGATTATAACGTCATTAAGTTCACTGAAATTAACTAAAATGTTCTTCCCGCCTTGTTTTTTCCATCGTTGTTCAAAATTAAACAAAACATCCCACGCGATCTGTCCTTCGAGACGCGAATGGATGTCGTGCCATGGCTCACGTGGTCCGCCTTTCGTGATACTTCCGTCGGCGTAATTAGGCTGGTGGAAATCGTCGCTGTGAGCGGTGTCTAACGTTCTGAAAAGCGAATGAAACGGCGAATCGTAACGGCCGTCGCAAAGATCAAGCCCACCGACAAAGCTCACCACGCGTCTTCTTTGCGAATCGCCGTTCGGCAATTCGGAATCCACGACGATAATTTTCTGGTGATGAGTGAACATTGTTGAAATCTGAAGGTCCTGAATGAAACTTCCACCGTCGTCGGGATTACGTGGACACAAAATACAATTCACTTCACAACCATTAAAAAAGTTTTCAGTGTCTTCATCATGAGTCGCCATTAATCCGTCTTTTTTCAAAACATCTACAGAAGTTCTATCGTCCCAAACAAGCATAAGCACCTTAACACCTTCGCTTGCTTTCCTCTTCAAAAGCTCACCAAGTGTGACGTCACCTCCTTCCTTTTGTCTCCTCGAATCCCTAATCAAAGAAATCTCAGTGTAAACAGACCACCCGGTGATATAAATAAAGTGTTTCGCATTTGAAATTGCATCAAACACATCTTCCCAACATCTATGCGGTTCGTAATATTTTCCATTCGAAAGGGCAATTTTGGGGATGAAATCATCGGGGACATGAGCGTCTTGATACAATGAAACCCGACAACCTTGTCTTTGTGAAAAGAACGTATACGGGACTCCGGGATACTTGGCGCTTTTGATTCCGCGACCCCAGTTACGATCTTGTGTAACATCGAAGTATTGTAGTTTGACATGGATTTTTGAACCGGCTCCAACCGGGTTTTTTTCGTCGTCCAGGATTTCAACCCATCGGTCTATTTCATCTCCTTCTAGAAGGTCTTCAACAGGGACGTAAGCTCTTCCGATTAAGGTTGCGCCAATTGGGTTATCGTCTTTGACGGTGAATACAACGTTGGATGCTGGATGTGCACAGTAAATGTGGAATGATTCGTTCCATTTTGGGTTTTCCGGGTCGTTTTCTAGTAACCGGGTTCGGCCCACTCTGCATTTTTCTAGATCGATTGTAGCGTACATTTTGGGGGTTCCATCCCCGAATCCAACAGTCTCCTCTATGTTGGACATTAACTGCAAGAAGAATGCATCAACAAAACAAATACAATAAAGATAATCATTAATCTTCAGTGATAAGTAGATAGCAAGTATAAGATAAACTTAAAGTTAGGTCATAAACATAAATAAATCTAAGCATGATTTGGAAGTTTAGTAGCTTAAGAAGTTGTATGACTATAATGTTAGAAATAGATTTGTGAACGCATAAAAAATTGTTGTTTGATGTTTTCAGTATGGCAAATGAATCAACTTGAAATGTAACAGTTCAACGGTCTAAGTTAGAATTAAAATAAATGGTTGAATGCAAGAAATAGCAACATACTTTATTTGTTTGTTTATTATAACATCCTACTTTTATTTTTTTTTTTATTACAAAGTTGTACAAAGAAGGACCTACTAGTTATGACAATCTCATTAAGATACAAAGCAATTTCACTCCTATGATGTAGAAGATTTTCCAAAATACATGTCTTAATAAGAAAATTATCGTAAGTACAATGTTTTGATAGAAAGAAATGGAAGTAGTTTGTTGTAATAAACAAAACTTGAAGACATTATTTTTGCATTTATACCTATGATAACAACTATACAGCTTTAAAAAACATAAAAATATTGTAGATTTTAGTTTTAATATATCTTAATAAAAAAATTAATAAATTTAAAAATCAAAGGCACGACTATTACTCAATTATATACGTGTAATAAACCAACAGAATATACAAAAACTAAAAGAAGTAAGAAAACCCAGCGAGAGAACAGAACGATAAGGAAAAAACAAAATAAAAAGAGAACAGTGAGGAGAATAGGATTATAGGAATATACGATATCGAATAAAGAGGTTTTTATTTAAAACAAATTTTCAGTTTTCATTTAAATTGAATTTCCACTCGTTTATCTAAAGTTTTGTAGTATATATATTCACTTAATAAACAGAAAACTGCAGATTAAGAAGCAAATTTTTGTGAGTAAATTACACGTGCACCTAACAACCAGAATCGTTTAAATTAAGAAACTTTTTCTCAATTAAAATATTTATAACAGGATATATAAGTTAAAACAATTAAATGTCACATAGAGGGTCCGGCAAACAACTCAATGATCATCCAAGAATATCACATATCAAATCTCATCCAATTGTCAAAATACTAAAAAAATATAATTGCATCCGTTTTGTCTTTATATAATATACCGCCAAACTAGAAGACTAGTTATTCATAACCAATTAACCAATTATAGTTATGATACATCCAAGAATATCATAGATCAAATCTCATCCAATTGTGATTTCTAGACCAAGAACAAAACTAGAAGACTAGTTATTCATAACCAATTAACCGATTTAAGGTTAGCCTTATATGGCTGATATCGAGAAAGGGAACGAATGCTCAATCAATATAATGAAAAAGATATCGACGATTCAAAGTAAAATAAAAACCATAGGATTTACCTTCCCGAATATGTTACCGCCACCGCCATAGGCATGAATCTTATCAACCTCATAGATCGTGGCGTGAAGAGTTCCATGGAGAAGTGTCTCGGCCATTTTCTAATCTGCGAACACATTACTTTCGCGATCAGTTCGTATGGTCAAATCGAAACTAGAAAACCATACATCAACGAAATAATTGTAGAAAGAACGCATTTACACAAATCTGAACTGAAATAACTAGGATATAGCACGATTTACAGTGATATCGCCAGATCAAGTGATTCAGTCGCACCAGGTCTAATGCAACTCAACTAAATCAATAGGACATATGAACTAATCAATGGAAGAGACGATGTAAATTATTTGCTTACTCTGACAACAAAACCAGAAGAGATCTGAAGGGTGAGAATGTGATCGGAAACTTGATCGATAAAAGATTAATTGGGAGCAGACGGAGCGTGAAGGAGACAGCGATCCGTGGGTGCGGTTTTAAAAGGCTCGAAGATCGTCAACGGGAAAGGTGAATTTTTGGGAGGACTAGTCAAAAGGTAGACATGCGATGTTATAAATACATTTTGATTATTGTAAGGTTTTTCTTTAACAAAATAACATCAGTATTTTTGTTTTTTATAAATAACCATCAATTTATACACGGCAGCTGGGGAATGTGAAAATGGCCTCCGTTTTTAAAAGATCTTAAATTTCTTTTTCTGTTTACATTAAATTTATTTCCAAATTCCTTATCAACCTAACATTATATTTTTGCACTACATATTGGGGGTGTTTATGTTTTTAGAAGTTCTTTTTGTCTACTTTTCTCTACAAGTGAGCATACTTTTTTTCCACGGACTGATTGACTTTTTAGAGGCAGTAGACTTGCAAAGGTCTGTACGTCATCTTCTTTGAAAAAACATCGACCATCCTCTTTTTAGGTCTAATTGTATTTGCGTGTTTATTCTAAACCTTAAAAATAGGGAACATTCTTTTTTCTCCGCCTCCCTTCCTAGTTCCTTCTCTTCTCCCTGCAACTCTTCTCATACAACAATTCGTTGCCCCTTCTCTTCTACTTCTTGCTGCATCCGTCGACCTTCAAACCACCGTCGTAGTTCGTCGACTTTCACAGCACAGCCAGTCCGTCGATCTGCACAATATGACGCTGATTTTGTCGGTCTACACAGCAAGTCTGCTTGATTCGATGCTGATTTCTCTTTGGATTCCTCCACCACCGCCGACTAAATCGTGCCCCACAATCGTCGAAGGTATTCAAATGGACAGATTAATCGAATCTCCTAATTTCATAGGTACTCGAATGATTTACTTTTATAGTATTCAATTCTTTGTGGATTAGAAATCTTTTGCTGGATGATTTTCTGGTTGTTTTGAATTTAGATTTTAGTTTTTTTTTTATCTATGCATGAGTATTGTTTTGAATTTTTTGAATTTGCTATTTAATTTTTGTTATAAATTATAGATAATTATTGACAAAAAGTAATTGAGAAAATGAAAAAATACTTTAAGTTAAAAAAAACCATTTATTTAAACTTCATTTTTTAACAGCATGCGGATTTTAGAAAAGAAACAGTTTTTTCTTGCAGACTGCATACCTTAGTTCACCTCTTCTTCTGCAGATATGGTCTGTAGATTATAGACGTTTTACCCCTTTAAAAACAAACAACATCAAAGTTTATTTGTGTTTCGAAATTGATTGTTGAAGATCGTTAAGACAAAAAGAACTTCAAATATTATTTTTTAAGTTTTGAACAATTTAACATTGCAAATTGGTATTGAAATTTTTAGGCATTGAGAAATTCCAAATTGGCATTACCAAAACTATAAATTTTCATCAAAACTTTTCTTTTATTTAAACTTTTCGATAATGATAATACAAAATATCAATTTCGTAGCAAATACTAATTTTGGAATGACTTTATTGTGAAATTGATGTTTATTACTTTATCTTGTGAAAAATAAAAATTTGAGCTATTTTGAGAAAAAAATGTAAACAAATATTGCTTTATTTGTCATTTTTTTTACTTCATTTAAACTATGTTTGGTGCATTATAAATAGCTTATTTATTGAGCTTTTAAGATTGTCATGGTTGACAAGTCAAAATGTAGCTTATAAATTAGATTTTTAAAAAACTATTCAGATTGGTATTCAATGATCTTATGATGTTTTTTTTAGTATTCTTCCAAGTATACCATTAGTTTAATTATAAACAACATACGAACACATTTTTTTGGGCATTTAACTAGTCTGTCAAACATAGTCTTAATCATTAAAGTGTTTTCTTATTACTCAAATTCATACTTTTTTGTCATTTTTATCTCTTTTTTTTTAAATCGCAAATATATAAATAAAACATACCACGCTTATCCAAGAGCTAGTGTGCAAAGAACAATGTACAAATTACAACTTAAGGCAAAAAAGATAAAAACAACTCCACTCAATCCAACTATACTCTCGAAGTGCACCCATATATTTACACTAAATGTAAGACATGAAATATTATTATTCACAAGCTTTTCAATAGAGGAACCAATTTGCTTAAAAGTTTTGTTGTCTCGTGTCATTCTTATCAACCACTTGTAATCATTTTTTGTTTTGTGTTTTATACATTTAACAAGTTTCATTGAATAACATTTAATTTACTTCTCTAGATATATTTGAATTTCTAATATCTATTAATTTTTAAGTAATTACTAATTTTATTAAACACTATACTATTTTATTTCAATCTCTAATATCAATATTTAAATTTATAACTTGCATATAATATTTTGTTATTATATTTTATTTCATAACCATATACACAAGATTCTTTTATTTTTCATCAATCCAAAAAAGTCTAACATGATTATGTTTTTTCATTTTGTTTGTTTCTGGCATTGTATATTTGTAGTTTGTTTTATTAGATGTTATTTTCAAATAATAATTTGTAAAATATAACTTTATTTAAAAATGAACAATCATATAAAGATACTTTATAAAACATTTTATAGGATCTAGTGTGTAAAATCTAAATATTTATTGTATTGTTGAGTAAACGCAACCATATACTGTGGTCACACACAAAAGTTTACGAAAATAAATAATATATTTATAGGTGATAAATTTATCATTTACCAACTAAAATAAATAAATAAATAAATACTATTTATTAAATAAAGCAAAAAATGAAAGGGGTTTATTTATTTAATTAGATAAAATACTTTATTTACCTAATTAATTAATCAATTAGAAAATAATTGGTTTAGGATGAAATAACTAAAGTGGTCTAATCACATAACATTTTACTTCAAAATACTCAAAATTTATGAAGTTTCTCCAATAACCACTAAAATCGCAAATGGCTAATGTCATATGTGATTTCCCCTATTGGTCAATGATTTCCCTATTTGGGATAACCAACTGCGGTTTCGTCCTCCAATAAAAAGTTTTTTTCGAAGTCGTCATTTTGGAAAGTCACCATCTACTATAACCAACTACTTTGTGATCATGAAAGCTAGATCAAGTTTCATGAGAATTGTAAAGTAATGTTCTAATGTGAATATCAGACAGCAAAAAGATAATTCAAAAGAAACAAGTCATCTGGAGTTAAAAACAAGAAGTTATCTTTAAATGGCATGCTATTATATTTTGATGATTTTAGTACCCAACAACCTATGTTTGAGGTGGTGGAACTCGGGCTTAAGTGTGGCAAAATGGTGGTTTATTGGTTTTGAGATGTACCCAAGATAACAAGTAACACATAGCAAAAGGAATTAACCTAATCTAAATTCTTAGTATTGAGTTATGAGTATTTGAAGTGAAGGGATAATGTTGATTAATCTAACTAAAGTACATTGCGTAAATAGAAAATATTGTAACGTGACACGGACCGTGTATTTGTAGGCACAAAAAACACATCCTGTGTATTTCTAGGCATAACAAAAATGGCCCGTGTTACTTGGCTGAATTAAAATGACGAGATGAAAAGATCGAGTAGATCATTTGTTGCCCAAAATCATTTGCAACATTTAGATAGCAAGAAAGGGGTGATTTTGGAGACCTTGAGCTCAATATTAAAGCAAACCAAGCGATTTCAAAAGGGAAAATGAAGATTAAGCTTCCTACTACTTGGATTGAAAGTATACCAACTTTCCTTAACCATTATAATGATGTTAATTAGTGAACTTGAAGCTTGTTCATAAACCCTAATTGAAGATACTTGATTCTATGTTAGAATTAATGCTAGATAATGATGTTTTGGATCATGAAAACAAGTTATATATATATAAGAATGAAAAAGGAAGGAAACTTTGATGGGTGAAATAGAAGAAAACACATAAACCCTATATTCTTCTAACTTTTTACATGATAGATATTGTAATTTATAATGATGAATTGTATGTTAAGAGCATATTTTCAAACTTAGAACATCAAACATAAAACATGTAATTCAGAGCATGGTAGATTTAATTTTTTGTCATTAACCCTGGTTTGCGTAATTAGTTTAGATAATTGAAATTGGGTATCTCTATTGATTAGTTGATACATAAAAACATGTTAATTATAACTATCAACATATTACAAGTAGTAAATGGTATATAAATGCCTTCTTGCGATTTAAACAAGTATGTTATATAAATTCAATATCGATTAAAGAAAAGTTAGACAAAGGCACAAAGTCAAGAGCATAATATACACTAAATACGAAAAGTGAGTACAAATAGTATTTTACCCGTTTTGGGGTACACGTCACAAATGTATAAATGGTTTTCTAAGTTATAAGCCTTTATATAGTTTGAAACAGTTACGTGTTTTGAAAAGTGCCCTTTTGTGCTATTATCTTTCATGGAAAGTTTATATGTTAGTATTTTAAGTATGTATTACATACACGTGTGAATGATTGAATATATTGGAAACAAAGGGTGCTTGTAATGTGTTCACGGATACATAGGATATGAATTACATCCGCTAGTTGTAAACATGGTCAAGACCAAGCCTTAGTTAGACTCCAACTTTCCAACACTACTCGGATTAGGGATGAGAATCAGTCCGGACCCGGACCGAGAACCGAAGAACCGAGAACCGATTTTATAGGAAACGAAGAACCGGAAACCGAACCGAATACCCCGGTTCTGGTTCCTACCGGTTCGGTTCCGGTCCGGTTTCGGTTCCGGTTCGGTTATACAAGTAGTGTGCTATTAAGAAATGTGTTCGGTTCCGGACCCGGCCCGAACCGGACCGAGAACCGAAGAACCGAGAACCGATTTTGTGAGAAATGGAGAACCGAGAACCGAACCGAATACACGGTTCCTATTCGCTTCCGGTTCCGGTTCGGTTCCCGGTCCAATTCGGTTCTCTGGGTCAAAAGCTCATCCCTAACTCGGATGGTACATTTTATCGTAAAGTAGTTATCGATAGCATCCTGCCAGTTGTATCCAGGGTGAACAAAATACCTTTATGCAATTAGTGGCAGACAAAGGTGAGGAAATGACCTTATTTCCACCTTAGTTTGATGAGGGGCAGATCACAACAACCATCGTAAGCCACGAGCAGATCGCGGTTTTAACTTAGAGTTCAATAGATATTTTGAGAGCTCAATAGATAGTTTGGAACTGAGTCATAATCAGATCACAACAGCCATCGTAAGCCACGAGCAGATCACGGTTTTAACTGGGAGTTCAATATATAGTTTGAGAGCTCAATAGATAGTTTGGAACTGAGTCACAATCAGATCATAGTTTCAAACCAAGAGCTCGATAGTTAATTCAGAATAGTGTGCTTGGAATCATGCATTGCATTATATTGCATAAATGCATGAAAGTATATTTATAGTTTCTAAGCAAGTTTTCAATTATAATAAATATAACAAATCATTTGAATTGTACAAACTTTTTGAAAGGAAATTGCTTTGAACTATAGATTGGTTTGAAAACAAAATATTTTAAAAATGTAAGTTTTGCGTCTAACTCTAATATATCTCACGAGATGAATGTCTAATGTATCATCCTTTATATGGCATGTATTTCACGTTATATAAGGATTCTATAGAAGACTTAGTTTCCTAGTACAGGTTTTGATGAAGACTAGAAACTTGACATCTTGAGGATTTGCGTGAGAGAATCTTTATAAAAACCAAAAAGACATTACTGCAAATGATGTCTATTTTTATGATTTTAAAATGTATGAAAGGAAGGGTGTTACACTATTTCCATGGACAAAACCGAAGATTAGAGGTTGTGTAGGTTAAATATCAAGGTTGATAGGCAGCCTCTGCTTATATGTTTTGTTTGATGAGTTTTATTTCACACTACAATCTTCTTGTTCTTTTGCTTGTCTCCTGATTTATACATGTTCATTTCTAACTACTCATTTTGATTTCATTTCCCCTGTTTGCACATGTAAAATGTTATTTATGTGACACAATCGTTTTACTCCCTATAGAGGCACGATTGTCGACATTTACTTCCATATTATCCCATTATAGTGGAATTTGCAGCGTCTGTTATTGTTGTTTCCGTGTTTCAGTTATATATGTTTACATATATTAATAACAAAAAATTTATTCGTAGCATAACTGAGTATTATCTTATTCTTTTTTTCTTTCGTAAAGCTACTACAATTGGTTTGCTTACGTAAAGCTTTTAATAGAAGAACATTTACAAAAGGTTAATCAATAAATTGACGAAGATATATGGGGTCCTATGACAAATGACCATGATAGAAACTCATATATTGTGTAGGAGTCTTGAAACCATGTCAAAAACTAGATCAGATGAGGAAAATTAATCCCTAAACTTGGAATAGAAAAAGAAGTTGTGTTAGTGTAGTCCAATCTACGAGAAATTTTAAGTTTGTTCATTTATTATGATCATGAAGATAGATAGATAGGTATGGGGTATGGCTTCTTAGGGTATTTATTTGGTTTCAATTATGAGATTTTTTGGATAATAAGACTTTGAATACTAACAACATTCCAACAAGATAGAATTATTTAGTTCCAATAGAGTTAAATGTGTTAGCATGGAGGTCGCGGTGAACCAAGTTCCTACTACGGTTAATTTGGTGGACAAAAGGACTAATGTTGTTGATCCTCATTTTGTGATGGTGCTATGGAGACTGCGGACTACATTTTTGTCGCTTGCTTAGTTGCTGACGATATTTGGTCACATATAGCTGGATGATACCAAATGGCTTCTAGTAAATTAGATTGAACGACAATATCATGTCTCAAATGCATTTTAGGATTTCTAATAGGAGTAGAATTGTAGAAACTGTAAATTAAATTAGATTAGTTGTTGTATGACCTAAATCTTGCTATTATGTCTTTGTAATTTGTTCAATTTTCTTAAGGAAAAAGTGCAAAAAAAAGTCACCATGTTTACATAAAAACTTGATTTTGGCACTGTATTTATTTTTTCTTTTGCAATTAAGTTATTAAGTTTTCTAAATTATTGCAATTTGACCATTTGACCGATCATCCAAGTTGTCAATTGACGTAGTATGGTGATGTGGCAGTATGTGATGACATGGTACTGACGTTGCATGCTGATATTTTCTATTTTAGCTAAAATTTTCTTTTATTTTTACGTATTTGACTATTAAGATAAATAATGACTCAACTAACAAATTCACCCATATATAAACCATAGTTACCACTTCTACTAAATATATATTTTACAGTTAATATAGTTATCAGTAGATAGTATATACAATCACCGTATATCATCTTATTTTAAATCAAATTTTAAAAGTATGTCTTGAATTTATTTCTATAATTATCAGTATATAGTATATACAATCACCGTATATCATCATACTTTCAAAATATTGTATTTGTATCATTAAAAAACTAAATAAAATACTCTATCATTTATAATTGTTGTTTTAAATATTATTTTTCAAAAAAAACTATGGTCATATCAACGTCAAGTCAACGTCACATCACAAAATACTGACACGTCGTCATGTCACATCACCTGACAGCAGGTTTGACCGATCAAATGATCATAACTACAACAAATTTAAAAATTAGTGAGTTTATTGCCACAAAAATAAATACATTGTTAAAATTAATATTTTATATAAATTTAATGACTTTTTCATGATTTATTATTTTCTTAATTTATTTTTATAAAACTTTACCGTTCTAAAAAGAGTTATGTAATTTACAGTTTCCACCCAACAATAATATAACCATAAATTCGGTCGTTTGTTTTATGTCGGCCAACCTTTGAACCTGATTCGCATAAAAAACAAACAAATCTTCCAGCATGTAATAATATGTCGCCTAACATGAAAACACGTGTGCATGTGGTAACCAATTACCAATAGATTACATAAAATCTAACATTTTGAAAACCTTTTCTTATTGAAAAATTGTATTGGTTCCTAATTTTTGTTTATAATTTTATTCCTAACCATTTGAAAAGATGACAAATGTAAAGTTTAATAAAATTAATAATATTTTAATCCACTTGTTATCATTTCAAATGATTAGGAATAAAGTTAGGAACAAAAATTAGGAACCAATACAATTTCTCTTTCTTATCGGATGTCAACTAAATATATAATATAAACTAGTTTTTAGTTTTTGGGGTTGTTTGATACCATATTGATTCATTTGATTTATCTTTTATACGAAGAGCTATTTCATAGCCACAGTCGATTAAGTCAAATAAACAAATCTATACAATCAAGTTCAAATTCTATTGGCATGGAAAAATAATCAATTTATTAGTTTCACCAATCTTGTTCTGTGGTGAAAAACCAAACCGCGTCATCTCATGTTACAATTTCTCTTTCTTATCGGATGTCAGCTAAATATATAATATAAACTAGTTTTTAGTTTTTGGGGTTGTTTGATACCATATTGATTCATTTGATTTATCTTTTATACGAAGAGCTATTTCATAGCCACATCGATTAAGTCAAATAAACAAATCTATACAATCAAGTTCAAATTCTATTGGCATGGAAAAATAATCAATTTATTAGTTTCACCAATCTTGTTCTGTGGTGAAAAACCAAACCGCGTCATCTCATGTTACAATTGCTCTTTCTTATCGGATGTCAGCTAAATATATAATATAAACTAGTTTTTAGTTTTTGGGGTTGTTTGATACCATATTGATTCATTTGATTTATCTTTTATACGAAGAGCTATTTCATAGCCACAGTCGATTAAGTCAAATAAACAAATCTATACAATCAAGTTCAAATTCTATTGGCATGGAAAAATAATCAATTTATTAGTTTCACCAATCTTGTTCTGTGGTGAAAAACCAAACCGCGTCATCTCATGTTACAATTTCTCTTTCTTATCGGATGTCAGCTAAATATATAATATAAACTAGTTTTTAGTTTTTGGGGTTGTTTGATACCATATTGATTCATTTGATTTATCTTTTATACGAAGAGCTATTTCATAGCCACAATCGATTAAGTCAAATAAACAAATCTATACAATCAAGTTCAAATTCTATTGGCATGGAAAAATAATCAATTTATTAGTTTCACCAATCTTGTTCTGTGGTGAAAAACCAAACCGCGTCATCTCATGTTACAGTAACGGTCAAACCATTCAAGAAACATATGTCAACACGGTTTTAGCATCTCTTCAGTGAAGCATAATTGTTATATGTTTTATTTCAAGGTACTCACATAATAGAATGTTCATGTAAGTTATGACAAATAACGAATCAAATAGGACCGAATTGTATTGGAATCCTTTTTGGTTTCGAGGTAACTAGACAGTGGCATTAAGACAAATATTTATAAAAAAAACTAACGACCAAACTAAATATTTTGAAGTGTTATTGTTATTTAATAACATTTTTGCCTGATACAATCCAATGCCACTTTGATTTTAATGTATGGAGAGCTGGATAATCACACGATCTATTGAGTTAGCTATGATTATTTTTCCACAATAACGGAACTTTACCTGGTTTTTAAAGACGACGATACACAGCAAATAATGGACGCAGGCTAATGATGTTACAACCATATAACTAATAATTACAACTGAAACCGTCCAATAAATTATAAAAACGGTCAATTATATTAATATTATTATATTTTAAATGATTTTAATAGTACAAATAAATACATTAGAAGGAACCAAGTATCCAAAAAATTATATAAAAATTCAAAAACAAATTAGCTATTTCTGTTGAACTTTTCTTATTGGATTGAGAGTGCCCAAAACTCACTGTAAACCTCAAATAATGATTTTAGAAATAAATCTAGTAAAATAAATTTCATTTTTTTTCGAAAGGTTAGATCCAAACCTGAACAAAGACTTTTTGCGCATTACAATAATGAAAACCGGGTCCACTATCACCAATTTCATCCTTGGATCTTGAACCCCCCGCGTGCCGACCTTTACCTGAATTTCATAGTATTTAATGCATACGTACAATAAAACGTGGTAATCGATAATCATCTTAAAAGACCAAGATTTAATAGGAGTTTAGAATAGGGTGAGCAAGAGATACGTCGGAATCGATCCAACCGAGTCGAATAGGAATAATATAAGACCGTTCCAAACGGAATCAAATAGGTATAGTATTAGGTACTATAGTTTGGTTTTTGCAGGATCGTTTAATTGAAACATAATTTTGGTCTAGTGTGCGAGAGACAAGAAAAAAAAGTCCATCAACAAGGTAAATGTCGTAATGTTTTCATTTGTTTTGATGTTAGATGTTTTTTAGAAAACATTATAATATTCAATAATAGTTATCTTAACAAACAAAGTTGTAATAAGGCAAGAAGTTATGGTAAAATAATGGTAACACTTTAAAATTTTGAGTTGGATATTGTATTTTTATCTTACTTTTTATTAAAACTTTGAAGATTACTATAGTCATGAATACAATAAAAACGTGTTTTGCTATTTACCATAACCATTTAGTCATTTTCTTATTTTACAATTTTATTAATTCATTTTTTTATCAGAGAACAAAAAAATATAGTCTCGTTAATATCTCTCAACACCTTTAATATGATGATAGACAACATAAAATATTATAGCACATGTAAATATGATTGTATTTTCAATACAAATGATAAATATAAACCAGAATTCAAAATACAAATGATAAATAAAAACTAGAATTCACAAAATAAACTATAAAATAAAGAAAAAATGATGATGCCATGTGTGTTATGTGGTGTATCCAATTGTACAAATACAAATGAACATTGACTACATGATTAAGAAACGATAAATCAAAAAAAGACCATCTAATTAAAAAACCCGTGATTTTCATATTGTTGATTTCCAAACTAATTATTAGAAAACCAAATTCCACTTTTATTCGACATTTATTTCATAGGTTATTGGTTATACCATTGGATTTATCCAAATTTGGATAGTTGTCGCCTTCTTTTTCGAATTTTGACTCCTGATGCATCAAATTGATGATCATCTCAACTCTCGCTTTTCGTGCCTATTTTGGTTGTTTTGAGCCTATTATGATTCTTAAGTCTAGGTTTTTCTTAATAAACTTATTAAAACAATATTGATGCATAGCCCATAGAAATTTTGTCCCAATAGGAAGATGGACCCTAAACGGTTACCCATGATGTCCACCGTCAAAGATGATCCTGAGTTTTTGGTTCCTCCAAATCAACGAAATCGTTTTTTTGTTCTCGGTTATTTTCATTTTCTATTCTCAGTTATTTTCGATTTTGGTACCAGAAGATCCAGAAACAAAAATAGAGCCCAATTTTCTTTCCCTCTTGGCTATCGTCGAGTCGACACATTCAAGAAACACAATGCGACTGATTTTCTTCAAAATTGGCATAGTAAATCAAGGAAATTTTTCAAGCTTGTTCAAGTTTTAGTGGACAATTGGGTTGCCACATGAAAGACACTTAAGTAAGTTTTCATGTTTCTTAATCACATTCAAGTTTTTATGCCTATCATTTATGGAATGTATCATCCATGTTTAAGTTTGTTTATGTCTATTCATTCATGGAATGGAATGTATCATTCATGTTTAGTTTTTTTCAAGTTTGTTTATATCATTCATGTTAAAAAGGAGGACAGTGTGGATGAGGGTTTGAATTGTATCATTCGTGTCCAAGCGTGTTTATGTCTAATCATTCAAGTAATGTGGTAATTTTTTCACAATTGGAACTGTATTGTGTTTTAAGATGATTATGGTATATTTGTTGAGAATACAAAAAAGAATATAATGTGCAACAAAAGAACAAAATAAAAAACAATTTAACGAACGGAAGAAGAGGGTCGATTATTGGAAGTTCTATGACATGCTTTACATTAGAGACTATGATGGAGATGAATGGAAGCATGGAAAATGCAAGTTTTGCTCGAGTCTCAAAGACGATCCAAGGATAACGATACTTTTAGCTTAAGAAACATATTTCTAATTGCAAAAAATACTAAAAGTTAGAGTCTTTTACAATTCAAGAAATAAGTTTGTCGGGAGGAGAGTCTACTTGGAAATATGGTAAATATGATAGAAAAAACTTTATTAATCTTCATTTATAGTGGGTGAACTACCATTTAAATTTGTTGAACATGAAGTATTTATTGAGTATACTAATGCACTCAATAGGAATGTTATTTTGACATTGTATATAAAATTAGTAAGAATATAGAAAATTATTACGTTGATGAAAGAAATAAATTGGTTGGTGACATCACATTATTGTTGCGAATATTTCGAGCGATATTAGAGTACTCTTGGGCAATAATTGGTATAAATGAGCATAATATACTCACTTTACTTGGAAGTTGTGCTTTTACAGAATTTGTGGGTCTTCAAGTAAAAAAAGAAGAGAAGATGGAACGAAATCAGAATGTGTAAAAGAAATATTGGCTTGCAGGGTCGTCCCTGAGATTTCAGAGGCCCTGTGCAAAATTGAAAATAGAGGCCCTAAAACATAACATTTCATAAACATAATTATAGAAGCAAAACAATTCTAATATTTTTTTATAAATAAGTTCAAACTTGCATTCAAATAACATACAAAAAAAACTTGCTTCTACTTGAAAATAGCCATCCTTCTTATATTCGCTGAAATAAACTTTTCAATTATGTCTTCATAAGCAAGTTTATCCAAAACTTTGCTCTCAATCGTCATCAAAGCCAACCATTAAGCCGTTCTTGTGTCATTGTAGATCGCAAGTAAGACTTCAATAGCTTCAACTTGGAAAAACTTCTTTCTGCAGATGCAACAGTAACGGGAATAGTCAATAAAATTCTATATGCAATAGATAAGTTAGGAAAACAATCAACACGTTTTAAAAAAATTAAAATATCAATCGCATTCATTTTTTCCTTGGGCAAAAGATGTAACAATAATTTCATCTCAACATACAAGTCATTTCCATCAAGATCCGATTGTTCACCTTTCTTAAGTGAATTTTCAAGAGACATACAACAAGACTTTAAGTTCTCATCATCTAATGAACACAATTTTTCAGAATTAAACAAAAAACCAAAAATCTTTTCATATTGTTGATATTGTTCAAACCTTGTAGTTAAAGAAGTTTTTGCTTGATCAACAATGAATAAGAAATATTTAACTCTAAAAGACTCTTGTGCAGATTGTGGAACACTAGAAGATGTATCATTTGAAATCTCATCAAAATGTTTTTTTCTTTTAGGTTCACGTTTTTGGAGAAATATTGGATCAATGTTTATTTCTTTTGCAATTTCTTTTGCAATTTCTAAAGCATTTTCAAAACCAATTTCTCGATATTCATCAAAAAAAGAAATCAACCCCTTTATTTTTTCCATAGCAACATCAATAAGCATATCTTTCGATTGCAATTGTTTGCTAACTATATTAATAGTATTTAAGACGTCATACCAAATTACAAGAGACATTATAAACTTAAAGCTACCAAGTTCATTTTTTGCTAACGATTTAGCTTCACTTGTTATTTTTGGATCATTATCATTTTTAGCTACTTGAAGTAAAGCTTTTTGTATGTCTAGAATTTGAATCTTATAGCTTTAACACTATCAACACGACTTTCCCAACGAGTAGATGACAAAGATTTAGGAGTTAAACCTTTAATATTATCTTTTAAAATTTGCCATCTTTTAGTAGAGTTTGCGAATATTGTATAGATGCGTTGTATAATTCCAAAAAAATCTTTAGCTTTACCACAAGTATTAGCCATATCACACAAAGTTAAATTCAAACTATGACAACCACAAGGAGTATAAAAAGCTCTAGAATTTTTATCTAAAAGTTTTTTTTGCACTCCATTATGTTTCCCTTTCATATTAGATCCATTGTCATAACCTTGTCCTCGAATATTATCAATATCAAGATCAAGCAAATTCAATTCATTATTTAAGACATCAAAAAGTCCTTGACCGGTTGTATCATTTACTTCTAAAAACCCTAAAAAAGTTTCTTCTATGCAAACACAACTTGATGAAACATCCACATATCTTAAAATTAAGGTCATTTGTTCTTGGTGACTTATGTCGGGAGTACAATCAAGTATTATAGAAAAATATTTAGCTTCCTTAATTTTTAATATAATTTTAGATTTTATTTCAGAAGAAAGCAAAAGTATTAACTCATTTTGTATCCTATGCCCAAGATAATGATTACGAATACCAATTTCATTTGTAATGCATTCAACATGCTCATGAGTAACCATGTCAAACTCAGCCAACATTTCAATTAAACCTAAAAAATTCCCATTGTTGTTTTCATACAATTTTTCATTAGTACCACGAAAAGCAAGGTTATATTTAGCAAGGAATTTCACAACACATACAATTCTCAACAAAACTTTTCTCCAATGCTCTTTTTCTTTATCTAATTGTTTTTGAAATGCATTGTCAATAGTTTTATTATTTTGTAATCTTAGACGCAAATCATACCAATTACGAATGTTTTTAGCATGTTCTATACTAATTTCATGCTCTTTAACTTTAGTGCTAAGATGTATCCAATCCCCAAAACCCTCATTTGCTAGTTGATTTTTACCACAACCTTGTTTAAAAATTTTACAACAAAAACAAAATATTTTATCAAGTTCTTTAGAGTAAACAAGCCAATCTCTATCATGTTTTTCTCCATTTGGTAATCCTTTAGAATAATATTTTGCAGAAAATCGTCTTAAATATCTATCTTTAGGACCTTTTTGAATGGATAAATCTCTCTTAGGACCTTTTAGTGCTAAAATATTTACCATGTTAGAGTCAAGCCTATCCCAATTTCTTGGATCAAATATATCAAATGTATGGAAAGCATTAGCATCATCAACATTATCATCATTTAAATTAAAGTTAACATCATCAACATTAGCATCATCAACACTAGCATCATTAATATTAGCATCATCAAAATCAACATTTGCATCATCAAAATCAACATTAGCATTTGAACACATATTATCATCATCATTTGAACACAAATTATCATCATTAACAATTTCATTCTCATTTTCCAGATTGTTTGAAGTTTGTTTTATTAGAAACTTATGCATAGATCCTGTTTGAGCTTTAGTAGATTCTTCTATTCTTTGTTTTTTTTCGTTTTGCATATCCAGATTCATGTTTTCTTATTCTAGGAGGCATAGTAAAGTGTAGAAAAAGAAAGAAAACACCTGATTTGTAGAATTGTAGTGTTCCTTCAATCCTTTTGACCCTTTCCTTTTCTTTGGTGGTTTTACTGGTTTACTTTGTTTCCTTTTCCTGTAAAAATGAATAATCAGTCTTTCAACAAATAAAAACATGTAAACTTAAAGTCTTAAACAGATAATTAGATTAATAGATTGTAGAATAGATTACCTGAAGTGAAAAGTGGAAACTTGAGGTGTTGAAGAACACTAGAACAGGAACACAACCATCAATGATCAACAATCGAGATTAAGGGATTCAACTCGAGAAATCAGATACAATATGAGAAATTGAGAGGAGAGAACTCGAGAAATCAGATACAATGCTCAACAGTCGAGAAATCAGATACAATGCTCAACAGAGGAGAGAATCGACTAATCAAATTATCAGATACAATATGAGAGGAGAGAACTCGAGAAATCAGATACAATGCTCAACAGTCGAAGCCTTGAAGAAATTTTCCTCGAGAAATCAAATCAGATACAATACGCAATTAGCCATCAGTGACAGTCTTGCTTGTGATTTCGAGAAGATGAGAGAATGAGAGGAGATATATATGATTGATTGATTTCGAGAAGATGAGGGAAGAAAAAATTTTACCGTTGCAGAAACCAATCGATGCCTTGATCTTCGGCTTGGCTATCGCTAATCAGGATAGGATACGGGATAGAGGATTGGAAATTGGAACGCATTCATTACTTTCCGTCTTTGTCTTTCCCGCTATAGCCAATAAAACCCTCGCTAATTAGAAACCGGAGATGAGATTGAAATCAGGAAACTGGGCCTAGTACTACTAATGGATATATATATTTTGGAGGCCCTCTAATATTGGAGGCCCTGTTCACATGCACCATGTGAACATGGAGAAGGCCGGCCCTATTGGCTTGTTGAGGATAGAGACGCTATCAAACGATGATAACGGGGCTAAGAAGTGAAGTCACGACGCTTAGGTACTGAAATCATGAAGCAAAGACAAGATAACATCCACGTAATATTGGGGTGTTAGTTACCTTAGCGATGTTATCTATGTTGTTCCCGACATGATTGAATCTCGGATAAGAGCTTTATCAATAGTCGATTCTAGTAGTCTAGAGGGAACACAGAGTATCACATACCAACACACACGTTCAGAGAGCAGTATCCACAATCTCTTTCACTCATACACAACCCTAGTCGGTTCAATAGCCTCATTTGGTGTTTTTGGAGGATTCCTACGCATTGGAATCACTCTAAGCATCACAATCTTTCGAGTTACATTTTCCAAAGACTCGTTCGGCTACCGGATCTGGAGCATTTCTCAGATCTAGACAAGGATGCGTTGAGGTTACATTGTATTGTGTTTTTGAACAATTGTTAAACATTTCGTTGATATGAATTGAAGTTTCTTTTTGGACCTATTTATAAAATCTTTTCGTTCACTGAATATTTTCTGTATTTCATTAACAATGGAAGGCTAAACCCTTCGGGATACTTCCGGGAATGTTTAGGATAATATGATGAGTGTGCTTTGATTATTACTTTTGTTCCAATCGATTTTTGTTATCATTTATTTTTCAAGCATGGTTTTCGTATGATAATCAAAGTTGGGTTGCTTGAAAATGTTTGATTTTACAATCAAGATAGTGTATTATCCATTCACTAATCATTCTGAGTTTGCTAGGTTTAAGAATTATGATGATCCGTTGAATCAACATACAATATGTTGAATTTGTGATATTGAATAAAGAAGTTGTAACTTGTAAGCACAAGATATGATATTGGTAGATCACTAATTTGTAAGACCTTGTGGCCGAAATGTCCAAGATTTAAGTAAAATAATGAAGATTTTGGAAAATGAAGAGATAACGCCCCAATCTTTGGAAGATAGCGGCTCTATTCTCAATAACGCCCCTATCTTTGGAAGATAGTGGCTCTATCCTGGTGCTGATCGTGGGGTTGCACGATGAAGAGATAGCGCCGCTATCTGCGCTATTTTGGGCCAAAACCATAGAATTTCATGCTTGGACCGTAGGTCAACCACCAACACCTCAAGTTCCCAACAATAATAACAATGACAATTAAAGGAACAATGGTGGACATGTTAATAACAACAATGTCAGTCCACCGATCTTCCAGCCAGTACCACCTGACGCAACAACCGTGGCCACAACGGTGGAAACAGACTGAATTAGGGGTGCAATAGTTGAAATAATAACAACAATGGTGGTAATCAGAACAATAATCCACAAAATATTGGTCCTCAATTTGGTGAGTCGATGATGAAGGAAGGAAACAATCAAAACCACAATGGTGGTAACATTGGCGATTGGGAGTATGACGACGGAAGCGACGACGTGTGTATGCCAAGCCACAATGGTGGTAATGAAAGGAATCAATGAAGGAATGGGCATCACAGGAATCCAAACGGTGGATTCAATAACTGGAATGATCAAAGATACAATAATGACAGTTTCTACAATGATGGTAATCACTTCCAATGATAAAGCAATTGTCTTGTTGATTATGTTTTTCTAACAATCATGAATGACACGGGCAAAAACTTTTCACATAAGGTGCATGACTTATATTCTCAATCTTATTGTCAAAGATGAGTTGAATGAGAACGATTATCATGTACAATGTTTGCCAAAGGAGGTACAATATATAAGACTATCCACACAATGAATCATAAGGTTTAAAAAGTGCATGAAAGAACTTGGTGTTGAATCAAAGAAATTATTGTGAGTTAATTGTCCTACACGGTGGAACTTGACTTACGAGTTATTGAAAATTGTCATGGACTTGAGAGATGTATTTATTAAGTACGAAGTTGAAGGTATTTTTCTAGGATTTTGTTTATATGTTTTTCCAATTTTTGTTGTTTTTTTGTTGAAAATTTTCATGGACTTGAGAGATGTATTTGTTTACGATGTACAAACAAAGATTTGACAATGTCGAGTCTCATGTATCCTCTCGAGAATGTAGTAATCAAGATGTGGTTTCTGATGATGGTAAGAATAAATTTTTGGGTAATAATCTAAAAATGGTAGACAACAAGTCATTTTCATTGGAAAGAGAGTTGAAAAGATACTTGAATGAGCCGATAACTCCATACAATAAGGATTTTGATTTTGTTTGGTGGTGGAAATAAAATGCTTCGCGTTTTCCAATCAATTCTCAGATGGCCAAATGTATCCTTTTATTAATTTCTAGTATTTGTTTTATTTTATAAGTTACAAGTTTTTATAGTTATGTTGTTAGATATTTTGGAAATTCGAATTTCAACCGTGGCCTCTAAGTCAACATTTAGCACTAGCAAATGTATGTTAGATCCATACCAAATAAACTTGTCGACACGGATAATAGAGGCTTTGGTTTGCACCCAAGATTGGGTTGGTAAATCAAGCAAATCGATTGTAGACAATATTGAAGATATTCTAAAATATGTTGACGTAGCCATATGTAACACTTTCCAAAATATTTCCCGTTTTTATGTAACAAATCATTG
Source organism: Cichorium intybus (assembly GCA_023525715.1). Lineage (NCBI taxonomy): Eukaryota > Viridiplantae > Streptophyta > Magnoliopsida > Asterales > Asteraceae > Cichorium > Cichorium intybus. The sequence continues at coordinate 38,045,828 of CM042009.1, forward strand.
ATTACGTATTAACTTTGTTTCTTTTCTAGTTTTTAATTGTTATACTAGAGCTTGACGATGTGATATGCAATATAAACATACAAGGAAACAGAGAGACGCATATGGCAATTCTAGAGTAGATAATTAATACGTTGATTTTTAGTATCCGATTTTCACATATTTTGGAATGGAAATACTTGTTTTTGTATTGGTAATTTTTGTTTCCTATCTTTTAGTAACACTTTGAAAATATTGTGACTTTCATAATTTTTTCGCTACAAGCTCTGAATAACCTGATTTTTGTTCCCATATATTCTTCTCTGTCTTGGCTATAAGTTTGGCTCAATAATCAACTTTTTTTTCGATAAGTATGGGCTGAGTTATAGAGCCCTAAACATGGACTATTTTGCTGTTTTTAATTTGTGCATGATGTTATAAATATCACATATAAACTCGGATTCAACTGATTCTTATTTCTAGGTGTTCTTTGTTGTCTTAACTTCAACCCATAATCAAGAAACTATTGTTTTATTCACTTACGCCAGAGATCTATGGCCTCAAACATGATATGTTAGAGTTGTTGAAAATCTGTCTCTTTTTGTTGTTGGTGCCGAATTACCGATATCGGTACCATACCCTCCTACTTGGTTTGGTTATCGGTTCGTCCAAATTCCTAAAATTGATTTTAGTTCTTTCTGTTCTATTTCAGTTTGGTCTGGTTCTAGAACCAAGGCTAACCATACTTTAGAATGTATTCTAGAGGAGAGTTATATATATATATATATATATATATATATATATATATATATATATATATATATATATATATATATATATATATATATATATATATATATATATATATATATATATATATATATATATATATATATATATATATATATATATATATATATATATGGGAGAATCAACATAGAACCATAGAACTTCATTTCTGACCGTGAGATTAGATTGAGGGGAAAAAGGGTAAGATGGTCCAATTAATCAAAAGCCCCAAAAATTAGCGCCATCATAGTTACGTACTCGAAACAACTAACCTGGTATGAAATACGACCTCATTTATTTAATCGATAAATTGCATTAGCTTGATGGTAATACGATATGGTTCGCGGTTTGATCTCTCATCGAGGAAGGAATAAGACGTAAACAGAGTAAACCAGGAAACTAGGACGAGATGTTTTTAATTTCTTTAAAGGACATAATCAAATTGATTTCTGGAATCAATTTCTTCCACCAAAAACCACACAGCCACGATTTGTAATCTAGGGATAAGCTTTTATACGTACCTGATGAAATAACTTATGAGCATTTGTTCATTGATGAAAATACGAGAACATAGAATACAACGTCATATATAAACGTAACCTGTATACGATCATTCTATATTCATTGATGAATATAAAAATTGCGTTCATGGATGCGATACATAATACGAGAATAATTTTATGTTCATTGATGAACATATGTTCATGGATGAACATGCGTTCATGGGTGAAAATACGAGAACATAGAACACAACGTAACATTATAACAAACCTATCTAAAACCAAATTTGAATGTAAATCCATAAACGTAATGGTATTTCAATGTATATTCTTATGATTGAAACGACTAATTTTAAACAAAGGTAAATGGATTTTACAAATCTTATGATTCCATAACAAAAAGAAACTCTAAGAAGAAGAATTACAGTAACTTTAGTATCATTGCTACTGTTTCAATTGTTGTTCTCGAATCATTAGTAGCATCCATTTGTTCAATTGATTCAAACTTGATTCAATTGAAATTGATCGATTTCTTCAATTAGATCGGTTTATGGTCTTCATTGTGATTTGTTTTGCGTAATTTTTGATCGTGTAACCTCAAGACAGAATTTCATTGAATTCAATATGTTCAGTTATGCAAATGTGGATATAGATGTTAATTTGGACCATTATGCCCTTGGTTGGAAGTGATTCTCTATATAAGGTGCATAGTATTTTTGTTACACCCTTTTTAATCTAATCCATTGATGCAATAATCCAATGGTTATAAAGATGGTTCTATAGTTCTATGCCTAATTTTGGTTCTATGTTGATCCCACCCATATATATATATATATATATATATATATATATATATATATATATATATATATATATATATATATATATATATAGAGAGAGAGAGAGAGAGAGAGAGAGAAAGAGGATGTATGTGTGTGTAAGTCAGGATCATTTATAAACTACAATTATTGTGTGAATGTATGACCAAATATGATCAAATTATTTTATAATGGCATTATAGTAAAAGTCATTAAACATTTAACTAAACACCAAAAGTTGCAGTTCTATAATTATGGATTGATATCTTTATAATAGTTGAATATTTCTTTAACCACATCAAAAATCCGTCCACGACTAGCACCTTCTACCGTTGTCATCCTAATCTTGCCGCCAGGAACTACAACATGTATTTTTCCGGCGTTCTTATCCTTAGGTCACCTTCTCCGTCTCATCGTGGTGGACTTTCTTCTTTTGAATCGTAGCTATGGAGTAAAGCACAAAAACGAGGTCACCAATACACGTATTTGTCAACCCTATCCCTATTTTTTGGTTTAAGATTTCCTACATTTTATAAAAAAAAAATCGCTTTATTTCATATGGAAGTCGGCAACAGGAAGGTAATTAATGTTTGGTGCTTCACACTCATACGTGTTTGGTGCTTGACATTGATTTCATCTATTAGTTTTTTCTATTATTTTATAATTTAAAATTTCCTTCTTTCTAATCATTAGACCTCTATAAATACACATATAATTTCTAATATAAACGCACCTTTACACATTCTTACACAATTTTCTCTTACAATTAGATCAATTTTCTTGAGAATCCTGCAATTGACGATGTTGTAGTGCTATTGTGGTGTTAAAAGAAATCAAGAACAAGAATCATGCAGTTTATAACAGATTGCAAGCCTTATGTAAAAACACCTTAAGAATATTCTTTGTATTTTCTAATGAACATTATTATAAATTAATTCAATTCTTATGAGAATGTCAAATTTTATACTTGTAATTTACATTATTATTTTATATCATTGTCTTATTATTCACGATTGCCTTTTATTATTTAAAAAAATGTCACATTATTCTTCAAGAATCTAAGTTATGCAATTGTAATTCATATATTATTCTTAAAAACTGTTAAATTATTCTTCAGCAATGTTAGTTATTCACATGTAAATCATGTATTATTCTTCAAGAATGTGTTACGAGAATGTCATTGCAAGCCATTCTCATCATCAAGTATGAAGATTTAGCTAAAATTTTGATTCTTAACCATTATGATAATATAATTAAGAAGCTTTAATTAAAAAGATTGATTATTAACTTGTACCAACCATGAGAATTGCTAAAAAAACGTAATTCTTAAGCATAAGTATAGATCTTTGATTAATGGTATATATATATATATATATATATATATATATATATATATATATATATATATATATATATATATATATATATATATATATATATTATACATACATACATACATACATACATATATATATATATATATATACATATATATATATATATATATATATATATATATATATACACATATATATATATATACATATATATATATATATATATATATATATATATATATATATATATATATATATATTATTTATTTATGCATGCATCAATGGATGTAGATGCATTGATGTATAAGTATAAGTATATATAATTTTATTTTTAAAATATGTTTTTTTTTTCAAAAAGAGTAACCAAAATTTTCAAAGTTTATTATTTTACACTCTAAAAATATGTATAGATATTGATATACAACTACATATTATAATAAAAATTCTTTGAAACTTTTTAGTTTTGAACACTAATTATTAAGTATTAGTATTTTTTTTCTTTTTCAAAAACTATAAACAAATACACCAAAGTTTATCATTTTTGCTACACAAAATGGGTATATATCTATATGAAAATATTAAAAAAAATTCCTTACAGTTGTCACAAAAAATTGTGTTTGCAAAAGAACTCATACATACATACATACATACATACATACATACATACATACATACATACATACATACATACATACATACATACATACATACATACATACATACATACATACATACATACATACATATATATATATATATATATATATATATATATATATATATATAAGGGATCGGGTGATGACTCTTCTTAAAGTGAGGACTCGTGAGGACACCATAAAAAAATTGAAAAAAATAAACAAAAAAAATAAATAATAAAATGGATCATAGTACTATATTGGAGAAAAAAAATTCGAAAAAAAACTTTTGAATCATTATTTTTTTTATAATGAAACAATGATCCACAAATTTTTTTTGTGGATCATTACTGTTTTTCAATTATCCAAATTTTTTTTCCATTTTTTTTATAATAATACAGTACTATTCTTGATTTTATTATTTGTATTTTTTTTATATTTTTTTCAATTTTTTACGGTGTCCTTACGAGTCCTCACCGAAAAAAGAGTCTTCACCGGAACGGGACCCAATATATATATATATATATATATATATATATATATATATATATATATATATATATATATATGGGCGGGCTTAGTTTCATGGCATAATATGCATATAATTTTTAGGTCATATTAAACATATAAATTGTTTATAAAAGTTATAAAGAAGTGAAAATAATAATAATTCAGATCAACTTAATATGACCCAGCCCATACCGAAACATGGGCCCACCATTTTACGAATATTATCACCCTCAATTTAACTAGGGGTGAAAAGTAGGTCGGGTTCGGGTTGGCGAATCAGAGACTCTAATCCGGACATTACCCATATAATTATTCGTGTCGACTTCTTTAACCCTAACACGTATATGTCTAACCGGATACGACCCACACAACCCATTTAATTATACGGGTTTGTGGGCCGAATTTGGGTTCGTGGATCAGATTCAGATTCATGGGTCAAATTCGGTTCGTGGGTCATGGGTGTTTAAATGATGAAAATTCAAGAAAAAAAAAAACTTAATGAGACATCCAATACCTAGAAAATGCATCTAAAGGAAAATTAAAAACATTTATACAAAAATACATCAAATAAACATATCCAAATTTAAGTACTAACAAATAAACATACCCAAATACATGACCGCAATTCCTATAAACGGCTATGTTCGGCTCACTCGACGGAGTAAGTGACTAAGTCGTAATTTGAAAAAAACTCAATGACCTAAACCTAAAAGGTAACTCGTAAATCTAAATCAATAGATAATTTAATTAAAAAAATTAAAATTTTTATTTTTAAATGTAATATATTCTACGGGTTGACGGGTTGACCCGTGAACCCATATATGAACCCGAACACGACCCATATAATAAACGGGTTAGCAGGTTGGTAGGGTGGCGGGTCCGAAAACTTAACTCAAATCCGTTTATTTTCATGTCGTGTCGAAATTGTCACCCTTAAATTTAACTGATACACAAGGTAGTTGAGCTGAATCATCTTAGTTTGTATAATTTTTGTAAACGGTAACTCTTAAGTTTTGATTAACGGAGCAGGGACGTGGGAGATTGGTCGAGTATTTTATGTTAAACATTAAAAAGCAAGTTTGGATTATAAACCCTGTATTGAGCCTAGCCTGCCCATTGGTATTTCAATAGTCAATTATACGGACAACTCATTAGCCTGCTAGGGTCTAGGGATAGAAAAGTATTATCAAGAAGCCCATATAATGCTAAGGATTCTTACGACAAACATAAACACACGTATGCCGTACCTACAAAAAAATCGTCTTTAATCAAGTGTTTCTTTGAAAAGTTCGTAATATAAAAGAAGATATAATGTGTAGTTAAACTATTAAACACATTCCCATTTAAAACATGAGAAAAAATTAAATAGAGAATAATAAAAACAATGAATCAAGATACCAAAGGGATTCTAGCCTAGTGGCATCAGGTGTTGCCCTCCCTACATGATGTCGAGGGTTCAAGTCTCGTTGAAGACATAGGTGGTATTAAGGTTTAGTTTAGGAGTGAGAGTAGGAGTGCCGTTCCAAAAAAAAAAAAAAAAAAAAAAAACCAAGCCCATTCATACATTTATTCCGATAATGGTAGACATGATTTTACTGAATTATAAAAAAACCATTTTTATTTTCTTTAATCTTTTGTATTTATTATTTAACAGGAAAAACAAAGTATATTCAATATTTATAATTTTTGATCCTCTTTCAATAGACATCAATATTAATATACAAAAATATAATTTTTAAGGAAAAATCTCAACAAACTACATATTTTTAGAAGCATATATATGCATATTTATACATATTTGGTAGTATATATAGGATTTTTTTATGTCACGTCAGATATTACCTACACTAACCGGTCATAATGGTGCTATGTGAACACTTCAAAAAAGTTCATTGGTCATATGTATATAAAAAAGTTACCCAAATGTAAATAAAAGTAAAATATTGTTACCCTCCTCAGCCATTTTCTCATTAATTTATTATAGCTACATATTATTTTTACTTATATAATAGCAGTCCATATTTATTAGTCTATGTATTTTCACTTTTTCAAAATTGTTATTTCCATTTTTATATTAGATAAGTATAATTATATTAATATATTTGTTATCAAGATGGCCTAATGATAATAATTTAATATAAAAATTGACGCATAGTCATAACTGATAGGGATGAGCAAATATGATCGAGTGGACCGAACCGAATCAATTAATGACCAGAATCGGATCAGGTTTTGTACATATCTCACGGTTCTTGGTTTCAACTTTGAAGGTAAAATGGTTCCCGATTCTAGCGGTTCCCGTTCCGGTTCCGCTGAAAAATCAGGAATGGACCGGTATACGAAGTGTTGCAAAAAAAATCCAATACGCAAGACTTGATCCATCAACTTTCACAGCCGATCAACTTGCTGCCTTGCTCGGTCGACTTTCACAGCCCCTGCCTCTCCATCATGTATGGCTACAAGATCAAAGAAAAAAAATTGATATCGGTAACTTGCTCGATCGACTTAACCTTATGGGAAATGATTTAATGAGGTAGCGAAAATGACTTAATAAGCTTTGATTGTTGGAAAAACCAATTAACGGGGGGAAACTTGGTTTTGGAATTGGTAAGCGGCACCGAGTTCGGTTGGCATACCTTCAGTCTAGTTCACAGTTCTATAACAACCCTTAAAACGTTCTCGGTTCAGTCCAGGTTGGACCCAACGATCATCCGTATTGATGCATATTCGTATTCACATACCTAAAGCTTGGATAATATATTTAAAGGGAAAAAATAACAAATTATTATAACCCAGAGCATTTAAAATGGCGGGCTTGTCGGTGTATGTCAAATAACATAACACCTTTATTTTACCACCAAGTGGAAGTATATAAAAATCACCACGATCAAAGAGTATATCATGTTTTGAAATGGAGCACTTAATCTTACTTAAACATAAATAATGAAACTCTAAGGCATCTTCATATATATTTGCAATCATGCCTACTTCATAAAAAACGACAAGTGAATTTGTGTTTGTGACTAGATATTTGAAATATAACAATGAAACGAAACAAAATATATAGCAAAAATATACATATGGTGATCTTCATAGTGAGATCAAATATGAGTCATGTCGCATTTCAGGAACACAAACATGTAATACATAAGCAAGCAATGCATCACATATTAGACATATTCGTGTATAATGATGGTGAGGAATCATTGATGGCTTGAAGGCATATTCTTTAGGGAGAATGACCTGAAGAGCACCTAAGATCACTCGCATAAAGATTGGTTAGAAGCATCTCAGGCCCGATTCCGATAGAATATTTTGACAATTAAGTTAGTATTGAGAGATAAAAGAAGGAAACAATATAGTCAAGAATAAGCAAGATGTGTATACACATATTACGAGTGATTTGTGTTTACGTATATATAGGGAAGTGTGTGTGTGTGTGTGTGTTTGTGTGTGTGTGTATTTGAATACGCTAGAGTTTGTCAAAATAATGAATGGCCTACAATTGTTGTGATCTGTGAATATCATCGTTTTATACTTACAGTGACGTAACTTTGTACATGTTGTTGTTGGGTATATGTCCATGGTCAAAACAAGTTGTTGATATTACTATATATATCAGGGTCCGTTTTTAGATTATACGCAAAGAGATGATTTAGCTAAAGATAATGAAAGTAAACATGAGGGACTAAATTTACTAATATATCAAAGTAAATGTATATTAATTAGAAACTGCTAGTGGATAAAGGATTTAAATGAAAATGTCAATTTTGAATTTGAACCGTCTTTATCCAAAATGGGGATAGGATAAGCATGATGAAATTTTGCTCACCCTCTTCCCTACCCTCTCATTGGTCGATCTCTCTCATAAACCCTAGAAGAAAGTTGTTTGTTCTGCAAACAACGAGCTCTTCCACTTCATTAGGTGTTGAATCATTGTCTTCGGTACGATTACTTTAGAGAGGTTCTAGTTTGGGTCATGCTCATCTTAAACATCACTAGATCATCACAAAAGGTATTAATTGAACTCTATTTTTAGTTTACAGTTGCATATATCGCATGTTTTTGTGATTCGTAGTGAGATACGATTTTAATTTTTACTTTCGTTGTGTATGTTTGTTTTGTCCCCAAAAGTTGCATTGTACCATGTTCATGAGAATTGGACACTGGCCGACAGCCTTCACGGAATCAACAGCAACAACGACCAAAAAAAAAGGAATCTACAGTAATAAACGGGAAGAAGAAGAAGGAACGGCCTTACCTCAGCCCTCGCCTCACTCTTTCAGGTTTCAGGCGACTATACAAGCTTTCCGGTGACTGGTTATTTTCTGGTAATAAACCCACCATCGGTTCTCGGTTTTTCCTCCTCGCTGATCGCACATCCTCTCTCGATCTCTCCGATTCTATCTCTCGGTCAAAATGAATCTTCACGCGGAAACTTGGAGCGGGATACGGGCTGGTAGCCGAGACCTACGGGATGGGCACGACTGAATCGGACGTGCTCCCCATCCTTTCCCCGATCAGCATGCAAACCTTTTGAAAAATGGCATGATACCCCCAGAGCTTCCTTAAAGCACAAAACAGCCCCTAGACTCCAAAACTCCCTTTTAATTAAGTTTCTAGTTTGCCCCTTTTGGTCCCTGAACTTCATAAATACATTTAACAATTATTTCTTTATAACTATTATTATTATTATTATCAAATGTATTGTTATTATTAACTTTTATTATTAATTGTTACGATTATTTTTTTTTCACTTTTTTATTTTAAAAATAGAAGCCCTTAAATGAAAAATGAAAATAAACTTAGATTATTTATAAATAATTTAGCTATATTAATCTTTGAAGGAACTTTTTTCCTTTCGCCCCGAGTCCCAAAAATGCTTAGACCGGTTTCGTCAGTAGGGTGAAAACTTCTTTTACCATTTTTTTAAACGAATAACTAAATATATACCTTATTATACCACATATATAACTCTATATATAGTCAACTTCTCTTAATTTTTTGAAATTGTATTGTTTTCCGGAAACATTAGTTACGAGTGGTTAAAAACAGTTTGACTTTTATTAAAAGGTGTATATTGAGTGTTTATTTAGTAGCACATTTTTTAATTTACGTGTTTGTATTTTCGCAGCATTAATACTACATTGAATATATTTAAAGACGTCGTACTAATCTTAGAAGTCTATGTTGTACCTTCATCAACGAATAACCCATAGTTGTCATAGCCATGTTCATTTTAAGAGGTCTTTAAATGTGAACGGGAAAGGAAATTTCCTATAAAATGCTTTTCTTATGAGAGACCATAATGTTGCTATAGCAAGTCAAGTGACATGATGTCCACTTTATGTGAAAGAGCCACATATCATTTGGAACGAGGACAAGTTCTTTCAATCTATGTAAGACTACCAACAACAACTACAACCATAATCATAACACAATAAGAAAAAGTAATTAGAGGATCAATTATTACAAAAAAATTAAATAAGTATATGCAAGGCTACATCAAATACCGCACGCAACCGAGGTGTCAGCTGTTGCTGCCGGCATTAACCACCTCGTAATAGCAGCATCGACAAAGGGAAGGTCCCCACCTAGAGTATGATGTCTTTGTCTTTCCAAAATAAATATAATTATTCTTTCACTTTACCTCTCCAACGGCTATATAGAAAAATACATGTGAAAATTAATATTTTTCAAATATAAATATATACACAACTCTAACACAATTTCAAGCCAACCTAACTCAAAATCCTTCAAAATTCTCTAATTTTTACACTAACAAAAAATATTGAGCCCATCTCGACGAAACGACTGGTCGATTAACAAAGGTTTTTTATTTTGAAATCGATGGAAAACGTTATATATATTTTAGGAGAAGAAGACGACGAACCTGAAAGTTCGCATCCGAGGACGCATACTATATTGCTCAGAGACTATTGGGTTGCACACAACTGTCTTATGACACATTATTTCGATGAGGACCGTGTTCATGGACGACACCTTTTTCATAGACGATTTTGAATAGAGAGACATTTGTTTATATGTATAGTCAATGTTGTGATGAACATGTCTGAGTTCATACAACAACGACGCGGTAGGTGCAGAAGGTTTGAGTTCGATACAAAAATATGCAGTTGCAGTTTTCCAATTAGCTTACGGTTCTATATCAGATTCATGGGACGAATATTTTCAAATTTTGAACGGGTTACACGTGATAGCTCAAGGAATTTTGCATGTGCATTGTTACACATTACGGTCTACATTACTTGCATAATCCTACATTTAGTGATGTACAGACACTATATGCTCATCATGCACATGTGCATGGCTTCCGTGGAATGCCTAGGAGTTTGGATTGTCTTCATTGGGAATTGGTGGCACACTTGCCACGGCGCAAACAATGATATCAACGTTCTGGGCATGTCACGTTTACTCGACAACGTATGCAATGGGTGCGCTCCTTATTGTCCATTTCAAGTAAATGAGTCCACATACATATACATGTATTATATTCTAAATGGTATATATCCCGAACGTGTTGTGTTTTTGAAATCTTTGACATGTCTAGGTGATCAAAAATGTATAAAAGATAAATTTTCTCAAGAAAGAGCTAGAAAGGATATCAAAAAAAGCATTTGGAATCCTCAAGAAGCGTTTGCACATACTAGGCAACCCGGTATGTCCATGAGGTTAGGAAAAAGGTGAAACTACTATATATATATATATATATATATATATATATATATATATATATATATATATATATATATATATATATATATATATATATATATATATATATATATATATATATATATATATATATATATATATATATATATATATATATATATATATGGCTGGGTAGGTGTAAGACCCAAAATTTTATGACCAATTACGATTTCATTTTTAAAGATCTTGTTGATGAGGTAAATTAGGCTATAAGGGAAATTAAGTCATTTTGGGCAAAAAAACTATATAATTTCCACAATTTATGGTATGATATCTGCCATACGGTATTGACTATCGTGTGTAAGTTCAACGACTTGAAACCAAATATTTGAGAAGTTAGGCATTTATTTTGGACAAAATGTTTTATATTAGGTTTACATGACACGATGGTACGTAAGTTTTGATGTTGGTAATACCAAAGGCTTTGTTGGGAGGAGCATTGGCTGCCACGGATGGGTTTTTGATCGTAAATATTGGAAGACAAATGATAGATATTTAGGGACCAGCCGCGAGGAAAGAAAATGAAAGATTGTGAGGGATTATAGGATCGGTGGATGAGATACCTAGTTGAGAGAATTATTCCCTTCTATTTTAAATGAGATAATACAATTATACATATACATGCTGAAGGGGGTTATAGCCATGCTACACAACTAGCATACATAGAGTAAATATAAACACAACGATGGCCCAAAAACATATAGGAAATATACACTAACACTTACGAGCTATTTAGTAGCCTCTTAATTGTTCCATTTAGAGCAACCTTTGAATGGTTAATCTATTATGAGTGTTTGGTTCGTCAAGTTGGTGCCTCCGAATCGATCAAATTTGAATGGTTCAACTAAACCGATGAGTGTTAACCATTTAGATGTGAGAAATTACATCCATTAAATTTCTCTCTCTAAACAACACCTCCCTCAAATTCTCTCTACAAACCCTAGAAATACCCACTCCATCATCGGATACCCTCACCACCTCTACCATCAGTCACCGCCCTTATCACCACCGCCATTGACCGTCACCCTCACCTCCTCCATCATCATTCGTCGCCCTTACCACCGTTGGATGTCGTAGTAGCAGAAATATAGAAGTATTGGGGCTATTAGGGTTTTGAAGAGAGAAAATGTCGACGAGAGAGATCGAGCCTCCAGTGCTAGGGTTTTGAAGTGAGAAAATGTCGGTCACCACATCCATTTTTGTCAGCTTCCCTGCGGTTGTTGATAACCATCATACTCTTTGTCTCTCTTTTTGAAATCATTTATGTTTAGAGTTATGATAAATCACGTTTATAGAATTTTTTCTTGTTGTGAAATCTAAAATTTGTTATTTTCTATGAAATCTGTAATTTGTTCTTGTTTATGAAATCTAAAATCTCTTATTATTTATTGAATTTGTTCTAAAATCTGAAATTGGTTCTTGGTTATAAAATATGATTAATCTTTTCTATAAAATGTCATCAAGAATCTGCAATTATTTTTGGTTTTGTTAGAAAGTTAAAATGATAATTTTTTTCCATACAACTAGCAACTTTACCAACAATTTTGAATCATTCATGCAGACATCTTAATGATTCGACATTGAAAGAGTCACTTTCTACCAAAGATCAACTTGATGATTTAATAAACTAAAACTAGTTCAATAAATAAATCGATAAACCGATAAGAAAATTACATTTTTCTAAACTTTGCATTACGTATTGACTCTGTAATATTTGCTATAGGGAGTGATCTGTACATAGCAACCTTTATCCATACACAATAATTTTATGCCAATTACATATTGTACATCCTCTCTAAAAGATAACTTATTGGGTATTGATCTATGCAATCAATAGCGCGCTATAGTGCGAGTATAGCGCTTAATGCCCATTCATCGCAATAAAAATTCATTTACCAATACAATTTAGCTATTTCGCTAATAGCGGTGCTATTAACCGTTATTTTGCGCGATTTGGTCAATCACTATAACAGTTTTATCATGATATATCGTTTTAACATGTAAAAAATTTAAATTTTTTAGTTGACCAATTAAATCTAGAAGTAAATCCAAACTTAAAAGGTTTTTGGAGTGGATAGACTTGGTAAACACAATTACACAACTGCTCTTTATAACTAGGAGGACTCTCCTTGTGTCTTTGTATGGTGTGGGACAAAACTTAGAAATAAGTTGTATTTTTTACTTAAATATCATGTCACAATCTGCCATTGAGCTCATGGGACAATAGCGATGACGCAGAGATGTGATTGCTTGTTGGCCGATTGCTTCGTTGCGACAATCTACCACTCGATAATCGATTTCGCCATCCAATTAAACATCTCTAGTTCATATTGCAGGTTCGTGTTGCAACAATTGCTTATTTGCGTCTGGCAACGACCAACACGGGATTTCAGATTCGTGTTGCAGCGACTACTTCTTTTAGACAAAGGACCATGTTTGTGTTGCAGGGATTCCAGGTTCGCATTGCAGCGGTTGCAGGTCACGATAAGTTCACGTATTCGTTCGGGTTGGATTGCACATCCCATCCCAATTGCAGATCTAATTGCTTCTTTTAATTCCAAATTTCAGTTGATTAGCTTGAAGAAGATTGCATGTATTGTTGATTGAAGCATCACGATTGCAGGATTGAAGCTATCAATAATGGGTCTTTCGTGAATCCTAGTCACACATAGGGAGTTGTATTGGTGAAAAATTGTATCAATGGGAGAAGTTATCGATTGAAGTAATTAGAATGGCTGAAGCAATTAAAATGGTGAGTTTAATCATTTGCTTGAAATTGGTGAGTTCGATTATATACCGACAATGGGTCCTTCGTGAATCCTGATTGCAGTCGTTGATGAAATCAAAAATAACCTTAAAAGCACTAATAGCTAGGGCAAGTAAGGGTCGAATCCACGAAGAGCTTATGGTTAACAACTAGTTCTAACAGACTTAAAAAGTAAAAATATTCAGAAACAAATATTGCAAAAGGTTTAATTCAATCAGAGAAAAAGGTGATCACTCCCGGTTTCAGTTTTGATTCCTAAACAATGTATTATATCAGATTCGACTAGTTTTGCGTTCATTCAGATTACATAGACATAACCGTACTGTTACTGACTATATCTGGGATCAAACTATGTAAAATTCGCACCCTCCATCCTACACACCATTATGGATGATTTGACACGGTGGGAAAGATCACAATAGAGTTGTCTTACACTTAATCAAGCAACAATTTAAGAACAAGTAATGGAATCTAGTCATATGATTTAAAAGCAAATAATCCAAACACTGTGTTCATGAATCTAAAAGGTTCAAATCTAATACAATACTGGAAAAGAAATCAAAACCTACTCCCGGTTGTGATCACGGGATGATATGGCTACTCATGACTGGAAAAGATGCAAACATTGTGTTGGAGATGTTGAACATGGCTGGATCTTCAAAACTTCAGGAACTGCGGCTTGATATTGATGCAAAAGATGTTTAATTTGAGTGTGGGATTATTGGAATGTGTTTTGGGATGTTTTGGACCTTGGAAAAGCATCAAAACCCTCTGAAAATCGTCTGGGAACTGCCTTGGGTCGATAGGATCAAGTTTCATTAAAAAGAATGGCTTAAATAAGGCAATTTAGGGCATTCTAAGCGGCAGCATCCTAGGCCAGCGTCCCAGACGCCCCTGGGACGCTGTGTGTATTTTTTTCAGCAGTTACGACGAGCAGCGTTCCACGACGAGACGCTCCAAAAACGCTGGGCGTCCTAGGCCAGCGTCCCAGACGCCACCTAGGACGTTGACGGGGCTTCATGGCATTTTTGGCTTGCTTTTTCTCTTCAAAATGGCCCAGAGTTCCAGGTCAGCGTCTGGGACGCTGGTTGGGACGCTGACTTTTTCTCCCACTTCCGGTGTCTGTTTAATGCATGGTTTTCGCCCAAAATTCCCGTTTTTCAATCCCTGCATGTAATTTACTCAATTCCATCAAAAGTAAGGCCATTCTTGGTTAAACAAGGCTCAATTTATCAAGTTAATTACATTTTACTTCAAACCAAAATGGCCCGATCAAATCCCATCGGAGTTCTTTTTGTTCTTTTCTAATCTGTGTATTATAATAGGGTGAATTGCATAAAAGTCACTAACTTTGCTAATTTTCTCAATTTTGACACTGCATTTTTAGTTTTTGCAATTAAGTCATTATGTTTTCGGAAAAATTGCAATTAAGTCGTTATGTTTTCTAAAAAGTTGCGAAAATGACCATATGACAGGATGACAACAAGTTACCAGGTCATATGGTCAGATTTGCAATTTTTTTATTAAAACCTAATGACTTAATAGCAAAAATAAAAAACATAGTGTCAAAATTTAGAAATCTAGAAAAGTTAGCGACTTTATGCAATTTGCCCTATGCAATTTATACAACTTAATAACTTTACATGCCTCATACGTATCCAAAAAAGTAATTTTGTTGTTACTTTGGATAGTTTACCCTAACAGCCCAAAAAGAACAAAAAAAAATAAAAAATCAAAGTTCAATGTTAGTTGTGACAAAATTGCTTTTTGTCACAAGTAACATTAAACATTAATTTTTTATGTTTTTTTGGGGGCTGTTAGGATAAATTATCCAATGTAACAACAAATTTACTTTTTTGGACACGTATTAGGCATGCAAAGTGATTAAGTTGTATAAATTTCATAGGGTGAATTGCATAAAAGTCGCTAACTTTTTCAGATTTCTAGATTTTAAGACTATGTTTTTTATTTTTGCTATTAAGTCAGTAAGTTTATGAAAAATTACAAATCTAACCATATGACCTGGTAACCTGTTGCCATCCTGTCATATGGTCATTTTCGCAAGTTTTTTGAAAACATAATGACTTAATTGCAACTTTTCTAAAAACGTAATGATTTAATTGCAAAAACTAAAAATACGGTGTCAAAATCGAGAAAATTGGAAAAGTTAATGACTTTTATGCAATTTACCCATTATAATACACCATAACTTATTACATTACATAAATATACAAAAGTTTCAAAAATTTAATCAGTGTATTGAGGATTAAAAGTTTTGATGGACTTTGTGGAAATCAAACTAGAGAATGAGGAGGGAAAGGAGTGTATATGAAATTGGGTAAAAATCGGATTACATTCCGGTTTGTTTCATGCACACCAAGTGTTTGGTAAATTGTTAAAGAGTTATTGGTTTTGTGTATGCTCTTCTATTATACTTTAAAAATGCAATTGATGGATAATTACATTTAGGTGTCGGTGAATTTTTACAATTCATGAAATTTTTAATGCTCTAATATAAAATTCTACATAAAATAAAAACACTATATGTATCATCATGATAATCGTGATTTCAAATAACGGCAGACCGTTATTTGATGTTTCACCGTGACGAGGTCATAGCATTGATAGATACTGTTACACTAACAGATCACTTCCTATTTGCTTTTACATTTTGGAAGTGGAGCAAGTACATTTGATACACAAGAGGCGATAGATTAGACCCATTTTTAATTTTTTGAACAATGGCGACAAAATAGCGAGTCTTGGCAACACACGTTATTCATAAAGGCAAAGCCAAGGACGACTTAGGCCACCATACTAATTATTATTTCTTTCTCTCTCTCTTTCTTTCTTTCTTTTTTTTTTTTGAAATTCAGAAAAAAAAAAAGCCAACTTAAAACAATTTCAAATAGAAAATAAAGAACCTACCTGCTTATAGTACTTTCACGTTGATAGGTTCGACTCCCACCCGTCATACGGCCTACACGTGACCAACAAAAATCACTTCCACTATACAACCACTCTTCCTTACTTTATTTAAAAGTCAATCAGTAAAGAAATATAACTTTATCACATACAATAAACAAGCGACTATCCCCTTTATTTGAAAGTCTATCAGTAAAAACTATAACTTTAAATTTGGAAACAGTTAGAGTTTTTAGAAGATTGGGAGGGACATTGGACACGTGGCAGTCGTTTATCGGAGGTGTTTGAACCAGGACCACGCTTGAAATTTAGAAGCAAAAGCTCAATCATCGCCGACAAACACTTGATTCATATAAAATCATGTCATCAAGTACACTGTACAAATAATCAGTCGTTAACTTGTATGTGCGCACACACACTCTACGTCAGTACACATACTTTATCAGCTATCTCTTCCCCCTTTATATTGTTCCCTCACATCTCAATTTTCATCACTCTGACACACGACTAAATTCACTTCCAGAAATGGGTCAGAAGAAGTTCAGAGGAGTTCGTCAACGCCATTGGGGTTCTTGGGTTTCGGAAATACGACACCCATTACTGTACTCTCTCTCTCTCTCTCTCTCTCTCTCTCTCTCTCTCTCTTGATTTTGACATGTACTCTATATCTGAATGCGTATAGGAAGAGAAGGGTGTGGCTAGGGACGTTTGAAACGGCAGAAGAAGCGGCGAGGGCGTACGACGAGGCGGCCATTCTGATGAGCGGCCGGAATGCGAAAACAAACTTTCCGGTTGTGAAAGCGGAGCCATGTAATAAGAGCGACGGTGGTTCACCGTCATCGTCGGCGACCACTTCTGCTCTTTCAGCAATGCTGAGTGCGAAGCTTCGGAAATGTTGTAAATCACCGTCGCCGTCGCTGACCTGTCTCAGGCTGGATACAGAAAGTTCGCATATTGGGGTGTGGCAGAAAAGGGCGGGAGTTCATTCGGATTCTAACTGGGTGATGACGGTGGAGCTTGGGACGAACAAGGGGATTACTCAAAAGGTCGAGGGGGGGACATGTGATACTCCGACGGCAATGGGTTTACCGGAGATGGTGACGTCAGCCACCGGAAGGTTTTGTGGTGAGGAAGAGGATAAAATTGCATTGCAAATGATCGAGGAACTCCTCAATACGAATTAAATGAACCTACCTAAGTATACAATAAATATGACATATATACTGTAACTAGTCTTGCTTGTAAAAATCGGAGCTTCAACATTAACTCCGTACCTCTCCTCTTTACCCCATCTCTAGTTAAATACTAGTTATTATGGAGAGAAATACCAATGTACTTTGTCTTTTATTTTTATTAATATGCCAATATACGTTAATTTAACAGTTAATAATTAAATTTCTACCAATCATAGCATCTATTAGATGGTTGTCATTTATTTGTAATTTTGTTGCTTATTTGAGACTAATGCTAATGTGTTGATCAAATATCATATCATCATCAAATGGTTTAAACAAAACCCTAGATCAACCCTTTCCTTACTCAACCACTGTCACCACATGATGACATGAAGACAGTAGATCTTTCATAGAATTCACATTGTTAAAGCACATTGTCTATATTTGTAAAAGGAGTAAACTACACATTATAATTTCCCTTTAATTTCTCTAACTTGAATTGTTGTTTGAAGTTTCAACGGTTACCGAAATTGGTCATATTCATCCAATAGGAATTGAACAAGATATAAACAGCTTTGCCTAGTATAAGATAACTAGGACAATGATTGATCTAAATAGGAGACGTTAGAACTTAAAATTTGAATTTATTTATACTTAAAATGTGTATTTTTGAAGGATCTAATATGTCAAAAGATCCTTCCGTTTGGGAAATCTGGTAATCCTTCAATGGGATAATAAATTGATGAGAAAACAGATGTTCAATGAAGTATTCAACGATAATAAATAGATCAAGACAAGAAAGCGAATTATCATTAAAACTACTAAACTAGAACATAAAAATTGAAAAGTACATATTATTAAGGATACAAAGTTGTGATTTGGTATAATGACTAGGAAAAGTACCGAAAACTACAGGACATCGTAAAGAAATTGATGGTTCGACCTACCATAAGCACTTCAAACGCATTGGAAGACATTTTAAATATCTTAAAATACGAATGATATTATTACATAAGTAAAACATTTTGTTTTTATGAACACGTTACATTGACAACACCATGTGAGGCATATGCATAAAAGAATGTACTCCATACCCAAGAGTAGCGGTAAAGATAAGGGAGGTGAATGTTTGGGATTTTATCTGGTTTAAAAAGGAAATGCAATGAAATTTTCACGTTTTAAACTGAAGTTCCTAATTTTTTTAAAAGAGCCCCAAAAGATGTAAACAAAATAATAAGTGAGAAGGAGTAGGTTGTTTTATGTGTCACACGAGTCTATTTTGTTTGTTTTCACTCATGGGCATGGTACGAATAATGGGTCCAATTTGGTCTGACTAGATTTAACATATTCATTCATAATGTAAGTTGGTGCCCAGAATTGATGTTACATAAAAACATGTATATAGTTACTATTAAGAAACATTTTTATGTAAAAAGTTACTATTAACACGCAATGGAACATTGAAGCTTCAAATATACAGTGAAAGTAGTTTAGGTATTGAACTAGGAAAAAGACACCACACGAGATCCATTTGAAGCTTGTAGATAGGGCTGTATACAAACCGAAAGAACATGAAATTCCTTTAAGTTTAAACAAACAAACAAAAGAGCCTGAACACACAATCAAACGATTTTCTTGTTGTGTTTCTTTGTTTAAAAAAAAAATATATATATACTATGTTCATATATGTTCGCTAAGGTGTTAAACGAACATAAACAAATATAAATGAAGATAATCATACATGAACATTCCTCAAACCTCATGGAAAATAAGCAAATCTAAACGAAAATAAATGAATATAAACAAACGAACATGAATGGTTATTAATAAACAAACATCAACAAATGCAAATGACTGAGACTAATGTTTGTGTTTGTTTGATTAACTAAACATAAACTTATGGCCTATTTACTTCTCTTTATTGATGATATCATTCTGATAAATTCCTCCTAGGATTTCCTTCAGCATATTATTACACTTCTGGACACTGAGTTTGCGATGAAAAACTTTGGAGATTTTTCGTATATTCTGGGCATTGTAGTGACTCGTGACAATAAGGCCCCTTTTCTATTTTAAAAAAAATATGCATTGGAACTTCTTGAGCGTACAAACATGTCCAACTACAACTCTTGTCGCACACCAGCAGACTCACCGTCCGATCCTACTCTTTTTCACAGTTTAGATGGCGGCCTTTAATATCTCACATTCACTCACCCAAATCTATCATACGACGTTTAGCATATTTGCTTATATATGCTCGATCCCGGAGTGTCCCATTTAGAGGCACTCAAACGCATACTCATATACGCATGTGGCATTCTTGACTTCGGGTTACATCTTTATAGATCCAACACCATTAGCCTTATCACTTACTCTAATTTAAATGGGGGGGGGGGGGGGGGGGGATGTCCCTCTGCATGTAGATCAACCAACGGGTATTGTGTCTTTTTGGGCGATAACCTTCTTTCATGGTCTTCGAAAAGGCAACCACATGTCTCCTTTTCAAGTGTCGAAGCCGAATATCGAGGCGTTGCCAATGTCGTAGCTAAACATGTTGGCTTCGAGACCTTATTCGAGAACTTCACTCTCTACTCAGAAAAGCTACCAGATTCGTATATGGCACTCTTGATTTTGGGTTACAACTTTACAGATCTCCTCATCGCTTACTTTGATGTAGATTTTGGGGGATGGAGGATGCCCCTCTACACGTAGATCAACCAGTGGGTATTGTGTTTTCCTGGGCGATAACCTTCTTTCACGATCTTCCAATCGTCTGTCCCTCGTTCAAGTGTCGAAGCCGAATACCTAGGCGTTGCTAATGTGGTAGCCGAAACATGTTGGCTTCGAGATATTTTTCAAGAACTTCACTCTCTATTCAAAAAAGCTACCATGGTATATTGTTACAACGACAGTGCCAGTTACTTGTCCACTAATCTTGTTCAGCACCAACGTACGAAACATATAGAGATTGAGATTCACTTTGTTCGAGATAAAGTTAATATCGGTAACATCCGAGTTCTTCATGTTCCCTCAAGCCTTTAATATGCATATACTTTTCCCTAGGTAGCATTTGGTATACAATAATCGAAGAGTGAATGGAAGAGTATTCCGTCGGAATGAAAAAAGATTATGTTTGGTTGCTCGAATGAATGGAATGTGGTTCCTTCTTTTGAGTTGAATTTCATTTCATGAGGAGGGGGGGTGTTTTTTTCCATTCCCCTAGGGAATAGAATGATATATAATACAATTAACTTACTTTTTTTCTCATAATATTCAATAGATATGAATCTTTTTAAGAATTTCAAAACTTCACTTAAATAATTTTTTTATTTTTAAAAGTTAAATAACTATTTTATCAAAATTATATTTTAAGATTTTATGGTATATTGTTCTCTTTATTTTGTAACTTTTTTTAAATTATAAATACTTCTTTTTCAACTATTTGCAAAACATATAATATGTAATTCAAATAAAATGATATAGGTTTATATGTAATTTATTTAAAGATATATATTTATTTAACAAAAAATTATTTTATAAAATAACATGCATTTCATTATTTATCAAATATACTTTATTTAGTTTTTTATATATTAATAAATAACAATATATTTGAATGACTTATTTTATTCATTCGAACCAACCAAACAAGACAATAAAATATAATGAATCATTCTATTACGTCGTCCATTTCCATTCATTCATGATTTCATTCCGTCACATCGAACAGATCGTTAGGGTTTTCACACCTCATTATTTATGGGTTTTATATCCAGATTGAATGTCCTCTTCTCGACCTCCCACTCAAACTACGGGGACGCATTAGTGTACATTAGCCCATTTGTATATTGTTGTAGCCCATTATTAGCCCACGTGTGATATTTGTATATATTATAGATAATTATTCTAATAATTTTAACATGGTCAAACAAAAGGTGTTATACATATAGCTCTACCCATGATACGAGAACATTTCATTTTTACCAATCTACGCAACAAATTGATTTTTGACATGGATTATTAAAGGGTCCTATTAAGGGGTATTCTTCAGCCTACAAAAACTTAAACTTCTCTTCTATAGCTACGGGTCACAACACCCACAATGTTATCTTAGGTTTTATATTTCAGGCCCGGGGTTCTTAAATTCTCGGTGTTCAGGACCATTAGACCATATGCTGGTCCTAGATGTCGCACTCATAAAAAACACTGACAGTTTAAAAAGATTAGCATGTGCGGTAGACCCCTCTATTTTTTGCATTAATAAGGTGTTTATCAATTTTAATATAAGCTCATATAAAGTTATGTTTATCCAATTAGATCTTGTAAATTTGGTCCCTTCGTTATAAATTTTCTGTTTCAGCCAAGAAAAATGGCTTAAATCTCAACATAATTTGCTCAACCTTATATTCGTTACTTGGAATGGAAGTTTTGTTGCAGGAAAGATGTAAACAAAAGAGGAAAAGGGCACTCCTGTAAATACCTAAAGTTTTGGGGGCAAATGAGTGTGGTTTTCTTAGCACTACCAACCCCAAGAAAAAGACAAATGTTTTGTCCTGTAGCTAATTGATGTGGATTACTATTAGTGTGCCAACACACTTGTCATCAACTCTTGCAATTCAATTTTCATGTTTCAAAGAAAAATGATGAGAGCTCTGTGTTTCGTTTTGCTATGTGCCCTAATCTTGAAATCATCGCTAGCAAGATCAAGCATCAATTCACCACTACCAAACCCTGAGTTTAAAATCAACTCTGCTAATCATCAGGTACCGATTACTGATTCCACCTTGTGTATATTTTGAGTTAATTGAACGAAGAATTCCAGTAACCACTTTCGATTTTCATTGAATGCGAGATCTTGTTAGTTCATTGTGTGTTTTTTGCGTTATTTCAAAGCAGAATGTCACTAACCTCTTTTGATTCTCATAGAATGCGGAAAAGCATTTGGTTTACTGTGTACCTTTTGGCGTTAATCGAAGTCATGAATTTACTAACCTCGTTTGATTTTGATAGAACGTAGGAACTTGTGCGTTCACGGTAAGGCTTGTAACGAGCTGTTCTTCCGTTGCGTACACCCGAGATCAAATCAGTATCTCCTTCGGCGATGCTTACGGCAATCAGGTTCGATCTTCTGTTCCCATTTATAACAACTGAATCGACTGAAGAATATGATAACGGATTACGAATTGACGATGATTTCTAGGTTTACGCACCGAGAATAGACGATCCATCAACGATGACATTCGAGCGGTGTTCGGCGGATACCTTCGAGGTATACGGGCCATGTACGAATCAGATATGTTACATGTACGTGTACAGAAGCGGGTATGATGGGTGGTTGCCGCAGAGAGTAGAGGTATACGGGTCCAATACAGAGGCGGTTTCTTTTGATTATAACGACTGGATTCCGGCAGACATGTGGTACGGATTCGACTACTGTTCACCGTATGCTGGTGGTGCAGCTCGTTCGTCAAAATCAACAATGAAGTGAAAACAGGGGAATCTGGACTTGCAAATTTTGATCTTCGCGTTCCACTTTTGTTTTTTTGATGAATAAAGTACCATGTCATGTACAGTTTCATAAATAAAACGACATGTCCGTGTAACCACTTATTACAATCTTGTGTTTAACAAATATTAGTGTTTGTTCTATGTTCGTTAATATGGTTCGTTTATATTCTTTAACTAGGTTAACACCCGTGTATTACACGGTTGATAAATTAAAATAAATTATCTAATAAAAAAAATTATGTTTGAAAATAAATTTTGTAAACAATCTTTGTATATAATAATGGATATATATCGGTAAGTGTATGATCCTTATGTATAATTAATGTAATAAATGGTTTGAAAATGTAAAGAATGTTCTATGACTAATAATAAAAAAACATCATAATGTACAATTAAACATTAACATTTGATTGACCGAAAATTACAAAAACAATCATATATGATAATTCCATGTAGTTGCCTTAAAAATACCCACAAATAAGGCAATATAAATGAGTTGTATGTACATAGAAGAATAATTGAAAATTATAATCGACATTAAAATGAAAGTTTGAATGTTATAATAAAAAAGTGAATGAAATAAAATGAAAGTTCAATCCTATTGGGGTACCCGCAATGCAGTAGCCGACAAATATTTCCTTTTCGGAGAATAATTTCTTTTCGATGATAAACTTTTAATATAAAAACATGTCATATTCGAAAGAAAATACTCAATGTGACAGAAAAATAGTACTCTTTTGGCAACGACGAATAAATTTTAAATTAAGAGTCTCTTCATTTTTTTTGAACCGGCAAATCTATCATAGTGCTACTCCTATTATAATTCACCTATAAACCACATATTCCCTTTAATGGGGATTGAATCTTCAACCTCAAGGTTAGAAGGCGACGCCTTACCACTTGACCAAGAGGCCATTGAGAGTCTCTTCATATTTTATCAAAGAATCACACAAGAAAAGCCTATTTCTAGTCTCAAATTTGACTTAATTGCTTTTATATTTAATCTTATTAAGTACTATTTCTCACTTTAACTCTAGTGTAATTATGATATTGACCACATTTTAATCACACCTCTAATGGAAGGTTTTTCCGAAATGTTATTAATATTACAATTAGCTATTAAAGTGCTTTAAAAATGGTTAGGTTTTAAGTAATTTATATATTCCACTTATTATCATGTTTTCTTAGTTTTCTTTTTAACCGTATAAACTCTTCATTCATTTAAAATGGCTTTTATTATTAGGAGACTATATTTTGGAATTATAACAATTAGTATTTGGATGGCATTGTAATAATTAGGTATATTTTTCTAAAACACATTATTGTAATAAGAAATGGACATATAATACCATTTATAAGTCTAATGTCACCTGATGACAATTAATAATCTAGGGCGAGAAAAAAGCTGAACCGAAACCTAAAAAACCAAAAAAGCGAACCAAAACAAATATTAAAAAGTGAATGAAATAAAATGGAAGTACAATTTGTAAATCCTTTTCTGATTTGAATAAAATTGCAACTAATAATAACGTGCTCCAGTAATTAGTTTTTGGGTTTTTAAGTCTTTTTTTTCTTTTAAATGTTTTTCTTGTAGTTTATATTCTTAGCCTTATTTGTTTTCTCGCGTCCGATATGAAGTTTACCATTTCTTGGGTTTCAACTTGCCAACCCATGGGTTGAAACCGGAAAACCGAGCCCAATGAGTTTGAAAATCGAAGAACCGAACATCACGATTTGGGTTCGGTTTTACCAAAAAATTGCACGTTAAAAAGTCCTTTCATGCCAAGTACGAATGTTGATGAGGGGAGGTGATTGTCGCTTTTTCACATGTGTATGGACTCAAGAATGAGCGTCAATTAATATTTTCTAGATAGATAACGCAAATGAGTAAAGTATTAGTCAATAACTTAAACTCTATCCCCAACTCCCACTATTCAAATTTGCAAATATAACAAAAAAAAAACAATACTTCAAATTTAAGATATTCAAATTTACTATATCTGAATTTCCGATAATTTTGCATCAAATTTTAGGATTCATATAATCAATCAAATGATAGATAATTCCTAATGATCGTATGTCTCTTCGTTATCAATACTTTTAAAAAAATGATGCCAAATTAATTGCTTAGACTTTTTTAAGAGATTTTATCACTCAAGTTTTATTTTTGTTCCATTTAAATACTTTAAACTTATATATTGTTCCATTCTATAAAGTTTAATTTGTTTTCTTTGAACCAGTAATATGTTTAGGAAGTAAACACAATTCTTTTTTAATTTATTTGATGAGTCGTAAATTCCACATCGCCAACACTAATGTGATCCAAACCCAAATATGTCATTCACGATAAAACACAGATCTAGCCATATAACCTCAAACACAAAAAAAACTCCCACACCTTTTTTATTTTAATTAAACATTTAAAATAAATAATGTTACAATAGTAAAACAAACTTCATTTATTCTCTTTGTTTCATGGCAAAGGCTACTACTATAGATTATTAGATTTGACCAAAATGCACGTTTCTTCCAAAAATGTCCAAAACCACATAAAGCTAATTCAATTTGTGAGAGTTTGGTGCTATTCTTACTTAGATCCCACAACCAAGCCAATCTGCAAAAACATCATAAATAGTTAAAAAGAGCGTAAATGGTCATGTAAATCAAGCATATATACAACAACACACACACAACCACACAATCATACACAAACAAAACCACACAAACTACCACACATACAAAACCATACACACATATACACACCCATTGGAAGTTTATGAGCTATAACACATAAAATATAGAGTAAATTACAAAAATGGTCCCTGAGGTTGGCAGGAAATAACAAGAATGGTCCTACTGTTGAAAAAAACACCATAATGGTCCTTATGGTTACGATTTAGTGACAATAATGGTCCAAAAGCCAAGTAAAATGACCATTTTACCCTTTTTAATTTTTTTTCATTTTCTTTTAATATTTGATTGATTAAAGTAATTAAAAAAGAAAAATTTACCCAACCCCCACCCGTATCTCTCTCTCTCTCTCTCACTCTATAATCAACAAATTCATGAGCATATCTGTAAATGGTCATATTATCGTTAAATGTTTCAATTAAAGCATATAAATTCAAATTTGAACTTGCTACAAAGTCGCAAACATTTAGATGAGATCGTATAACAGATTCGATGGAGGAAAGGGAAAAAATTGATGGTTTGGAAGGAATCGGATTCAATCAAAACCCTGAAGATTTGAGATGAGATCGTAAGAGACATCCTTTCTCTCGCTTTAGAAAACTGTAGATCTCATCGCCGCCATCATCACCAGAGTTCTGATCGTTTGGCCATCACGCTGATTTCGTTTCTGACATCAACTTTCCGGTCAACAAAATCAAACAAACATAGAAAGAACAATTGAATCATCATGAAAACCCTGTCAACATTGTCTACAAGGAAACAGAGTGTTCCGTTTTGCTTTTTGAAACAGAGTAATGGAAAACCTCTAAGCGTGTAAGCTATACAACGTAATATGGATACCAAATCAAGTCTGTGAAAAGTGAAATTGACTTAATACTCAACATAATTGGAGCACGAGCTACGTGGTGGGGATGAAAGAATCGATTTCAATAGACAGAGAGGATTGAAAGAACTCAAACCGGTAAACTGATTGTTCACAAATTCTTTCTTAGATTTCACCGATTTCAATGGAACTACAACAATCCTAAATTACAAGACATCTTAACCTACAATTGACTAGAAATACAGGAATGAGAAAATTAGTATCCAATCTCTATGCAGTGTGTACATTATTACCGTGTTTTTCCAGCGATCTTGCGCATTAACGTCGGCATCGTACTCTATCAAGCATTTAGTGACTTCGATCCATCCATGAAGCGAGGCAACGTGAAGCGGAGTCCGATTATCATAATCTCTGGCTTGAACCAACGACCGATCTTTCACCAACAACTTCCTGACCGCAACTGGATCGTTCTGGTGAGCGTGCCATTGTATCAACGACGTCCGGCTCACTTTAGCCTTATCCCTCTTCTTCCCCATCACCACCGCCGGGGCATCTCCGGCAGAAGTCCCGAGCTTCCTTCGCTCCCGCTCATTCAATTTCTCAGATCGGAGATGAAAATTTACTTCGCTCCGGCAGGGTCGATGTATTCATGAGGGTACGGATGCCATTCCCGTTTGTGTTTGTGGAGAGAGAGAGAGAGAGAGAGAGAGAGAGAGAGAGAAACAGGTGGGGGTGGGGTAAATTTTTCTTTTTTTAATTACTTTAATAAATCAAATATTAAAAGAAAATGAAAAAGAAATTAAAAAGGGTAAAATGGTCATTTTACTTGGCTTTTGGACCATTATTGTCACTAAATCGTAACCATAAGGACCATTATGGTGTTTTTTTCAACAGTAGGACCATTCTTGTTATTTCCTGCCAACCTCAGGGACCATTTTTGTAATTTACTCTAAAATATATGAAAGTAGATTGCTACTTTTGGCAACAAAATAAACAAAAAATCATCTGTTTACAGTTAAAATTTTTAGAAATAAACTTGTAATTAGTTTTTATCAATGTGATTGGAATTACTCATCAACTATGTTTACAATTTGCAGTTATGAAAATTCCAAATGAAAGTAGGATGCTATAGCATACTAAATAAATGAATGTAAATCTCTACTTTTATACATTTAGCCAAGGATTCTCATGTCCATTTAAACCATTTGAAGAACTGGTTTCTATCCTACAATGAAAAATAAACTTGTATGAACCGTTAAAAGAAACAATCGGTCTGGTAGAAAAATAAAAAAGGCAAATTTGGGGGTTAGTCTGGATGAGAGAGACAGAAAATACATACACACATATATATATATTCGTACTTGTTTATGCACATATTTATTCCCTTTTAAAAACCTTTCAATCTTCACGAATCCTAATCTGAAACATATAGAATGTCAAAAACGCGTAAGAAACCCGCATAAAAATACAGATCACAGATACAAATCACAAATTGATGTTATGCCTTACTGAGATTTCTGGCCCAAGAGTCGGCTTGCCAAGCAATACCCAACCCCGATCGACACAAGTTGACGACAACTCAAACAAATGTAAGTGGGACATCATTCACCAAAAATGGTTACGGTGGATTTCTATCTCACAATTGTAGAAACTCAAGACTATAAAAGAAGAAAATAAACAAAACCACCAAGCATCTGAAATATCATGGGTTGTTTGTCTTTGGTTAGACGGTTCGTCTAAAGGCCTCACATCAAGAAACATATCGATTAAGTTCTGAATAAAAGTAAATTAATTAGACAAGGAAACAATCCATAGATCTAAACAGAAGCCATATAAAAAACTGATAAATTATGCAAGAAAATGAATAGAGAGGACTAAAACTCCAATAACATCTGAATTAAATTAATCAGAGAATGAAGCAATTAGAATTTTGTGTATACCCATCCATGGAATCGGACAGCAAGTTTAAGAGCAAGCAGCGCCACAGATACTGGCTCGGGAAATCAGGAATGAATTTTTTTTGGGAAGGATAGTATGGAAATTAAATTGTGGGCATAAAGTAAAAGAATTATGGCACCACAATTTCAAAGATACATCTGGACTTAGCTTTCATTAGCTTTTACATCTACTCCTAGCAATAAACAACTTTGGAATTGAATATTTTCACGAAACAAAATCAAAAAATGAAATACGTTTTGCGGTTTTTGCAAGAACAGATGGATGAAAGAGAACCGTGATTGAAAGGCACACGATTTGAAGAAGTAAAACCTAAAATAGAAACCGGAAAAATACAGAACCTTGATTGGTAGCAAAGTTCAAACTTGATGCTTACCAAAACCCTTACCGAAACTCGAAGAAGTGAGGCAGTCGACCGAAACCTGAAGAATTTGTCAAATTTCTTGAGGAGGAAGGAGCGAGAGATGAAGAGTAAACCGAAAAGAAACTGTTACAAGGCGATTATCTTTTTTCCGAGATTTATGGATAGGAAACAAACCGTTTATAAATTTGAATGAGAAGGAGTAATTTAAGGATCATACGTAAATTTAGCGATTTTAAAATAGGAATTATTATTTGTTGCAAATTATATGTGACAGGTGTCAAAAAATTTTGGGCGGGAAAATGAGATTTTAGGAGCCTAGAAAGATGACACGTGGTACAAAAAGCTTTGCTTTATTATAATAGATAGATATGGTAAACAAACCTAAATCATCGTAAACGAACAAACAAACGTAAATATATTATTAAACAACATAAATGAATAATAAACAACATAAATAAATGTAATTGGATAAATTGGACCATCTTTCGTGTATGTTCGTTTAATTAAACGAACATACAATCGTATTCATGTTGGCTCATTTATTAAAGGGAAATTGACACTGTAGCCCAACCACGTTTCATAAAATGGTTTAATTGGTTCCTAACATTTTTTTTTTGCCACATAAAGGAACTAACTCGTAAAAACCGGTTTAAAACACCATTGACCTCATACTAAAAAGGTCATCCGGTCAAAATATGTGACTCACGAGCCATGTCACCAGCCATGTCACCAGCCATGTCATCAAATGAAGTCCCAAGTCCTAAGTGTCAATTTCCCTTCTCTAAAACTGTCGAGTTCTTGAAAGTTGGGGTTTTGAAATTGAACGCGAACCGCCCTTCTTCTCTTCCCCTCATCTTCGAGATCGCCATAACACAATCATCGTATAGTGAGTCTACTCAACGGAAGGGCCACAACTGCAAGCTCCGGTTGTACATTCTCCGCTGACAGTTCTCTGCTTTCGCCCAACTTCTCCTCTTCCATAGCAAGTAATTCTAAATCCCTCCCTATCTTTGGAGAACTTCTAGATCGTCGCTTTCTCCGAAGTTTTTTTTGTTATTTTGTTATTCCTGGCTATAAATTGGAACCTCACTAATTATATTTTCAATTGTATGTTATAATAAACTTGTTAGACTGAATTTGAAGTTGAGTGCCGAAAACCCTAAGTTTGAATCTGGAACACTTGATTACTTTTCGTCGGCAACCTACAGTAGATAAATTCGTCTGGTATCTTAGTTAGGTAACGCTCAGCTTTTACTTACGGTATTGGATTAATCATTGCAGTCAGGAACATGCCTAAGGTGAAGACAAACCGCGTCAAAATACCCTGAAGGCTGGGAACTCATAGAACCTACGCTTCGTGAATTACAGGGAAAAATGAGAGAAGGTTTGATTTATCCTAAAAACTCTGCAGTACTTGTTTTCCATTCCTCTGTTTCCAAATTTGCAGTAATTTCATCATCTGATTTACAGCTAAAAACGATCCACATGATGGGAAGAGAAAATGTGAGACCCTGTGGCCAATCTTCAAAATTGCACACCAGAAAAGTCGCTATGTCTTTGATCTTTACCATCGTAGGAAGGAATATTCTCATTGCTACCCTCCACTTAGGACTTCATTTGATGACATGGCTGATGAGTCACATATTTTAACCGGATGACCCCTTCAGTATGGGGTCAATGGTGTTTTTAAACTGGTTTTTACAAGTTAGTTCCCTTATGTGGCAAAAAAAAAAACGTTAGGGACCAATTAAACCATTTTATGAAACATGGTTGGGCTACAGTGTCAATTTCCCTTTATTAAATAATAAACAAAAATGAATTTCTCGTCGAACAATTTTCTATATGTTTAGTTTGATTACCATCCTAAATTGCGGCAACAAAGCAAACTCAGCTTTTGATTAGCCTGGTTTTGTATATTTAGGTCGGTGGAGCGGTCTAAGTTAATGCCCCATTTTTGTCTATCGCAAATTTATTTTAAATTTTATAAATTACATATATTACAAAATATACCCATTTTTGTCTATCACAAATTTATTTTAAATTTTATAAATTACATATATTACAAAATATACTTTTTTTTTTATTAGTATTCTAGTTGCATAACGATTATTTTAACTTTTAACAAATAAATTTTCAAATAACTTCAACAATGTTTTTAACAAATATCTAATTTTAACAATATTATAATTTTTATAACTGCATAACGATGTTTTAATTTTTAATAAACACTTTAACAGTATTTTGCACACATTTTTGAATACTAGGAGCATATTCACCGGCCTTGTGAGTAGCCTTACAAAGTGACATGAAATGGTTATTGATGCGATAGTTGCAAAGTGACATGAAATGGTTATTCGATGCGATAGCATTACATGGTATGTAAAAAAAAAAAAAAAGAAAGAAAGAAACTAGATAGTAAGGATTATTAGGTTTTATAACATAAGACCATGTTGTTCATGTTGTTCCTGTTGTTCCAGATTAAGAAAAATTAGCCCAATCGTTCATGTTGTTCCAGATTAAGAAAAATTAAAAAATTCAAAATTTTTGATGCCCGAAGCCCATCCCACGATCCAAGGTCATAGCCTTCTTTTCCTTTTCTTTTTTATGTTTTTTCCTTTTTTTTTTAAACTTTATTCTATTAAAAAGCAAATATAATATTTATAAATATAAACAAATAACATTATCATATATAATTTTTTTCTCTATAAAATAAGACCAATATTGATAACCTTTTTATGAGTTTTTTTTAACTAAAATATAAGATTGAGTTTGATTGCTAATGTGTGTAAACAATCGGGTTTAAGTGGGTTGCTTACATGATAGAGAAATATATTAGTTTTTTAATAAAAAAATTAGATTGTGTTGAGTTGTGAATGACAATAGTCAAAGAACAACTACAAACTTAACATCATAACTCATTGTATTTGTATAAAGGGTGATTCTATACATACCCTTACTATTTAATCATACATATTGATTTGATTTTTTGTCGTTTTGTTATATTTTCTTTTGTCTTTTGTCTATTTTGTTTATTTGTTGTCTTTTTCTTTTATTTTATTAATAATATTTGATTTATTATTATTATTATTATTATTAGAAAAACAATAACAATGAATTTATATTTTATAATTTTTACGTTTTAGTAACAATAAACAATAGTTTTTTTTTTAAAATAATTACGGCAAATCGAATGACGTTTATAACTTTATAAAGTTATGTCCAATTATACTAAAACGGTTATGTCAAATTTGAACGAATGTTAAATTAATGAATTTAGATTTTAATATTTACGTTTTAGTAACAATAAACAATAGTTTTTTTTAAAGTAATTACAACACGACGAACGACGTTTATAATTTTATAAAATTATGGCAAATTATATCAAAACGGTTATGTCAAATTCGAACGAATGTATAAAAATAACAATATAAATAATAATATAATGCAAAGTTTGATCCAATATTAAGACTGGGTCAACGGCCCAAGAATAACGGTTTTCGCTAATAATAACATAAATTTCGATTACTTACAAATGGTATAACCCGAAGAATTTTATAAAAAATAAATTCTAATTCAATCACTTGATTTATAAACGACTGAATAAATTCAAACAAATAAAAAAAGGCATTAGATTATCAATAAACACGAACGGTTATAATTTTATTTTATAAAGCTAATAATAATAATAATAATAAAAATAATAATAATAATAAATTCAACGAAAGACGAAATTGAGATAAAACAAATCAGTTAGTCAAATCAAGTAGGTGTTGATTAAGGCTACACGGAGTGGTGGCCAATGGTCAACGAATGGCCAACAAGTTTTTGTGGGTTGGCAGCCGTTGGCCATTTTGTAGGCAGTGGTTGGCCATTGATGTTAAACTGCCAACCAAATTACTTTGAGAAATTACAACTTTAGTCCTTGTACAAATATAAAACAAACACAAAATCTTTTTTTACTTAAAATTTAAACATTTCATTAAAAATAAAACACACAAACAACTAACAATTAAAAGTTAAACAAACACACAAACTAAAACAAAAACCTAATCTACTCATCGTCGAACGTGAATCCCAATCTCCTAGCCGCATCCTTCTTCGCTTGAACTGCAATTTAATACTCGAACCCTTGTAGATCAGAGATGTTTCTCGTCACAATATCCAACAGCTTGGTTCTAACTTTGTCTTCATGAAAAGTCTGCAAAGTGGCGACTTGCTCGTTCAATTGTTGCAATTCTGCGCTACATTGACTATTATTAGTACCAGAACTACCTCCCTTCATCTTCCTCTTTGCTTGATCATGACCAATCGGAAAAACGTCATCTTCCGGCTCCTCATTCATGTTGAACCCAACATTTGCATCAGAAGACTGAGAGTGTGTGGATGTGGATGTTTTGAAGCGTTTGGTAGTATGTATTCCAATGGCGAACTGATGAAAGGATGTTTGTTCCTTCCATATTTCGTTGTCTCGGATTACCCTCCAAAACGATCCGCTTGAACATTGAAAGGATGTTTGGTGCCATTTTTGTCGATATATTGCTGCCGAGCAGCCACCATCACATCATCTAAATTGGCACCACTTTGCCAATTTTGTTTACATTGAGAAAAAATCGCCTCAAATTCCTTGGCAATTTTACTTATATTACGTCATTTCGAGTATATTGACTGGGGGTACGGTATGTACGACCCATTCGATGACACCATAATTTCCAAATCTTTTCTTGGAAAACTTTGCTTTCTTGGTCATTTCCTTGAGCCGCATCCTCCGATATGTCGACCCATGTTTTTGCCAAAGCTACCACCTCCTCAACATTCCAAGGCTCTGCCTTGAATCTATTTGTCACTGGGGCTTTCCCTTTTCCATGACCTTTTGATGGTTTTTTTGTTGTTGATGTTCTTCTTCTTCTTCTTCTTCGTCTTCTTCTACTTCTTGTTATTCTTCGTCTTCTTCCGTGTCCGATGGAAGAAGACGTTGTGGTTGAGTTGAGAAGAATTGTGTTTCTGAAACTTGGGATTCTACTTGTGGTGGAGAAGGTGTGGTGAAAACATTTTGAGATGGTGTGAGAAAAGCATATTGGTTTTAGGATAAATTGTAGACCAAGTTGGCTAATAATTGGTCTTGTGTCGGTGAAAACATCGGCTCATCGGGTGGGGGTGAAAACATTATAGGGTGATAAGCATTTGTATATAGGTTTGATGAAGGGTTTGGAGGTGGAGTGATATGAATGTTGGAAGATTGTTTTTGGAAGATTTTGAATCTTTCTTTTTTGCTTGAAGACATTTTGAGAGAGTTTTGGAACAAATGATTGTGTGAAAAGAATGAGATTTAGATGTATATATATAGGGGATGAAAGAGGTTTTAAAAATCTGATTTTTTTTAAAAAACCGCTACTTTTTATTTTGGGTTAAAAGTGTAAAATTTTGAAAACATTTAAACTGATCAGAATTTAGTCTCCTAGCCGTTTGGGGGGTTTTTTTTTTGCCATTTTATGAAAGTTGAGACACCCGTTGGCATCTCGCCGCGAACGGGCTGGCGATAGTGGTTGGCGAGTGGCTTGGCGAATGGAGCGGCGTCGGGGTTGGCGACTCGCCAAGAGGCTTGGCGACCCTCTTGGCGAGGACTACTCCGTGTAGTCTAAAAAACTGATAAAATAAAACCTTTTTTGATTTGATAGGTTATTAGGAAGGATACAATATGAAATGAGAGGTAGCTATAACATAACCCTTTTATAAATTAAACTTACACGAGAACTCTTTTCTATTGCAATCACACATCAAAAGTTTACAATAATTTTTTTTTGTAATATTATAAATTCTAATACAATATTATCGAACACCCTGTTTCGGGCATCCATTAGCAAGAGGCAAGTCCAAGTTCTCAATGGTGCGGAATGTTCTTTTCACCATTTTGTCAACATACAAAGTTCCATCAAGATGATCACATTCATGTTGTAAAATACGAGCTTTCCATCCAGAAGCTTCCACCTTCATCGGCTTTCCATCTCGACCCAAACCTGTAACTTCGACATCTAAAAACCTTTCCACCATTGCTCTATATCCATCAACACTGCAAAAATCACGCCATCAACAAACAATCATCACCATGTCTAATGCGTTCAATTACTTCCAATTGAATCCAACTCACCTTAAGCAGCCTTCGTAAAAGAATGCCGATTTGTTGCTCTTCTTTCTAAGTTTTGGGTTCAAAATAACCTAAAATCTCAAGAATCCAATTAGAAAACTTTTGTATTGACAAAGTAAGAAATGGGGTTACTCGAATTTGATGGTGAATTAGGATACCAAAAGATCAAAAGGAAGTCTGTCTTGTGCCTTGTTTTCTTCCTCTGGTGCATGCGCAATGTATTCTTTAAGGTCCTCTAATACGATAATCTGCTCATGAATCAATAATGGCTTCTAAATTAATCTGTTACAATGATTTCAACTTAAATCTCATATAGGTTATTGGTGATTGACGAAAGAGAATGGTGTAAACCGGCATTAGTAACGCTAAAATGTTAAACTCAAAGGCAATTAAGAATCAAATTTCGATAAAAATCATAAATGGAAGCTTGCAAAACAAAAAAGAAAAAACTGACTTTCAAAGGAATACCAATTTGGGGAGCAGCAAGGCCAACCCCAGGTCGTTTCCTCATGACGTGCACCATATCATCAATAATGTTCTGGATACGATCCGACCCGATTACAGAAGGCGAGACTTCTCGAGCGGGTTGGTGAAGACCCGGGTCACCGACTTTCACGATACTGGGCAAATCGATAACCTTCCTCTTCTTTACCAATCCGCCTAACCAGCCAGACGGAGTTCGAACAGTAGAAGAAGAACTGAAACCTCTACTAGTCGTGATGAAGTTCGCGTTAATGGCGGGGTTGAACGAGGGAAATCCAGGGTTGAAGATGGAATTATTTTGGGATCGAAGAATAAGGGTTTTAATGTGAAGAGAAGGGGTGGTTCTACCGAGCCTGAAGCATTCACCGGCGATTGGTTTCGACGTGAGACGTTGCGACAGCCGTCGTATTACCTCCATCACCCTTGATTGATTTAGCAATTCCGATCTCGCATAGACGCATTACCAAGAACTGGATCAGATATTTGGGCTAATTGCACAAGCCCAATTTATTAATTTGCTCATTTGTGTCGAAGGCAGTGGGAAATCCAGAAGTAAAAACTAAGATATATAACAAGTCTTTAAAGAATCGTAGTTTAAATAAAAATTTTAAGAAGCAATTGCATACTATTACTGACATGCATACCCGTTTATCACCGTTATAATTTTAAATTATAAGAAGATCTTTCAAAATTTATTGTGGTAGTTAAGTCATTAGAGTGAAATTCAATAACTTTTCTCGAATCAGATGAGTGAATTTTAAAAACTTATTTTTAATAATCTAACACATCAAATGGATCAATCCTATCAAATATCATTTAAATATAATCAAATACAAAATTTGGTGAATTCAAAAACAATTCATAGCCAAGGCCCAAGACCACCTCCAATTTCCTTTTCCAAATTAAATAGCATAAAAAGTTGACACACAATCGTTTAATTTCCAGAAATTGCATCAATTTAGATCAAGAGAAAGATAACTAAATAAAATCCACAACATAAATTTTTTGAAAGTGAAGCAAACAACACTTCCTAAATCACAACCTCATAAGAGATCCAACTCCAAAAAATAAGTACACCATCAGATTAATTGAATTATAAACATGAGACCTATAATAGAAGGCAATACTTTATAATCAAATGAAAAAAGATCTAGCTCGAAGCAAAAGTTGTTACAAGCTCTATTTTTACTACTTTTGGCTAGAAAAATAACCAACATTCGTTTACTTTCAAGTAATGCTATAAAACATTCTCTTAGAAGTTAGAAATCAAGCATTATTTTGTAATTTTTCAATTAATTGACAAATGGGTGTTCAATTGTATCTTAACTGAAAATCATATATGACATATAAGGGACAATCTTTATACAGATTGTCTATAACATAAGCAAATAGTCAAAGAAACGAAACAACCTTCAAAGTAGACTTACCAGAAAGTAAAAAAGAAAGTTCAAACTTGAATAAACTTTTTAAAACGAATTAATAATAAATTACCTGGTTGTCACAAACCAAATTTCCATTTAGTAGTTTCCATCTTCAAAATCATGTCTTTTATCTCCGCTTCCACCAATAACTGAAAACAATAAATTAGATCAAATAAAATACTCATAAGTTAACTTCAAGTTCAACCATGAAAAATAAAAAAACACCTCCAAGATTCACTCATGCAAATGATCGAATAGTTGGTGGGAAAATAAAAATTCAAGACCAACTGCATAAGATAAGAAATTAATGCACCCCCTGGGAAATTGTAAAGGTCTACAGAATGTTTGACTTTTGCGAATGATAAGTGATTTCAATTTAGGTAGATGGAGAATGATAATACAAAGGATTGGAAAATACTAAAGATATATGAAAATCCAATGGTTTTTTAGGAAGACAATTGGACCTTTATAAAAGTCAGAACCATATAACCATTTTACATGTATCATCGAAGACGATGTTCACGGATGGATTTGGAATGTGCATCCAAAATTGAAATCGGATGACTTGAGGTCGCTTTCTTCAGAGAGAAAGATCAAGATGCAAAGAAACAAAAAAGTGAAGAGGATCGTACTGATCCACCAGTGTTTTTTTTATCTAATCGTTCTTTAAACACGTACCAAAAATTCAAGAAGATGACCGGATTGTGTTAATGATCGAAGAGGCAAACAAAGAAACAAATATCTAAGATCGGGTTAATGATCGAAGGGCTAGCAAATTAGTGGAATCTTCTGATTTCAAAACAAAATATTATAAATTGAAATCTTGTAACGAACAGAGCGAGCTCTAAGACTGGGCTAATGATTTGAGAAAATAAACCCCCCATATAAGCTATATTACCTACTGATTACAAGTCTTTTGTGGGTTCTTCATTCATCAATGGCGCCAAGGGGGGATGTTACAGACATCAAGAAATAAAATGATTTAAAAATTCCAATTAGGTCTAATTTTCTAAAAGAGAAAACGTAATAAGTATTTGGGCTAAATATAATGGATTTCACTTGGGTTGGCCCAATCGATACTAGTTTCGTCTTTATTTCATTAAATTGAAACAAGTTAATACATTAATGAAATAGTGCGCTAAAAACGCAATAGCGGTATCCCAAATCCCATCAAATCGTGGCAAAAAAGGCACTATTAGAGTTATCGCTATTATCTATTGCTAAACTAATCGTTATTCTGTAAATGCTCACTAACTGCTATAGCGTCTTTATAGTTCGCAATTAATTGCCTTGTGTGTGATGTAGTTTCTAATTAAACTATCAATGATTGATGAAAAATAAACTGGTCCTTTTATTTTGTAACTTCTTGTGTTTGAATTGAGTCTTGTGTGTAACCCAATAGTACTATGTATTTATTGGTAGTATAATTAACTTATTATGTTGATGAGCATATCTCCAACAATATTAAGTAACATTACATAATTTGCAGCTTTCACATTAGTAGGCTTGACATGTGCACCCATTATATAACCCTATATATGTTTATCATATTTAATGTTCTTTATGATATAATTTCAATAAACATAGTTCACATAATCATGATGAATACTAATAAACTACGAGAATCATCTTTCTAGGCGATATTATCAACAATCAAAAAACAAGCAAAAAAAATCCAAAATTAAAGTTGACAATAAACACGAGACAATACCCACATAAACAATCAATCAATCAAATATAAGAGGAGAACAATAAAGATAAAACATACTTAACATAATGTGAAATAGTTTGATCCGCAAAACTAGTGCTCAATATGCAACCTTCTGTGATCATCAAATAAAAATCATCAGATTTTGCCTTGATACCATGAATATTGAGAGCCAAATAACGAAAGATGGCTAGGGTTTTATCTGTAATGAAAAGTTTATATGCAATGAAAGAGAAAGAAAAGTATAAATAGGAAAACAGCTAGGGTTAACATATCTAAGAAAAGGATAAAAGAAAAGCGCAACATAAAAAGGCTAAGCCCAATATATTCTAACATTGAAAAATGTTTTGCTTGTTATATGAGACTTGATAGATTTTGCAGGACAAAAATAGAAGAAAATAATTAGCTGTCTATGTTTTTATATTGAGGATGGGAAGAGTACCCACCTCTTTTGTATAAAAAAATATATCAATACCATCTTTTGTCTCACTGTTATATCGGTAGGACAAATATAGCAACTGATATGACATTTTGGGTTTGGATGAATAACACACCCGAGCTAGCTGAGTCCACAATTGGCAGTATGAGAGGGTCCCTTGGTTGTAGTCTCTTTATTTTGATACGAGTTCCTCACTTTCTTTTACCTTAACAAGTTGGTGAGTACTTGATTTACCAGTTACATGATACTTCATGGGATTAGGGTTGTGTAATCTGGTTAGTGTTGCTAGAAATCATCATATTTTAAGGCTTGGGTGACAAAAAGTAGTAATCGTTCTTACATATGACATTGATCTCGATCTAAGTCCAATGCATGTCAAACACAATATAATCTTTTATGTTGTATCATAATTTGTATAACCTATAGAGCCAAACTAACTAATAGTTATAGTTTATTATTAAATAAGCAATCGTCTTGGAATGACTATTAAATTAATTATAACAAATTGATTATAATTGGTATCACTTTATCCTATCCAATTACTAGAAACTTATTTCTGTGATTTCCAATCACAATACTAAAAATGGTTTCATAAGCCATGACAGTAAAATATCATTGCATCAACAATGCATAGTTTAATGGGGGAGTTGAACGAGGCGACATGCTTAATTGACATTTAATAAATTAAACTCTATCATTGTGAGATGTCATGTTGGTGTTCAATTGATATGAAGGTTAATGGTTATTGAACTATTTAATGGGAAAAGAAAACATTTTTAATTTTTAAATGTATGTGTTTTATTGAAGTTTGTAGGGTTCAGTGCATTGTGTGAATATTTTGATAGAGTTGTATAGAAAATAGAATAATGATGTAGAATTTATTAAATTTTAAAGAGTTCAATATATCGTGAATGACTTGACGTTTGAAGATAATAGAAATAAAAAACGTAATGCTTAAAGGAAAAGAAAAGGAAACCGACAATTATGTAATTGTACACTTCATATTTTTAACGTGCTGTGTAAATTATATGGATAACATCGTAATCAAAAAAATAGATAATCTTTTCTTTCATTTCTCTCCAAATCTTTCTACAGCTAGAAGAAGAGCTTTGAGAAAAAAAAAATTAACCAAAAACTTCCTGCATATTCCGTTTTCCCTATAAAGAACTTGAAAACATAATTGTTTTACCTTTGCAAAATATTATTCCAAATTCTTAAAGAGATAACTCGAGATCATAACGTAAAAGTTCAACCAGGCTTGAGTGTAGGTTGGTATAACGTAATAACGGTCCATGTGACTTTGCTAGGGTTACTTTTTCGATCTTCCCCATATGTTAATATTTTAATTTCCCAAAACTTAAGCTCGACTTATTAGATTACCCGAGTTTGTTTGGGTCAATGGCAAGGCGTGATCTTACTATGAAACTAAAAAAGACTTTGTCAGTTAATATATAAACCTGTATAATGTCACCTATGCATGCAAACCTAGTTTCTCGATTACGTATGGTATATAAAAAAGAGTCGGATCTTATTTGTTTTGTTCATTTAACAGTTCTATTCACACTTATGAAGACCTAGTAGAATGAATACGAGTCTCGTTTTAGTAAGAAACAATATAAAATGAATCTCAGTTATTATAGAACCGAGGAATGTTTAAAAAAATAATAACAATCAGATTTCTTGGAGTATAAAAGTCGTACTTGATAACCTTTTAGTTACATATAAGTAATCCCACATATCGTTTCATGGCGTATATGGCACGTTATTCAATCGTACAAACTGAAAAGATATTCTCTTTAACTATACACTAAAGTTAGTACGTATTATATATAGATATATGAACATGACAGCACGGACACTGTACTGAGTTTTGATCATTCCTTGCATATTATCATGATCTCTTGGCAGTTTGGTATAATGGTGAGTTTTTCTTTCATTGATTGCAAATACTTTATTTAATGCTTGTGTTGAGCCTAGAGATGAGCACGAATTTATTTAGTCCGGTTTAGTTTTGCTCTAAAATCGAAAACAAACGATAATTACTAGGTTTTTACCAATAAGAAACCGTTTTGAGTAATTTCTTTGTTAATTTGTTTACTTTTTTGTATTGGACAGATCCGCTATCAGTTTCTTAGACAACCAAATACGTTTTTGTAGCAACTAAAAGTATAATTCTCTAACTATTAACTACTAACTCTCAGCAATATACATAAACGACTTAATTTAATGGCAAACTGTTTGTTATGGGTTTTCCAGCAACCAAGTTAAAGTTAAACACAATAACAGAAAGTTCCCTTCGTAGATTTTTAAATAAAGTGCAGAGAGCTGTCAAAACGGACAAAAACCGATTGGTCGTATTCGTATACGTTGAGTAGAGGGTTAAAACGAGTAACGTTTTTGGTGCGAGGCAAAACGGGACTGTTTGACCTACAAACTTTTTTTGTTCAATTTATATATTAATTATTAATGTGTTAAATATGATTATCATAACTATATTACTACAATAATAATCTGTTTTTCCATAAAGCGAATTAGGAATTGGTATGCACTATAGATACAACGTGGGTGACTTTTGATCAATTTCACTCATTCAACCCATTTTGACCATTTTTTTGGGTCAGAGTTCTATATTTTACTCATTTAATCTGTTGGAAACAAAACTAACTCCAATCAATATGTTTGTGCGATATGCATGCAGGGTCACATGCTCGTATCGATTTTGTTCTTGCTAGCATATATGCTCTTGACTGCTTCGGGTTCTAAGGGTCTCTCTAGAATCAGCCTCGAGTCGACCACCATTTTCGACGTGACAAAATACGGTGCGAAAGGAGACGGTAAAACTGACGATTCCCCGGTACGTAGCAAATTCTCTCTCTATATGGTTTCTCGATTGTGTGTTCAATGACTATTAAAGTCACTTATATTATGGAAATTTACAGGCGTTTATGATGGCATGGATGGCGGCATGCCAAGCACAACAAATCGATAGGAGTATAATTGTCGTACCGGCTAAGAAGACATTCTTGTTGAAGCCGATTTCATTTATTGGCCCATGCAATCCCACACATGTGTATGTCCAGGTACATGTGTAAAGAAATGTACACTTAATTTTGTTAAGAAGAATTAGCATATTGTGAGTTTATTTTATTTTGAACTTGGTCCCTGGATTTTGAAATTTGTTGGTTAAACCATCTAATTTTTGGAACAAGGTGTCTGGAAACATTGTTGGTCCGAACAAGAAAACTGATTGGAGCGGTTATCACCTCGATACGTGGCTCTCGTTTTCGATGGTAAGTGGTCTTACAGTTAGTGGGAGTGGACAAATAGACGGTCAAGGTCCGATTTGGTGGCAAAATGCTTGCATTGGTTCTCCGGCACCTGTAAGTTCTTATTTGGGTTGTTCATGATGGATATTTTGGGATGTTTGTACATGTAAAGCTAGAAAAAATCTATATAAATCTACATTTATCTCGGTTGTAGCTTGTTATATTTCTTCTTATTAATGTGATTATATATCAAAATAAGATAACAATCATAATACTTTCAAGGAAACAATCCAAACTGATTATTATGACTTTAAGTAAGAATAATCAATTTAACGAATGTCTAGACAAATCGATTCTTACATGCCAATTTGTCTGATTTCAGGGTACAAGTTGTCATGCACCCGTGGTAAGTAATCATAATCCTTCACTTCATTTATGATTGTAATAAAGTTAACATGCATTGTCATTTGGTGTTAGGTTTTTTTTTTAAAGGGGGGACACCACCAACTAGCCCAATTACAAACAATATTTTCCCTATAGTTAAACAAAACAAACACCAACGAGATTATACTATACACGACCTTAACTGTTCATCTCTCGCGGATCGTTTTTTTAACTTTTGTCAATTGTTCATTGCACAATTAACTCTACTATACCATGCAACAAATCATATATATTGTTAATTATTTTTTATTTATGAATCAGGCACTGATGTTTAAAAGATGCAACGGCTTGCGACTCAATGGTTTAACCCATGTAAATAGTCCACGTGTACATATCACCATAACTGCTTGTAACAATGTAATCGTCTCAAATCTTCGTATCATTGCCCCTGAAACAAGCCCAAATACTGATGGCATTAATGTAGCTAGTTCCACTAACGTTAATATACGTGATTCAATAATCGGAACAGGTATTTTATTTGCCTCAATAATTTCGAAAGTATTGTATATATATATATATATATATATATATATATATATATATATATATATATATATATATATATATATATATATATATATATATATATATATATATATATATATATATATATATATATATATATATATATATATATATATATATATATATCATCTTAAATTTGACAAAAAATTAAGTTATGTACTTGAAAGTTTAAAATTAAAATAACTTCATATGACAAATTTCAATTCGCAGCATTTTTAGAATCAAGTTTTCTAACATCTTCAATTACTTTTGATTTTACGTATTTATTAAGGACAACCAAATATAAAATGGCGTGTTTACGATAACCTTTTGTTAACATATTTTTCGGAATCAAGATCTTCACTTTGTCATTTATATTTGATTTTTTTCTTAAGAAAACTTTACATGAAATGACAATTTTTTGTTGAAAATGTGAGGGATTTTATTAATCTAGCAAAACATTAAAAAAATATTATGAAGTAGAAATAACAACGATTGGATATAATAGCCATCCTTTTATTGTTTAATGGAAATGGCATGCTCAT
The DNA here is from genome assembly GCA_023525715.1 of Cichorium intybus. Classification (NCBI taxonomy): domain Eukaryota; kingdom Viridiplantae; phylum Streptophyta; class Magnoliopsida; order Asterales; family Asteraceae; genus Cichorium; species Cichorium intybus. The sequence continues at coordinate 38,090,289 of CM042009.1, forward strand.
GTTTTCTTCTATTCAATCTTCTAAAACTTGGGTTGACATAGCCGATTGAATCGGTTGGACCGTGACTTGATGAAAAGAGCCGGTCAATTATGATCGATTTTTTGTTAATTTTCAACTCGGATTGAACCAGACGGTTTTATCAAAAAACCGGTTGAACCGGTGACGCGGAACCGGGTTAACCGGCGGTTGAAACAAAAAATTAGAATCTAGGCTTTAAAAATCTGGTTAAAGAATTCAATGCTCAAACATCTAAAATTAGTTTATCATTGGTTTATCAAATTTAGTAAAGCTTTCCTATACCAACCTAACAAAATATATTTTTTGATAACAAAAATGTGAAATTACATTGTTTATGTTTTATCAATATATAATTATGCTGAAAAATATAAAACGTATGAAAATTGAAAAACTGGTTTGACCCGACGGTTGAACCGGTTGACCCGTGACCCAATCACGGTCAACTAAAAGCCCAAGTTTTAAAACATTGCTTCTATTTCACCAATATACGTACTTTCAGTTTTTTCAACAGAACACTTTGTATATTCCTTTGCTACAAGAAATAAGGTATCTTCTCCCAAAAAAAAAAAAACGTTGAAGATTTATTTTGATAATTCACAAAAATTATTTAAATGATATACTCATTATTTTTTATCAAATCTTTATAAGAGTATCAAGTTTTCTAAAAGGAGTTGAACAAAAATAATTTGTAATTTCTATAATTTATTCTTGACCGAGATTTTTTATCGTTTTATTACATATACCTAGGAGATGACTGTATTGCTATCAGTGGGGGTTCATCCAATGTCGAAATTAGCGGTATCTTGTGTGGGCCGGGCCATGGAATCAGGTAAATGATCAATGAAAACAATTTGGGTTGGATTTACTTGTTAATATTTTTTTGGTTATATTATAAAGGGATAAATATAAATATAGACGATAAAAGTTGTATTAATTTTGAATTTGTTCGTTGAAGGTTGGAAATTGTTGAGAAAAGAACTCGAATTTACGATAACGTTGGTCCTTTCATCATAAATATAAATATTAATAATGACAATTAACTTGTGTCATTTAAAAGTAGAATCCATTTTTTTGTATGACTATTCTTTTTGTTAACTTTCAAATTGTGGTGATCGAATTAGGAAATTAAGACAAAGTTGGATTGTTATCAATTCCAAAAAAACTCTTTGAACTTTATGATTAATCGACATGTTAATATAATTACAGAAACGGTATTAATAAAATAAAATTTATCTTTATAGTAAAATAATAATGAGGTTACAAACATATAACTCAAATTCGTTATCCAAACATTTTTATACTCTACCTTTTTAATACGAATACTCAAATATAAGATATATCCCAAACCAATTACTTATTGGATATATAAATAAAAACTACCATGTTTTATCGATCTTGTTTCTTTTGGTAACAAATTTTTCCTTTTCATGTAGCATTGGAGCCTTGGGAAAAGGAGGTGCTGATGTGGTGGAAAATATACAAGTACAAAATTGTACCATTAGAAAAACCTTGGCTGGACTAAGAATCAAATCGTGGCAGGTAACATTTATAATGCACCCGCCTAGTGATTACATATATATAAGAATCAAATCCTTATTCCTTCTTGTTGCCTCTGGTTCTTGTCACATGTCTCATGTATCAAACGTAGTATAAGTTCATACACTCTAAATCAAATGCCAAATAACTAATGCTTGCTTTATTTGACAGGGAGGAAGTGGTTATGCAAGGAATATCTCATTTAAGGCCATCAAGTTGGATGCAGTTTATAACCCTATCATGATCGACCAATACTATTGTCCTACTCAAAAAGATTGCATAATCTCTGTAAGCTTGCTAAACATTCAAAAAGTCGTTCAATATGCTCTGCATCACATTTTCATGGAGTTACACTTTCGATTTAATCTCGGTTTTGCATGAAATACCAACTGAAAGTTGTTTTAAACTCTTGGCTATATTATTTACACTTTTTCTTTGTGTGGGATTTTTCTTTGATATTTAGACATCGGCGATCAAGTTAAGTGATATATCATTTATCGGAATTGTGGGGACATCAAGCATGGATAAAGTAATAAATCTAAGTTGCAGTGAAAGTGTGGCATGTACCAACATTGTATTGGATAGTGTGTATATAAGCTCAATAACGCCAGGAAGAAAGGTTTATGGGACTTGCATTAATGCACATGGGAGAGCTAGCCATGTTAAGCCTTCTTTCAATTGTCTCAAACCCTAGGCCAACATTTGCAAGACCCAATGTGATGTCATTCATCTCTTATATATTGCGTATGACATATGTATGTTACTTTGACCCTTGTAATAAGATACATTATAATCTTGTAACATTCTGAAATATCGAACGATTAACATGTGTTGTCAGTGTTTTCAATTTTCATGCACAATATAGGCCCATTTAACATATGTGAGATACTTCTAGTTGAGTAAACTAGGTATAAATGATATATTACCAAGTTTTTTTAATTGGATTATATGCAATAAATAACGTATGTGTGTGTGCGCGCGCTTACAATAGTTTTATTTTTTATACACTTGTGATGCTTCGGTTAATATATGTGGTGTGTGACATGTTTAACACATATGTGATTATTCAGTTAAAGCACTATGTGTTCTTCTTCGTAAATAGGTTTCTTATATGCAAGGATCGTAGGGGTTACAATATTTTTATTTTGGTTTTATATTTTATATCGGGTTCATCTACTGACACGCGTGTCAAGTTCTTCAAGTTGGCGAGTCGGTCTTCCACCCTCTCTCTCAACTGTGCAGCTCTCAAATCCGTTAGTCTCAAATATTTTCCAACTGCATCTCGAGCTACCATGGTAGCACTCGTTGTTTTCTTTTTAAATTTCATCTTATTCACCTACTCGATCACAACCTGCTTCACTTCTTACGGTTCCTCCGTAGCCTTAAATAAATGTCATACAAAGACCTTTGGAATTAAAAGATCGTGTTCTCGTGATCTCTTCTTCAGCTGTAGCAATGTCTGTCATACGCCCTTCAACTTGTAAATATATTGTTTGTAATTGCAAACCCTAACCCTAATTTTCAGTAGAAGTAGAATGATAAGTATCAAAGCTTACATTTTCATTTGCTACCCTTTCTTTGTCTTTAAGTTCTTCCGACTCTTCTTTTTTTTTTCTGAATAAATTCCTTCACTTGAACTTCTGTATTTTCCTTAAGTACCCTTGTCTCTTTCCTAGGTTCATCAACGGTATGCGTCAACTCGATAATCTCAACCTGAGATTGCTTTATAATGTTTTCAAGAGCACCAGCTTGTAGAATATAAATTAAGATATTAGCAAAGAGAAAAAAGAATGTAAAATCTACAATCGATTCCAGCCGTCTAGATTTCATCATCGTCTTTGTTGGCCAGATTACCAGCATTATTGTTTCAATCTGAATTGAATCGATTCCAGCTTCTCTTAATTCGTACTTTGTAACTCTGAAAAGTTCATCGATTTTAGAAGATGGATCAATTGGAATTCTTTTTAAATTTGGGAGAAGAACCGCGAAGTTGTGGTGGTGGGAGGTTTAAAAGGTCAATCCCTCTAACCGGTTCTACAAGTTAAGAAGAACTTTATTAAGAGATAACAATTGAGTTTGTTCTCCTAGAAAGTAAGAAAAATAGTTGAATAACTTTTTAAACCAACAACTAATAGTTGGTTGGGCTATAGTGTCATTTTGCCTTTATTAAATCATGTTTTATCTTTTTCCTATTACAATATTGAGATACTATTGTTATAATTGCAATTGTTGTTGTTTCAAATGCACCACATAACGTCATACTTTCTTGATTTGTTTATTATATCATCTAGTTTTTTTTCTTGTTACAACATTAGACTTTATAAAATCAAGACAAAACGCCATAAATGGTCCCTATGGTTTCACAGGATATCAACTTTAGTCCCTAACTTTAAAAAACATCAAGGATAACCCTGTGGTTTCAATTTTCTATCAAGAATGGTCCCTCACTCATATGAAATGACTTATTTACCCTTTTTAATATTATTTACATTTAACCCATACCCACGACCCAAAACCCACTACCTTAAACCTAACCCGTTTCAGCCTTTCTTCCCTCTTTCCCCTTTCTCCCTTACGCGAACACACTTCCACCCCTCCGATCATCTTCGACGTCTCCGGCCAAGCCGCCTGCACCAGTCACCACCGTTGCTGCTTCCTCTCATCCGCCACCTGCTACGCTCCTCCTTCTCTCTCTCTTCTGTCGCATGAGCTCAAGCAACCGCCGACCACCATACACTGTCGCATACAATCACCACTACCGGTAACCACTTCGATGCTGCCAATCGAAGCCATCCTCTGCTGTCCACCGCTTCCTCTCTCCCGTTCGTCGTCGTCTCTCTCTCTCTCTCTCTCTCTCTCTCTCTCTCTCTCTCTCTCTCTCTCTCCACTCGCGATCTGCTTCCCCACCCGACGAAGCCAAAACCCAGCCTCGATCGCGACCTCAGCTTTCCCCCATCTCCGATCCACCACCGGTGACCATCACCTCCTCCATATTCGAACGCCACCATCACTGCTGCATCTCCATTCTACCCCTCCATTTCCCCATCCGACGAAGACGAAACCCACAGAGGACCACCTGCAACTTACGATTTCACCACCTAAACCACCGATTCCGACCACACCGCCACATGTTCCTAGCTTAAGACACTGACCGGTACAAACCCCTGCCCTCCAATCTCTGATCCGCCACCGGGTGAGTTGACTCGGTGAACAGGTCTGGAACACAGCCGGGTCAAGGTCATTTCAGCGGGTGGGGGTGGGTGTGGGGGTGGTGGATATTTATTTTATTTCATTATTCTTTTTGTTTTTCATGTAATTAATTTTAATTAAAAATGCTAAAAATGAAACCACATGGACCATTCTTGAGGTTTTTTAAAATTAGGGACTAAATTTGATATCCTATAAAATCACAGGGACCATTTATGAAATTTTGTCTAAAATCAATTTCCATTGCTATCGATAGGTAGAATTCTTAAAGTACAATATCATAATAATATAAAAAAATAAGCATAATGTCATAATCTAGTAGAATTTTCAATATTCGACGACCTTAATGAAAAACAAATGAAAAATACAACATCACAACACAAACTAAAATAATATTATACAAATAAATAAAATTGTGTTATTATTTGGTGCATTTAATAGTTTTTTTTATTTGATCCTAATGTATAACAATCTATATCTTACAGTCTTATTAACATTCTAAAATATTAGTTCATTAACAACGTAACTATTTTGATGTTTTTATGGACCGTAAATATCATGAGATAGGTAAAATATTAGCTCCTTAACGGCATTAGATTTTTGATGTTTTTATGGACCGTAAATATCATGAAATAATTTGTCACACTTGTTGGTCCCAAACTCCATCCAGATGTTTGCTAACAGGGGGGAATTCGTCTAATTGAGGTTTCTTTAGGACACAATTTATAGCTATTCCTAGAGATGAAATAATAATGTTATGTTTGTAGCTTATATATTATTTTCTGGTTGATAAATAAAAAAATAGTTTATAAAAGTTAGCTTTCTAAAAAACTAAAAATAAGATTTCAACAAATTCATTGAGTTTTTTAAATTCTCCCAAATATATCAATTAATTATTTATTGAAAAAATTTTCCCCATTCCAAATGTTGTAAAATATGTTGGAACCATTTTGGCAGCCAATTTTGTTCCAATGTCAAGATACATGCATCGACTTTTGTGATAATAAACAATGACATGTAAATTCGATCAAACATTTTTATCTTATTTTAAAATAATATTGCATTATTTATGCATAAGTTGTTTATATTTAATGTAAAAACTTAAAATTTTGACGAGTAAACTACAAATTTGGTCTTTATGGTTTGCTGATTTTTGTGGATAAATTCCAAAAATGTCCCAACTTGCATTACCGATCCACAATAGGATATTTTGTGGATTTGGTGATTGTCAAACTTGAAATGATGATATTTCCCATTAAACATATATTTACATATTTATTTAATTAAATTAAATTAATTATTATTAATTATTAGGATATGGACCCACACCCACTCACCCTACCTACCCCTCTCACCCTTAAACCATACCTCGTCTCTCTTTTTCTCTCTAACTTAATATTTTCCTCCATTCTTCTTAATCTATGGCGCACACACACACACATTCTCTCTCTCTCACTCTCACTCTCTCTCACTCATTGTTTAATAACCTAAAAATGTCCAACATCACTATAAATTAGGGACACTCCAAAACGTTGGTGCCTTACTCGTTTATTCTGATGACCTCCTCCATTATGTAGTTAACTAAATTAGGTATTTAGATTCAAACATCTATATGTTATAAAACAAATCGAGAAACTAGTAATACTCTCAAAGCTATGATGATTGCATTTATATTTGGGAACATTATCAAGATTGATGTGCATATTAGGTGGGTGAAACCCAAAGTCCCCTACCCATCCAAGAAATCGAAAGCCACATATGCTACCTATAACCTTATTTCATTGTCTTTGGTACACAATTTTCCACTGGGGATTTGGATTTGAAACAAAAAAGAATGAGGCTGGAAAAAATTAATGTATAGAGGAAAGACACGATAAAGAAAATGATGGATAAAAGGAGAGTCAGAGACATCGTGAAGGTAGAAGTGGATAATAGATCGTTGTAAAAGGTATATACGTATTGTGTCGTCTAAGAAGGTAGATGTGGACAATGAATGGATTTTCGAAGAACATGCATGTAATGCTGGTGGAGATAGAGGAGTATGGTGGTAGCGAAATTGGGAGTGGGAAAAAGAGACACGTGCCAATAATATAACCTTATAGAGAAAGAATGACACATCGTGTTCTTAATTTAATAGGTGTAGGATGTGTGGGGGTAGATGAGGGATTTATTATTCTATAATTATTAGGGTATAAAAATTTTATAAAGTAAAATTTAAAAGGAAAAAAATAGTCCTTTCAAGTTCGACAATGACTAAATTCAAAAACAAACAATCTTATTTTAAACCGGTGGTGCAAATTAAAAAGTTTTTTACTCTTAGACACAAAAATAGCAAACCATACGGACCAAATTTACAGTTTACTAAAAATTAGTTTATACAAAATAAATTTTTACAAAAGCCTCATAGTTTTAAATTAAACTACATTAAATACAATAGTTGAACTTTTTGACATACATGTAGAATTTGTCAATTTTATTATAACAAATGGAGTTACATAAAATATATTTTGAAATTAAGCAAGTTTTCTCATATTATAATCATTTTGTTTTAGTATAATAATAAGATAGTAAAATGGAAACTTTTAGTTATTATGTAATTTGAACATTAAAAATGTGTTTTTTTATTTAATGCTTTTAGTTCATAACTATATTTTAAGGAATACCTCGACTAATATGATTTTCAACATTGTTTAAGAACACACAATAATTACGTACATATAAAATATATTTGAATTCATTCACGATTTTGTCATGATAACATTTGAAAGTCATACAATGAGATACAATAACTTTGTGATAATATTGTGAATATCATTTGGGATGCAAGAAATTTTATTTAAATATAAATAATCATAGAACAATTATTTAGTATTTCTGTTAATTTAATTAAAGTCAAAATTGTAAAAATGATATTTGTGGTTTGTTAGTTTTTTTAGAGACAGTATGAACATAATCAAAATTGCAATTTGGTCGGTTTGGACTAGTTTAGTTGTAGATTTGGTCACGTCAAATTTGAAAACACTATTTTAACCTTATGATTTTTTTTTTCATTTTAAACATTTAAATAAATTGAAATAGAAAATATCCGATCCTACCTCACTCACTCCACATCCTCTTTCTCTTTCCCGCACCTACCACTTCCCTCATCTCCTTCCTCCCCCTCTTCTTTGTCTTTGTCTTCTCTAATGACCATTGACCATCGCCAGCGACCATTAACATCGAACCTTGAACTTATAAAATAATCATTTTATCATATATATAAAAGATAGCTAATTTGTGATCAGCCTTATCTATTTGACATCAATAAAGTAACAGTTGGAGCTATAAAAATTGATTTTTCTTGAAACCTAAAGTTTGACTTAGAGTGGTAGCAATAAAGAAGGCAGTGAAGTAGATCTTTGGAAATCGAAGGACTTGAGACCATGTAAGAGAACAACACCAACAACTTGGCATTCATAAAGCAGCAAAAATAACCGCCAAATCATATCAGACCCAACCTTTTGATTTATATGATGAACATAAGAGAGTAGCATCAACACTAGATTTTTTCAATTTGGCGCCATCAAACGATCCACAAAGAAAATATAATCAATGATTTTTGCTACGAGCATCGAAAAAACCTTGTCAACAAATGAAACGCATAACCCAAATGAAGACCTGAAAACCTTGGCAACAAATGAAACAAAACAGATCCATACGGAGATTGAATAAAATTGATTTGTTCCTCTTCACAAACAAATGAAATGTATAACCTAAATGAATACCTAAAAATCTGCAAAAAAAATGTTTAAAATCTTGAAGAACAAATTTGAAAGCATCACACTTAATAAAACTATTAAGTTGATACAAAATTGCGATGAACATGTTAAACTTCGACAAACTCCTCATGTTCTGTTTGGGTTTGATTTTCAACCTGTAATCATAACGATCTAACCCATAAGACTATTATCATCAGCAACCTAACCCAACCTAAATATTTATTAAAAATGATTTATTTTTCTTCCACGTACACAATCCAACTAAACTCAATCTTTTACACATATCAGCAACCCAACTCAACCCAATATTTAATTTCAAGAAATTTAAGAAATTATATCAATATTGGTCTTATTTTATAAATAAATTGTTTTTATATATTATAATGTATTTTATTTATTTATATTAATAAATACTACATTTATATCTACTAAAATAAAGTAATTTGAAATAAAAAGAATAACAAAGAAAAATATAATAGGATCGAGAGGAAATTGGCGACCTAGGCTGACACTATGAACGAATAGCGAGCATAATTCGATTTTTTATATTTTTTTTAAAAATATTTTGGTGACCTTTTGGTGATTGGGGTCACCAATGACAAAGGTCTAATGGTTTTGTAAAAAGATATTGTGGGTTAGTTGATAGTTGTTTCAGTTTTAATAGAATGAAAGTTGAGGATAAGGGAGGAGGGACGTTGAAGGCAAAAGGGGGAGGAAGGATTTGCGTTTGTAGGGGTGTAGTCGATGCTGAATTTTTCTATGGTGAGGGTTTGTGGTTGTTGGAAAGGAGGGGTGGCGAGGGGTTGAAAACAATGATTTTAACATTGTGTTCACATGTCGTTTTTAAGGAAAAAAGTTAACGAAAATGAGAAAAAAATGAAAATATAATACTATCATTTATCTATTTTATCCTTCAACCTAATAAAAAAGATCGCATAGCCTCCATAATCATGATTTCTTCAACGCCTCTTACGTATGTTATGTTCTTCATCATCAGATGACTCCAAATTTTACCATTCAACCTAATTTTTCTTTTTTTTCTTTCTAACTCGAAAACACAAATATACAATATATATATCTTTCCTTAACCCTCCCTCTCTTTTCTCTTCTTATTTCCTTCATTTCTTTTAAATCTATTAATAAACTTGGTAACACAACTTAAGGAGGTAGGCATGTGAGTGAGAGGAGGAGGTTTGGGAACTTTGTTATTCTAGTAATAATATATCTATTTAAGCAAATAAAATATTAGAAATAAATATCTAAAGGATATATTTTTATTTTTTTTACTTTTGACGATAACTAAATCCACAACCTAATTAGCCCAAAATACTTAAACTGCAATTATAAACAATTTTGGACTGTATCCAAAAAAATTGACAAACGACATGGACCATTTTGCAATTTATTGTCTTATACTATTGAATCATTTTTCTACATGTCTTTTATTGTCACTATACATTTCTTGGCTAGTTTATCACGTAGTTTCTATCACAAGTCATCTTTTATTAGCTGACGTATCGGTTAGCAATCAATTTTTCATCTAATTTGTCAAATATAGTCTAAATTTAGTTTATCAAATTATTCTTCCTGCTACACGAAAATGCTATTTTATCAAGGAAAAACGTTTAGCCTAAAAGTGATTACCTTTTGATAATAACCTAACAAAGGAATTATGTGTACTAAAATTTACAGTTACCAACTACTAGATTACTCAATATTTATATGTGAATTAGTTTGGTTACATGAAAAAAAAAATGGCCCAGCCAGGCCATTTGACCCACACGGCCACACCTGCTTATTGTTTTGACACAAACCTCGTTTGAGCCCATGAATAAATCTGATAAAATTTAATATTTTATAATAACTAACTAACGTTAACTTAAAACTTTGTCCGTAGTATCATGTTGATCTGTTTGACATTTCAGTCTTTTTTTTAAAGGTTGACCTCTTTTATTCCCAATCATGAAGTTATTGGGTTTCACAAGTTATTTGTTACGTGTAAGTTAACTATTACTAAATAAATATTTCATTTTTATTTGACACATATATTTATTCAAAATTGAAAAAAAATTATTGGTTGAAACTGCATTGTTTTTCGGAAAAAATAAATATGATTGGTTAAATAAAGTTTGACTTTTGTATAAGGTGTATGTAGGATGTATGTTTAGTAGCACCCTAACTAAATCTGTTTCCAATCATTAAGATCGAATTGGTTACTAAAAGGGTGTTTCAGATTGCTTATTTAAAACAATTTATGTTTATTTGTAAAAATATTTATTAACTTAATCCGGTGTTAACATGGAATTCTAAAAAAAGTTTTTGCATTAGTTTATTCGGTAACTAAACGTAATAATTTGTTTTTTAGTGTTTGACAATTTTTGCTTATAAATGTAAAATGACAAATAATTGTTATATATATATATATATATATATATATATATATATATATATATATATATATATATATATATATATATATATATATATATATATATATATATATATATATATATATATATATATATAGTTATAATACGGTTAATATGGTGATTTGGTTTAAATAAGTTATAAGTCATTTTAGATAAGTTATAGCCTACTAACTTATCAAAAACTCATTATTTAAGTTAATAAACACTTTTACTTTTACACTATACAAACACTAAAAACGGCTTATTTACGATTCTAAACAGCAATAAACAAATAAACACATTAAATAAGCAATCTAAGACACCCCCTAACTTATGCAATATTATCTACAAAACACTACGATATATCAAAATTATAATATTTTTATCTAATATTATGTTTGATAATGTTCTTGCATATTCGAGTTTGGGTTGACCTTGATCAACGATTTTCTTTTTAATTTCATCCTTATTTTCAAGTAATTATATAGATAACAAAAAACTACATGATGCACACTTGCTTTACCATTCAATCTTCGATCCAAGCCAATGATCCATACTGTTTAAAGATTTATACTTTTTTCTTTTAATTCCACCTTGTTTTTTAATTTACCATTTTTATCTTTTGATTCAAAAGTTATAAAATTATTCTAACTTTTTTCTTTTTTATAGTTTTAACTTAATCGTTTTTTACGAATTGTGTTTACTTCTTTTATAAATTTAGTCTAATATTATATTATATTTTTAAATTTGATAGACAACTTTTTATATTTTTTTACAATTTACTCCAAATTATCTTACAACCTCTTTTTAATTTTTTTGGACGTTTTTGTTACGTTATTTTTTTAACTATTTTTTTACTAACCGAATTGTATTTTTATGCATAATTATTTGTATAAATAATGTAAACTATGTCATATCTTTATACATAAATTTCTTGTGACAACACATGGGGTTTCATAAAAATCTATTCCATTATAATAATATACTATCAATTTTTGGTTATATTACAACATTATACATTGGTTAGATCATTACGTTCTTTTTGTAGATCATATTGTTGTATTGAGTTGTTATTCAAAGACAATGTACTAATATAAATATATTAAAATCGATTGTTAGTTATAACATTAGACTTTATGGTTTTTATTAAGTTTTTTGTAATTTGAAAAAATCTACTACTTTATAGTAATATACGCTCAATATCTTTTTAATACGACAACTCGATGTATCGTGCGGGTTGCAAAATCACTAGTTTGATACAAAAATAAATTGTAACAAAATTGTTGGGATAAACAACAAAACAATTTAAACAATTCTGACAAATTGATAAATACAATTACTGTAACATGCATAAATAAAACGAGAATTCTGCAAAACAAAAAACTGTAGAATTTGGAACACAAAATTTAACATGGTTCACATGATGTATCGTGCGGGGTGCAAAATCACTAGTTTGATACAAAAATAAATTGTAACAAAATTGTTGGGATAAAGAACAAAACAATTTAAACAATTTTGACAAATTGATAAATACAGTTACTGTAACACGCAGAAATAAAACCAGAATTCTACAAAACCCAAAAGCTGAAAAATCCGGAACACAAAATTTAACGTGGTTCACACGATCAGTCTGATCGGCTAATCCACAGGCGAACGAGAGAGAGAGAGAGAGATAGGAATTTTTATCACCAAGAACGTACAAATCATACAATGCTAAAACTGCATTTGTAGTCGGATTCACTCACACTAAGTTTACACTAATTTGAGCTACCAACTATTAATTATCTTTCTCTATAGAGTCTGCTCCAAAGCTAGTTGCGCTCTCAACCTCACAACAAATGTTCTTGGAATTTATCTCACAAGAATCATGCTATGCACTTGTACTATGGTATTGTGTGTTTTGTCTGTGCGTTGTGTAATAGTATATTGTGTCTATGCGTCTTTATATGAGAAACCTTCCCATCAATCAAGGAAGAAAAATATCATTTTGTAGAAATGCCACCAAGAAAGGTAAAGAGCATCAAGTCCTAAAATGATGTTGCAACCCACTTTAAGGCTATACACCTAACAATCTCCCACGTGAAATCCTGAACAACTCTGCCATCCAACTCCTGTAACAGTCCTTAAACACACACACACTTTCTCTCTCTCTCTCTCTCTCTCTCTCTCTCTCTCTCTCTCTTTGTCATGCCCATTTTCTCAAACAACTGAAAGGCCAGTTGAAGCCTTACAAAGCTTCAAGTTCTCCCTTCTCAGTGGTAACCACCTTGGTGAACATATCTGCTGGATTCTTCATTCCAAAAATTTTGTTAAGGTTCAGAGTTCCATCATTTCTTAACTCTGGAATGAAATGGCACCTCATCTGAATGCGTTTCATTCTACTATGAAACACCAGATTATTTTTCAGGTGAATTGCACTTCGGTTGTTGCAATGCAGTCCACAATCCTCCTTAAACACACACACACTTTCTCTCTCTCTCTCTCTCACTCTCTCTCTCTTTGCCATGCCCATTCTCTCAAACAACAGAAAGGCCAGTTGAAGCCTTACAAAGCTTCAAGTTCTCACTTCTCAGTGGTAACCACCTTGGTGAACATATCTGCTGGATTCTTCATTCCAAAAATTTTGTTAAGGTTCAGAGTTCCATCATTTCTTAACTCTGGAATGAAATGGCACCTCATCTGAATGCGTTTCATTCTACTATGAAACACCAGATTATTTTTCAGGTGAATTGCACTTCGATTGTTGCAATGCAGTCCACAATCCTCCTATTGCATTCCAAGTTTTGATACGAAGGTCTTTAACCATATAAGCTCTTTGTTTGTTTTTGAAATAGCCATATATTATGCTTCTATGGTTGAAAGAGAAACACTCTTCTGTAACCTACACAACCAGTTGATTCACGTACCTCCGATTATCACATAACTTATTATACTCTTACTCGAATCCGCACATCCACCTAAATTTGCATCAGTGAACCCTTCTAAGACCACCTCATTTCTTTTGAAACATAAGGAAACCTCATTTTTTCCTTTTATGTAGCGTAACTTTACTCCCTCCCAATGCTCTTTGAATGCTTTCGTCCTGGATATGACATAGACCTGCTCACAACTCCCAGTACATGAGCAATATATGGTCTGGTGCATACCATTACATACATCAAGCTACCAACTTCAGATGTGTATGGAACTTTAGACATCTATTCTTTATCTTCTTCCGTCTTTGGGGATTGGTTCTTTGAGAGTCTCAACTAACTACCCAAATGTGTACTTCTGGTGTTGGCATCTGCCATGCTGAACATTTCTAAAACTTGCTTGATGTACTTAGGTTATGAAAGTTTTAATGTACTGGTAACTTTGTTCCTGGTTATGCTTATGCCCAATATCTATTTAGCAACCCTTAAGTCCTTCATCTCGAACTCACTATACAACTTCTTATTAAGCTTGATGATCTCTTACATGTCGGATCCAACGATCAACATGTCATCAACATATAATAACATGATGATGTTTACGGAGCTGAATTTTCAAGTAACAATAGTGATCCATATCATATATGTGATACCCACTCTTTTTCATGAAGCTTTCAAACTTCAAGTACCACTGTCTTGGATCTTACTTAATATATACAAAATTTTCTTCATCTTGCACAACAGATTTTTCTTACCAACAAGGAAAAAACCTTCTGCTTGTACCATGTAAATGTCTTTTTCTAGGTAACCATAGAGAAAGTCGTTTTCACGTCTAGTTACTCTAAATGGAGATATTCAGAGGCTACAATACTGAAGAACATTCTGATTGTAGTCGTCTTCATAACTGGGGAGAAGATCCCATTGTAATCAACCGATTTTCTCCCTCAAACATTAAGAGTTTTCTGATGCGTCTCGTATGTCAAGACGAAGGACAGTGAGAGAGACAATCAAGAGGCCAATTCGAAGAAGTGCTTCTTTATTAGGTATGGTGTGAATATCTTGGGATATCGATGATGGGATAACCAGAGTTGAAGGGTTATCAGAAGTCGGGACGTGATTTCAATGAGAATACCATGTATAAAGACACTCTCTCAGGTACTTGGGCACCGAAGTAACCATCTGAAGAAAATGAGAAGATAGTGTTTGAAGGGTCATCCGAAGATGATCATGTGAAGCCTTCCAGAGAAGAGTCAAGAAGGGACTATGGAAGCAGTGGGAACAATAAAGAAGCATTTGGTAGTATCAGAGATAGTGGGAGCTCGTCTGAGGGGAAGGGTAATACCTCGGACCAAAGCAAAGATGATGAATCAGGAGCAGCAGCTCCAGGTATTCTCGGGTAAATCAACTCTAGAGAGAAGACCTCTGATATGCTACCCCGCATTGGCAAGTTATCTGTTGCTAACCAAGAATGGGGAACCAGAATCTTATCATGAAGCCTTGAGGATGAAAGTATCTGTACAGTGCAAGAAGGCTATCGAGGATGAGACACGCTCACTTGAAAAGAACGAGACATGGTCTCTTTTCAGTTACAAAGCAAGATTGGTGGTGAAGGGTTTCCAACAGCAGGAGGGTGTTGACTACAACGAGATTTTGTCTCTGGTTGTGAAAATGACAACAATTAGAACGATGCTTAGGATCCTTGCATCTGAAGATCTCTACCTACAGCGGCTAGATGCCAAGACTGCGTTCTTGCATGGCGACCTAGAAGAAGACATCTACGTGGCACAACCAGAAGGTTTTGAGATTGTTGGGAAAGAAAACATGGTGTGCAAATTAAAGAAAATCATGTACGGATTGAAACAAGCTCCAAGGCACTTGTACTTAAAGTTTGATGACTTCATGGGGATAAATGGGTTCCAGAGAAGTTACCGGAAGCAACTCAAGACCTCATACATCATCCTGTTTCTCTATGTTGATGATATGTTAATAGCGGGTGCTAACATACACGAGATCAACAGGCTGTAACAATAGTTGTCCAAGGAGTTCAAGATGAAGGACCTCAGACCTGCTCACCAAATTTTAGGCATGAGCATTGTTAGGAACAAAACTTCGGGCAAGATCAAACTTTCTCAGGAGAAGTACATCCTAAAAGTTTTAGAGAAGTTCAACATGGCAAGTGCTAAGGTTCGAAGCACCCTGCTTGGAAGCCATTTAAAGCTTTCAAAAGAACAATCTCTAAAGACGGATACAGCTAAGGAAGAAATGGCTAAGGTTCCGTATGCGTTCGTAGTTGGCAGTCTGATGTATGATATGGTATACGCAAGGCCAGACATTGCACATGTAGTGAGAGTCGTCAGCAGGTTTATGTCGAATCCGAGGAAGGAGCATTAGGAAGGTGTTAAGTGGCTGCTACGCTACTTGAAGGGAACCTCAGACGCAACCTTAGTTTTCAAAAGCCGGAAGGTGGTCCTTGATGGTTTTACCAATGCAGATATGGGGGTTGTGCAGATTTAGGGAAGAGCACGACTGGTTATGTCTTCACAATTAGAGGAACCGTAGTTAGCTGGATATCCAGATTACAGAAGACTGTAGATCTTTCAACCACCGAAGCAGAGTACGTGGTAGTACCAGGAGCTAGCAAGGAACTGTTGTGGTTGAAGAACTTCCTATCAGAACTTGTGCAAGAGCAGAAGAATTGTGCGTTGCATTGTGATAATCAAAGTGCAATTCACTTGACGAAGAATCTAGTGTTTCACAGCAGGACGAAACACATCAATATGAGGTATTACTTCATGCGAGAGCAGATAGCCAAAGGTACATTTATCTTGAAGAAAATCCCTGGTGCGAAGAATCTTGATTATATGTTCACCAAGGTGGTCCCGTTGGATAAGTTGAAGTTGTGCATGACTTCAACTGGTCTTTCACAGAAGTAAGGCGAAGACGAGGAACTAGGGAGAGAGAGATGAAATCTCATTAGTTACAGCTTGGCAGACAAAAGAATCAAATTCTGATTAGTCTCCAAGTGGGAGATTGTTGAGTATGTGGAGCCTAATTTGAATCGAGGAGTCACTACGACCGAAGGCCGTGCTTCATCCTGATCATTTTCTTCGTCAGAGATTGTGAGCTCCGCTTCGGATGATCATGCGATGCGAAACGAAGATCGATCAATGGTAAAGTAGGTATCATGAGTCCAAGATGTTCCCCATTATCTTAATCTACTTTAAGGTTGTCCGTAGGAAGGCGTTATTCGGACCGAGGAGCAGCCTTCTCTTCGGTCTGAGGCTTTGTAGTAGATCCTTCTCTAGGATCAGATGTGTAGATTCGAGATATCGGTAAAAGGATGAAGCTACTTCAGAAGCGAAGTGTCCCCTTGGCATAAGTTCCAAGGACTGTTGTCGTCGGTAGTTAGTCTGACATAGCATGTTCTTAGAGAACTATTGTCAGAAGTTAGTATGTCACAACATGCTCCATGACTTATCCAATCAGCTTGCCTAATGCAGAAAGTCAAAGGCTAAAAGATTTACCATCATCATTCTCGGATTCTGTAGCCGGCTATATATATTTCCTCGTAACCAAGAGTGTAAATGTGTGCAATTATTTTGAGTGCAGAGATAAACTTGTAAATTTGTATAGCATTTTTATAATAAAATTCTCTCTAGTTCCCAGTGGACGTAGCTTGATCTTGCGATCGAATGAACCACTTAAATTTCTCTGTGTCGATCTTTTGGTTATTCTTCTTGTATTTCTTGCTGCAACGGTTTCGTTGGTTAAGTGCTTACGGTCGAGAGTTAGTTTGGCTGTTCTTGATCTTGGAGATTTGAAGTTATCGATCTCGACTTAGTCCCCATCCCAGCATGCTTACTTCCCAGCTGGGAGCTTGACTAATGACCAAGTATGGTTTTTATCACGTAATCTCAACTCCTTTCCCATAACCTCCTTGCATGTATCTGCTGAAGGCTTTGGGCACTGATTTCTGAAATCACATTTCCCTTTGCAGTTCCAACATGTTACATCCTTCCTGTTCTTTAATTGACCTTTTTTCTCGACTTTGATCTTCCTCTACCATCGCCTCCTTTGTTGGACCCTCTTCCACTGTCTTCACCATTTAGGAGACTACTAGAAGATTCTCTGACACTCCTATGCATATCCTCACCAACGTTTAAATCGTGAATACCTTTTAATGTCAGCTTAACACTTCCAACTGAATGGTTAACTGTCGTCACTATACCGAACCAACTATCAGACAAAAATGACTATATTAGCAATACTTTGAATTCATCCTCGAATCCAATATCAACCGAAATCAACCTTGCAAGGATTGAATTGGATTCACTAGCATGATCAATCACTAAGCCACCCTCCTTCGTCTTCAGATTTACCAACTATCAAATTAAAAAAATCGTTATTTGCTGCTAAGGTTTTTCGTACACATTGATCAAACTATAAATAGTCTTCACATGGACAATATATTAAGCTACATTATTTGTCAATGATAATCTTACTTACACCAAGTGTCCATCGATCTAACGAGTCTCATTCCTCCCGCTTCATCTCTTCAGGTTTTCATCGAATAGCAGTTCATGTAACTTCTTCTAATAGAGATAATCTTCGATCTGCATCTTCCAGAAACCAAAATCGTGACCTTTAAATTTGTCGATCTTAACTTTTCCATCTCCAGTCGTAGCTCTGGTACAAGTTTGTTTGGTTAAACAACAAAACAAGTTAAACACTTTTGACAAATTGATAAATACATTTACTATAACACGTGAAAATAAAACGAGAATTCTGCAAAACGAAAAATTGTAAATTCTGGAATACAAAATTTAACGTGGTTCACAAGATCAGTCTGATTGGCTAATCCACATGCGAGCGAGAGAGAAAAAGAGGATTTTATTATCACCAAGAATGTACAAATCATATGATGCTATAACTGCAACCATAGTCTGATTCAATCACACTAATGTTACATTAACTTGAACTACCAACAGAAAATGATCTTTCTTTGTGAAGTTTGCTCCAAAACTAATTATGATCTCAACCTCGCAACAAATGTTCTTAGAATTTATCTTACAAGAATCGTGCTTTGTACATATGTACGATGTTGTGTGTTTGTTTTGTGTGTTGTGTGATAGTGGACAAATCTTCTTTTGTAGATATGTCACCAAGAAAGGTAAAGAGTATGAAGTCCTTTAATGATGTCACCAACCAATTTCAAGGCTATATACCTAACACAAACGTCTTGCTTGCAACAAAACTCTTTTAAATATCATAGATCATACGTTTTTCTAAAGGAGAGGATTTGGACACACAAGTTTTATCCATACACAACAATGTACTACTCTTTTTGCATATTATACAACTCATTTAAAGCATATTGTATTTGGATAAAAATTGTTGCCTACATATCACTTCCTTTTTCTAAATAATGTACGTCTATTAATTTATGACATGCTTACTAGCGAGCAGATAGTTAATCAATATATGTTTTTATCCGAAGCACGTAACACAACACTTATATCAAATATACAATTAAATCAAAATTATGAAAAATATATAAAATATACAACAGTACCTTTGTTTTACTTATAAGAAGTTAATAACGAACTTGATGTGATCATCCATGACCCAAAACTACAAGATATTTGATACTATACTTGTATGCTCGCAACGGATGTCACTATCGAGAGGGGTGATAAAAACATTACAATATATTTTCACATATTATTCGGGAAATCTTTCTAAAATATACTTGCACAAGATTACGACATCTTTTAAGTTTGTAATATTCAGAGTCTAACTCCATACGCATTTTAACCAGACAACCCTCCTTATTAGTTATTATACAAAGATACCACATGCAAGAATTGATTAACATCAAATTACTTCTTCCTTAGCGTTTGGGTTTTTAGAGTAAAGATTAAGCCAATGGTTACTTTGAATTGGAACCAAAGGTTAGTGTTGTTTAGTAGATATATAAGTGTACGAAATCCATTTAGTCCAAATAAACCCCCTTTAAAAGCGTGAAAGGTGGTGTATAGGGTATTAGACTGAAAGGATCCATGTGGCTTTGAAAGAGTTGCTTTTTCTCCACTTCAATAACCCATTACTTGACCATTTCACAACACATTCCGCCAGATAACTCGTAATCCATCTTTTAAGCAAGACATTTGCATTAACTAAATTAATTACAATTGTCATGTGGAGCCATTTGAAAACTTAATATGGGCCGTGAGACAAAATGGGATAACAAATCAAATAATTACACGTCATGCATCAAAATGGGGCGGACTAGACGGACTTCGACCCATCAAATATGTTTGTCCAAATAACCATGACTAAGAAATATATTATTGCAATAATAATAATATCTTTTTAACAATAAAACAATTATGAATATATTTTGGATGACGTTAAACCCGTTGTACCCGTTTTCCTTATAGCTAATTTTTCCATTTTACTAATAAATATTGATCAGTTTCATATAAATAGATTGAAAAGGTATAAATGGCAAGAATAATGATATATTCACATATTCTTACAGGGAAATAGATGGGTTAGATTCGTACATGGTGAACTAGTGCATATCTCTAAAGCTTTGCATGCCAGTATAAAATAATATAGAAATTATAAAAGTAATATATTACAAATGAGAACTTTTAATGCTAATCCATACCCTGATTAATGATTAAGAAAATCATGTAAGAAAGTATACAAAAATCAGATCATAATCCACGGAGTCATTCCACATTCTCATTTTGTACCTCTATATATAACGTAAAAAAAAAAAAAAAAAAAAAATTCGTAACCCAATGATTTTATTTCGTGAACATTGACCTTTTAATCTTAAATGCGGATGTATTTGTACACAATTTCGCATTATACTTTGCGGAAAAAAGTTGTTTTTTTTTGTTACGATTGAGTATGATTGAGTATTTCCATTGGTTGCTTTATGTTGTAAAAAATTATACAAATGAATAAAATAACACCTAATATAACTTCACCTTAAAGTACGTATAGAGTGTGTATATATTGCATGCACTCACATGAGCACGACAGTACGGACACATTACTGAGAATTCATTGTTGGTTGCATATGACATCTTCGCAGATTGGCAGAATGGTGAGTTTTCTTTCATTTTCAAAGTCCCTTTACAGATTCTTAAACCAATACAAAAAACAGAAACTAAAGTAAACAGATTTTGGGACAAGAACTGTTTTGTATTACTCTACTAGGATAATAGGACAAATTAGATTAAATACGGTAAATATTTTTGGCAGTAATTGTGATCCTCACATATAAATATCCATATGGGATTTTTTTCGCTAATAGTGAACATATTCATGCAGGTTCAGTTGGTGACATTGGTTTTGATATTGCTAGCATGCATGCTTTCATCTGTTTCGGGTAAAGGTGCCAGCAAAATCAGTCTTGCATCAACCACTATTTTTAATGTGATGGCTTTTGGTGCTAAAGGAAATGGGAAAGTCGATGACTCACCGGTAATGGTTGTTGATTGTATGCTGCATTTAGCAGACTGAGACTGATGTCAATGAGACAATAACTGCAATTTTCTGTCTCGCCCAAAAGTAAAACAGGGACCAGACCGCTCCCGGTCTGTGTGACTTATATACTTCACAGAGTTGTAAAGTACAAGTCTATGATGCAGATTCTATTGTAAAAATATATAGGAATGTATTTAAAGTGAGTTATATATATGATGGAAAAATATACAGGCTTTTACGAAGGCATGGAAAGCAGCATGTCAATCGCAACCAAATAAAAGGAGTATATTAGTCATCCCCGGAGGGAGGACGTTTTTTTTGAAGCCTATGGATTTTGAGGGGCCATGCAAGCCCTCTAGTATCTTCGTCCAGGTATGCATATTTATATATGTCGTATAATAAATTTGGTAAAAATATTCATTTTTGTTTAAAACATAAATGTTTCCGAAGGTTTAGTAAGATAACATGACATGACAAGTTGTACTGTGTCTAACATGTGTTAGTCTGAGACTGAGATATTTTGTTGTATACGAAAAAATGGGATAAATACTAGATCTTAATTTCTTGTTTGTGTAAAAGACGTTGATATACCCTCGTCTGAATATATCAATGGAGAAATGACTAAAAATTCTGGGGTTTTAACAAGTGTTAACTTAAGTTAAGGGTGTTCTATTTTCAAGAATGCTTGCTAAAAAAGATTCCAAACAGAAGGGACATGTGACTGTATCCAAAACACAAGAGACATTATGATCACATGAAACTTGTAGATAAATGTTAACTATATGCATAATAATATATTTTTATTAAAACTGTCAAAAACAGGTGTCGGGAAACATTGTTGCTTCCACCAAGAAAACCGATTGGCTTGGTCACCATGTTGACACGTGGCTCTCTTTTAATACGGTGAACGGTCTTACGGTCAGTGGAAATGGACGAATTGATGGTCAAGGTTCTATTTGGTGGAAAAATGCCTGCATTGGTTCTCCACCACCAGTAAGTTATAACATCTTTTTCATTATCTTTGGAGTAATTTCCACTTTTGGCCCTAAGTATTGCTGATGTTTCCAATGTTGGTCGCAAAAACTTCTCTTGCGAGTCCGGTCGTTACTTGAGGTTTTTTGTCTCGGTTCCAAATAAAATGAATATATTTTTGGGACCAAAATTGTAGATACCCGGAGACTAAAATTAGTAATTTTACTTGAAACATTGACCAAAAAGTTATAAATACCTCAAATAAAAACCAAAACTGAGAAAACTTTTTGGGACGAAAATTGCAAAAAATCCCTATACTCAGTGATCAAAAATAGTCATTTTACTTGAATCATAAATCAAAAAAGTTTCAAAAACCCTAAATAATGACCAAACTTGCCAGAAAAAACTTTAAGGGGTCAAACATGTAAAAAAAATCGGCTTGTTTTTTTGAATGGCCAAAGACAGGACAATAAACAAAAAGCTATACGAGGGAACAAAGCATGTAATTTACTCTTATTTTTCTAATTTTCATCACATATTAACGCACTTAATTTTTCAGGGTACACCTTGCCATGCACCAGTGGTAAGTAACGATTATGCTTGCCCTAATTTCAGGGTACAACTTGTCATGCGATGAGCAATTAAGTGACCATCATTTACATTTTTTTAAATTCACAGGCATTACAGTTTAAAAAATGCAACAAAATGCGACTCAATGGGTTAACACATGTAAATAGTCCACGAGTTCATCTCCTAATGACCAAATGCAACGGTGTCATTTTTTCTAATTTAAAAATCATCGCCCCTGAAACAAGTCCCAACACTGACGGAATTAACATCGCCGGCTCCACAAATGTCGTTATACGTGACTCCGTTATCGGAACAGGTATTTACTCTTTTACCCTTTTCCCCAGTTTTCCTTTTTTTAATTTTTTTCTTAAATCGACTTTTTAGGAGACGACTGTATTGCCATTAGTGGAGGTTCATCTAATATCAAAATCAGCGGGATCATGTGTGGTCCAGGCCATGGAATCAGGTAGTTTTTTATTTTTATTTTAGAACGGCTCTCACACACTCGCTACTCAAATTTATTAAGTTTATAACATAAAGCAAAAGATATATATAACTTTTTGTGTAGTATTGGAGCATTGGGAGGAGATGATGTGGTGGAAAATGTAGATGTGAGAAACTGTACCATGAAAAAAACCCTAGCTGGAGTAAGGATCAAATCTTGGCAGGTAATTAATTTAACAATGTTTAACATCAAAATTTTAAAATTTTAACGGATAAATATATTCATCAGTTAAATTTGGATTGATGTCTAACAGGGAGGAAATGGTTACGCAAGAAAGATCTCATTTACAGGCATTAAGTTTGATGCAGTTTATAACCCGATCTGGATTGACCAATACTACTGTCCCACTCAGAAGAATTGCATAAACGCGGTGAGCATTTTAAAAAAAAAAAATTTACGACATGTCCACATGACAAAAAAAAAAAAATACAAAATGAAATGAAACCGAAAGTTATTTAGTGACATTGTCCCCTCTTTTTTTTTTTTTTTTTTTGCATGATATATTGAATGAACTTTTATTTATATTTCTAAATACTTTCTTTTTTATAATACAAAGGCATCAGCTGTGAAGTTGAGTGACATAACATTTAGGGGAATTGCGGGGACATCAAGCATGGATAATGTTATAAACTTAAGTTGCAGTAAAAGTGTTGCATGCACAAATATTGTAGTGGATAGCGTGTATATCAAGTCAGCGATTCCAGGAAGAAAGGTTTATGGGACTTGTATTAATGCACGTGGAAGAGCTAGTCATGTTAAGCCTTCTTTAAAATGTCTAAAATAGAGATAAATATTTGCAAGGCCTCTTATTTGTTATAATACCATGTTGTATGGTAATTTATGTCATTTTTATGCTTACTTTAATTGTTTGTAATAAGATATGAGATCCGTTTGTTAATGAATATATTTGGGGGGTTTTTTCAATGTGTAAATATAGTTCCTAAACATACAACTTTGAAGACATAAATATGTATAAGATTATTTTTCGGATAATGGGACAAGTTTATATCACAAAATGACCAATTTTCAACTTTTATAACAAAATGACCACTTATTTCACAAAATAATTTTTTTCTGGAAAATGCTTTATTAGTGGTCCCACAAGAAAATTCTTACAAAAACCGCAAATCTTTTTGATTTCGCGAATATGACATCATTTTTTGCAAAATAACGTCATCTTCATGAAAAATGATGTCAAAACGAAAAAAAATGTGTTTCGGGAAATAAGTGTCATTTTGTGATAAAAGTTTAAAAGGTGGTTATTTTGTGATATTACCTTCCCATTTTTGGTTACTTATGTGATTAGCCCTTCTTTTATTCCCACAACTGAAAATGAAAGAAAAAAAACAGATGAGGGCAAATTTGTAAATATTAGGACTTACAATACAAACCCTAAATGTCACAGGACTCTGAACGACCAAATACAGCATAACGGTTATCCGCAATGTTTTCATACACAAAATCCCTTATGAATCTGCAGCAAAAAAAAGGAGCACAAATTAATAAAAAAAAATGGTCCATTAAATGGTTTTCATTAGTAAAGGACAGAAATAACATATAACATATTAGTAGGGATAAAGTCTCACAAAGGTACAAATTGTAAAAAGAAAGCTAATTGGGGGAATGGCAAGTCTATGTACTCCATGATCTTCAACACAGCTTCTGATTTGATATATGATCTGAAACACAAAAGAACCTATGTTTAATGGTTATAAATCTCACATCAATATCACACAAACAACACGAAAAATCCGGATTGGTGTGTGACTTTACCTATTCTTTTCTACAAGTACAACACTTGAAATATCATCAGGAGATCTTCCAGACCTCTGTAGTAGATTCCTACCTGCATCGCTTTGTAGGGCTTCAAATCTTATTCTCCTAAAGAAATTGAACATTTATACATCAGAAATGAAGGAACTAATGAATTATTGGTATGTTTTGAATTGGTTATGTATGAGATGGATATGAAGAGGAACCTTTGGCGGTCATTATCACGGACAAACTTGACACCTCCATTGCATAAGTTGCAGACACCTATTGTGTTAATATATCAGTCGATTTCGCTATCAAATGCAGTAAGAATTAAGATAAACCTAGATTTTGTAATTATAAAAAGCTGAAGCTAAACAGGTAAACAGAGATTATCGGTTTGTATTTATTTACATGTATTAGGTTAAGTTCATGACATAAAAAGGTACCTAAACTCCATCTAAAATAGTTCGTTTATCATCAAACGCCCACGATTAATCATTTGGGGCTAAAGGTGTGAAAAAACAGAATTACTACAGATACAGAGACAATTTGTTTTGTTTTGACTATCGAAATACCTAATTCGTAAATCAAAGCATCGTATGAAGGTCGTGGTATTACCGTCAAATAACATGATAGGCCTAGTATCTTGTTCGAAGAAGCTTGATGTCGCTTCCACCCAATCCACCGCTTCACTCCGCGGCGGAGAAGACAGATTGGCCAGAATTGCTGATCGGCGGAGACTGGTGGATCTAACGCCTACGATGGGTGGTGGCACGGTGATCCGTGCGCTGCTTGCGGCAAGAGTAGGAGCTGCGGGAATGAGCGCCATTTTGTTTTCTTCCAGTTCAGTGAAATTCATTTAAGTATTTAGAAATTGCTAAATGTCGTGGGTCTTGAAATGTCCACGTGGAGTTCCATAAACCGAGGATTTAGAGGTCGTTCCATTCGCATTCACTTCAAAAGTTTTTCTAAACCAGTATTAGAGGGTGTTTAAGATTATGTTTGAAAATCTATTACTGATTTATTAGTTTTTTTTAAAAGTTATTAAATCAGATAAAAATGTTTACGAAACTTAAAAGCTTTTTTAAAACAATCTTTTAACACTTTTAAAAAGTTATTTTTTAAAAAGTAATTAACATTGATTTTTTGAAACATCTTTTAGCTTTTTAATATACATGCGTTAAATTAAATACTTTTTTAAAATGACTTATCAATTTATAGTTTTTCCATTGTAAAAAACAAAAGCTAATTCTAACATTTTTTAAAAACTCTTTTTGTCACGTTATAAGTCAATAATCACTTTTCTCAAAAAACCTTTTTTGAGTTCAAAAAGCAATCTCAAACACCCTCCTAATACCATGTGTTATCATCATCTCGCACCATAAGGAAAGTAGATGGGTCGTCCCGGTTTTGTTATAAATATCAAGTCTTCTAGGTCGGTCCCACAATATGGAGACCCACTTGTAACAGCGGTCTGATGGCTTCACTCTCTTTCCTTTTATTTTTTTCTTTCCCTTCTTTCTATTGATTTTTTTACTTGAAAGCCATTTATAACATTGAATTAAAGATGAAGGGAAGGAGTGATGTAGGCATGGGCAAAAGGACCGGGCCGGACTGGACCAAATCAGATTTTGTATAGTTGTAAAGGTTTTCGGTTCCAGAAATAGCATCAACTTGGTTTTTGGTTTTTTCAACGGTTCCGGTTTGGTGTGTTCTACTGAAAAATAGGGACCGGACTGGGATACGAAAAGGTCACTTCAATTCCAACTGATACGTGTGTGGGATCGGATACCCTCATTATGTCTGACTTGCTACAATTGACTATATACAGCCCCTACCTTGCTATCGACTATAGCTACAAGGATAAAAAACACAATAATTAAAATCGAACACTTGGTTTCTTTGATCAATTCAACACCACAATCTTACAAAAACCCTATCTTTGTGATATTGTAACACTAATGTTGAAAGAAAAATGGATTCCCTCATCCATGGAAGATACTAAACACAAATAAGTCCAATTATTTAATGTTTTAAATTTTGATGTTGTAAATCCTAATTATTCAATACAATACATGGGTATAATTGATTATTGAATGTGTACTGTTGTATTGATGTTGGAATCTTGACTCGATTGTTTTTAATAAAAATGTTGCTATCTTAATTCCATTGTTTTTGCATGATGACGTTGGAATCTTGATTCTATTGTTGTTTAATGATGTTAAATAATGATGTCAATGTTGTTGAATTATGATATATTTTGTTGAATGATGTCATTGCTCTTGAATTATTATATGGAATTATTCATATTGTAGGATGATGATTTATTTGTGGAACCTACCTCCAATCATGTTATTATTGATGATGATGATTCCAACAAGGGAAAGAAAAGAAAATGTCATTGCTAAAAGTCAACTAATAGAAAACGAGCACGGCGACCACCAAAAGCAAAATGTTGGAATACATTTAAAGAGATTTGGCTAGAAGATGATGATGGAGTGAAAACTAAGCATGGTCAATGTAAGTTTTGTCAAAGTATACTTAAATTCGATACAAACAAAAAAATAATGTTTAGTTTAAATAAACACCCCCGAAAATGCCAAAAAAATTAAGAAAACCAAAAAGGGCAAACCACTTTGCAAATTTAAAAAACAATCTTATGGGGAGGGTAGTGGTGTTGCGACTTGGAAACATGGTGACGCTAGGATTAAGAAAGCTTTACTTAACCTATTTTTTGTAGGTGAACTTTCGTTTAAGTTTGTAGAAAATAAAGCTTTTATTGAATACACAAATGCTCTTAACAGAAAATTACTATACCATCTAGGCATAAGATTAGTCGTGATGTTTCTAACTTTTAAGTTGAACAAAGAAATTTTTTTCTTTACCTACTTTAGTACTTCAAGTAACACAATACACTTGACTACCGATACTTGGACTTCGTCTCATCAAAAAGTGAATTATATGCTTATAACGGGTCATATTATTGATGATAATTGGGTAATGTATAAAAGAGTTTTAGACTTTAGACCCATAAATAGTCACAAGGGGGAGATGTGGCGTGTTTGCTATTATATTGTATACATGAGTGGAGGATAGAGAATGTGATGACCATGACGGTCAACAATGCCATTTCAAATTATATGGCAATAGAATTTGTGATTAAAATGTTGTCTTAAATTATATGGTGGTAGAAAATATTTCCACATTAGGTGTATGACTCATATTTTGAATATAATTGTCAAAAATGGCCTTAAAGAACACAACTACCATGTTGATGTTGTTCAAAAACCCTTATTTAACATGTTATTTTTTTTAATAAATGCGTCGTTTTTTTATCATAAAACGTGCATCTTTTATTAATTCTAATGTTTGTCTTTTATTTGTAAATACTTCTTTTACATGAGATCTTGATAGTCTCGGAGCGTACCGATTTCAAGGCCATAGAACATATCGCACACTTTCTTGAAATTTTTAAAACAAAAACAGAGAGTATATCGGCTTTAATTAAATTATTCATCCATACATTTTCATGGGATTTTTTTGATGTTGACAGACATCTACTAGAGTGTTCAATAAAAGCAAGAATTTGCCACATGATTCTAGAAGTGCAAGCGAAGTACAAGAAGTATTGTAGTTCATTTGACAAATTGAACGATTACACGTATTTTTCAGTATTGTTGGACCTGCAATTTAAGTCTAACATTTTTGTTACATGTCTTTAAAAAGATGTTCTCATACACGATAACAGCAGAAAAACTAATTATCGGAATTGACCATGCAATTGATGGTGATATCTATGGTTCGGGAGGTCGAGGAAAAATGGAGAATTTATTTACAACCTACAAACAAAAATATGAGAATATTGGATCATCTCAAAAGCAAAAAAGAAGTTGTCGCATGTGATGTCGATAATGATTTATTGGATGATTTTTTGAACGTAGAAGGAGCAACATTGTGGCATCCGAATCCGAGTTAAGAAGGTATTTTAATGAACGTAATGTGACTTTTAATAAAGAATTCTATATCCTAGATTGGTGGAAAAAAACGTGTGTCATTGTCCTATCGTTGTTTATATGGCAAAATGTAATTTCAAAAACTTAATTTAGAATTTCATGAGTTGACTTATAAAGTAATCGAATTATAATTTTATAATCATTTCTTGTTAGATATGTTGGTCATACAAGCGTCGAATGTGGCATCCGAATCCGCATTTGGCACTTACGGTCTAGTTTTAGATAATTATCGAACACGTTTGACAACAACTATTGTGGAGGCAATGGTGTGTATCCAGGATTGGAACTGAAAATCACGGAAACTCATAATAGATGGTGTTAAAGATATATTAAAGGATGATGAGATAACGTTGGATATGAACTTTAATAATTACTGTTTTATATGTTGGAAGTTTAACAAACTAACTACATTTTTTGTTAATTATATAGAAATAGAAGATGAGTTAGAAGAAGATGATGATAAAAGAAAATGAAAGAAGACGGTTTATGTTTAATTTTTATTTTGATGGATTGTTCCTTTTTAGTATTGTCCTTTGACAAATGATTGAAATGAATTTGTGATATTATTTCATTTGGTATTTTGGTTTTCATATTTGAAGTTTTAGTGTAGATTCTATCAGATTCATTTGTATAGTTTATTTCGGTAAAATTTGTATTTGAAACTTTTGATGAAATGACATATAATAAAATTGGAAAACATTTATACGTGGACTAGAATATGACTTAATGCTGCTGAAAAATGACTTAATGGCTGAAAAATGTGTTGGAAGAACAACTTGATGGGATAAAACCAAATTCTGAAATGGAAAATTGACACCAGCACCTGGTTTACACTCTTACGGTTTGGTTCCTTAGTTCTTTATCACACCTAAATCTGCTTCTAGGTTATACTAATCTCTCGTACGGTTGGGGTCGGGTAGAAACCGATGCTCATGGCTAGTAGTGGATGTGGTTTGGGGTGTGGGTGGGGATGTGTGCATATGTGTATGTCTGTGTGTGTATTTTTATACCTTATAATTCTGGAATTAGAAAAAGTGGAAAACAATCATTGTTAGTTTTTCTAGTTCTTTGTAATTTTAGAAAATATAAAATTTTGATTTTTCGGAAAAACATTAAAAAAATGTTAAACTAAAGACTTTTTCATAATCTCATTTTTCTTTGAATTTTTTTTTTCCAAAAACAGACTATTTTTCCTTAACTAAACAGGGAGTAAATCTTCTTATCTCCCCATTCTTGCGTTCAATGAATGCACGAGGTATATTCATTTATTTTAGATTCTTTTGAATATAATTGAAAGTCTTCTCTATTGACTCATTAACATAGTGTAGACCCATAAAAAGTAATATCTGAAGTAAAATACACTCCATTTTGGATTTGTCATTCTTCTATCTATTTTTCACATAATGCAAGTTAGGTACTAAAGATTGAAACTTCTATTGACGAATACTTTTTCATGGCAACTTTTTTCGTCGTTAGTTTTCGGTTTACAAAGTTATTTTTTGTCTTTTAAAAAATTAGGTTGGTCTGTAATTTAAAACAATACTAAATCCTCTTTGCTACATTCCCTATGCGCACGTTCAGTGAATGCACAATGTTAATTCATTTATTTTGGATTCTTTTCAGGACTATTGAAAGATTTCTTCATTGACTCGTTAACATAGTGTAGACCTATAAAAAATAATATATGAAGTAAATGACACTCTATTTGGCTTTGTCATTGTTCTATCTATTCTTCACAATAACGACGGTTAGGTACTAAAAAATTGAAACTTTTGTTGACGAATAGTTTTTCATGACAACTTTTTCCGTCGCTAGTTTTTAGTTTACGAAGTTAATTTCTGTCTTTTCAGAAATTGATTTTCTATGTAATTTAAAACAATAGTAATTCCTCTTTGCTACATTCCCGTTCGCGCGTTCAATGAATGCACAAAGTTCATTCATTTATTTTAGATTCTTTTCAAGACCATTGGAAATATTATTCATTGACCCATTAACATAGCGTATACTCATAAAAAGTAATATCTGAAGTAAAAAACACTCTATTTGGCTTTGTCATTGTTCTATCTACTCTTCACATAACAACGGTTAGGTTTAAAAATTTGAAACTTTTGTTAACGAATACCTTTTCATAGCAACTTTTTCCGTCATTAGTTTTCAATTTACGAAGTTAATTTCTGTCTTTTTTCAAAAATTTGTTTTCTATGTAATTTAAAACAATAGTAATTCCTGTTTGCTACGTTTCCCGTTTGCATGTTCAATGAATGCACAAGGTCCATTTATTTATTTTAGATTCTTTTCAGTACCATTGAAAGTCTTCTCAATTGACCCATTAACATAGTGTAGACCCATAAAAATTAATATCTGAAGTAAAAGACACTCCATTTGGCTGTCATTGTTCTATCTACTCTTCACATAACAACGATTAGGTACTAAAAATCGAAAGTTTTGTTGACGAATACCTTTTCACGGCAACTTTTTCCGTCGTTAGTTTTCAGTTTAAGAAGTTAATTTATGTCTTTTCAAAAATTGGTTCTCTATGTAATTTAAAACAATAATAACGAAACCAATTTGATTTCAAAAACAACTATACACAATTTGATAGGTACATTTGCTTTTAGAATGAAACTTTCATAAGAATTACTTGGATAACAAAAACTAAATATGTCTAACAATTTGATTGTTGTTACATTGCACTTTTAATTCCGTTGTCACTAATATGTGAAGATGAGGACCCTAAGACAAAGAATTGATCAGCAAATGTGATGTGCAGAAGAATCCTAAATATATGCAAACTAATCTGCCATGGAAAATATGAGAAATAGACAATAACACAGTTGTATTTTTACTTGATTTAATTATTTTCATTTTTAAGTCGATGCAACTATGAAAACGTTTTGAACGCTTCAGCAAACAAAAGGAATTAATAGATGAATTAAATGAAGGGAATAATAACCACCACCAGTTTTTATTTAACCATCTTCCTTTCCCTCATACACAATCATCTAAATAATAGTTTATACTTTATAGTCATCAGCTACAGAATTGGTTATGAAGTAGAAAACACACTTTGAGTGAAACTTCTATCAGCATTAATGAGAAAACAAAAATAAATATGTCTGAATAATGAATTTAAAAGTTATAGTGTTACACTGTTAAATCCAACAATAACATATAATATCATTGTATTTTTGTAATCCTAGTGCCCTGCCAAATTTCGGGCTACAACAAATTTCATTGTTGTAACAAAAAGGATTGTCATGACAGATACTATTCAATTATATACAACAAATTATTCTCTACAATTTAAGTCAAATAAATACAGATACCAATTAAGTTTTAGACAATATATAGAGAAGTATTTATATGTTGTATCAATTACTATTTATGTTAACTCTATATACAATTACATGTTGAAGAATTTTAACACTAGAATGTGAGCACTGCATTGAGATCAGGGACAATGCCATACAACCATCCCCCAAACAAGAAAGCATGAATGAATACAAATTCTTTTACCATGAACTAAAATCAAATACAAGTACACTCATTCAAAATGCAAAAGCTTTTTGTAGAGAAGATTGTATTATGGTCAAGTGGCCCTGATTTAATTTCACTACAAACAGTTAAACAAGAGTTAAAATCAAAATACATGAAAATGTATCTTGTGTTTTTTATATTTACCGTGGCGAATAAGTCATGGGTTAAATTTGACAGTGGTTTTTCATCATTCTTCTAGAAACATCTTTTAATTCAACACTCGGTTTGTCGCATGCTTTTGAGCTATTGAGTAGCAATAGCCTGTAAATGTTCGATGCTTTCTAATACCCTAAGAAATCACAGCACTGCACAATGAACAAACCATACATCTAATGTAGCATTTAACTCAAAAAAGAAAAAGAGTCATTCTGGCAATTCATCAAACACTTAATATGTGTTAAAATAACATTTGTTTTGTAACAACCATGTGATAATGAACCTAAACGGGGTGTGTTGGAAGCCGATTGGGAAAAGAAAACGAGGAATGAAACCAATACATACCTTTTAATTGATATCCACGTCAACGATGATCAACACTTACACCACTCTCCTCTAAAATGCGTTAAAATCACCAATCTGTTTCAAATTGATAGATTTTGAGCGATTTGGATGGATTCCACTGATCTGGTACCGGTTTCTGAGGGATTCAAATCAAAGAATTTGGAAGATTTGGTTGCTGTTAGTGGACTTGGCAATTGACAACCAGCGAAGGAAGGTGGAGGCTCTGGGTGGTGGCATGGGAAATCAACGAGAAATCACATATTTTGAGTATTATTTATGGAAAAAGGTAAGAAGCATCCCTAGATTTCCCCTTCTTTCAATCGATTACTTCGCTTTTGCTCTTTATGTGCTTCACTACCGTCCCTGCTTTTGTCACCGGAAACGGAAGTCGCTCACTACCAGCATGACACTATACGCCACCGCTCACTACCACCACCATCATGTACGCCATATCTCACCACTGGCATACCCTGCTCCATCTTTTTCTGTTCAACACGTTGCCCTGCCCATGATCCTTCACGTTTTGAAAAACAGTCGATAGAAAATACATACCGACAGAGATACGTACCTTCTGGGTGTATCAAAACCCTAGCGACGGCCTTCACCAACACTGCTACTTCACGACCTCCGTTGCTCATCGGTGAAGAAAAATATAAGGCAGCGGCTACAGCCTACAGATGCAATCGAGGGTGACTGTCTTGAATTAGCGTCTTTAAGACGCCTGTTTCTCTTGAATCCTTGTGCTTAAAATATTAACAACAATAGATTTCTCAAAAAACGGAAGTAAGCGGGGAGCTACTCGAGAAGGGGCTATGAAAAACAAATTTGAAATTGAATCACCGGTAACAAGGTCATCCAATCTAAGGGTCCGCTAGATAGAGTTTGGTGGTTTTGTTATTCAAAAATCTCGCATCTCGGGTTTAATCAGGTTGATTGTCTAATTATTTTGTTGACCAATACATTTTTCATGTCAACTTTTTCGGTCGTTAATTTTCAGTTTACGACTTTCATTGGTTTTCTATGTAATTTAAAACAATAGTAATTCCTTTTTGCTACATTCTCCGTTCCCGTTCAATGAATGCACAATGTTTATGCATTTATTTGAAAAGTAACGACTTTCATTGGTTTTCTATGTAATTTATAGTAATTCCTTTTTGCTACATTCTCCGTTCCCGTTCAATGAATGCACAATGTTTATGCATTTATTTTAGATTGTTTTTAAAACCATTGGAAGTCTTCAAACTCTAAATTGACTAGTTAACATAATATAGACCCATAAAAAATAATATCCATAAGTAAAATACATTCCATTTGGCTTTCTCATTGTTTTATCTACTCTTCACATAACGACGGTTAGATACTAAAACCCTAAAACTTTGTTGATGATTAACTTTTCGTGACAACTGTTTTCGTCGCTAATTTTCAGTTAACGAAGCTAATTTCCGTCTTTTCAAAAATTCGTTTTCTAAGTAATTTAAAACAATAGTAATTCCTCTTTCCTACATTCACCGTTCACGCGTTCAATGAATGCACAATATTCATTCATTTATTTTAGATTCTTTTCAGGACCATTGGAAGTCTTCTATATTGACCCATTAACATAGTGTAGACCCATAAGAAGTAATATATGAAATAAAAGACACTCCATTTGGCTTTGTCATTGTCCTATCAACCCTTCACATAACAACGGTTAAGTATTAAAAAATTAAAATTTTTGTTGACAAATAACTTTTCATGGCAACTTTTTTCGTCGCTAGTTTTCAGATTACGAAGTTTATTTTTGTCTTTTGAAAAATTAGTTTGGTTTGTAAATTAAAACAATAGTCATTCCTCTTTGCTACATTCCCCGTTTGCACGTCCAATGAATGCAAAATGTTCATTTATTTTAGATTCTTTTCAGAACCATTGGAAGTCTTCTCTATTGACCCATTAGCATAGCGTAGACCCATAAAAAATAATATCTGAAGTAAAAGACACTCCATTTGGCTTTGTCATTGTTCTATCTACTCCTCATATAACGACGGTTACGTACTAAAAAATAAAATTAGTTTGGTCTGTAGATTAAAACACTAGTATTTCCTCTTTGCTACATTCCCCATTCACGTGTTCAATGAATGCACAAGGTTTATTCATTTATTTTAGATTCTTTCCATGACCATTGTAAGTCTTTTCTATTGACTCATTAACATAGTATAGACCAATGAAAAGTAATATTCGAAATAAAAGACACTCCAGTTGGCTATATCATTGTTCTATCTACTCTTCACATAATGACGGTTACGTGCTAAAAATTGAAACTTCTGTTGACGAATACCTTTTCATGGCAACTTTTTCCGTCGCTAGTTTCAGTTTACAAAGTTAATCTTTGTCTTTTCAAAATTGGTTTTCTATGTAATTTAAATAACAACAACGAAACCAATTTGATTTCAAAAACAACTATACACAATTTAATTTGATAGGTACATTTGCTTTTAGAATGAAACTTCCATGAGAATTACTTGGATAACAAAAATTAAATATGTCTAACAATTTAATTGTTGTTACATTGCACTTTTAATTCCGTCAAAAAATCTGTCACTAATATGTGAAGATAAAGACCCTAAGAGAAAGAACTGATCAGGAAATGTGATGCGCAAAAGAATCCTAAGATCTGTAAACTAATCAGTTGTGGAAAATATGAGCAACAGACAATAATACAGTTGTATTTAGACATTATATAGAGAAGTATTTATATGTTTCAATTACGATTCATCTTAACTCTATATACAATTACATGTTGAAGAATCTTAACACTAACATGAGAGCACTGCATTGAGATCAGGGACAAGACCATACAACCATCCCCCAAACAAGAAAACATGAATGCATACAATTTTTTCATTACTATGAACTAAAATCAAATACCAGCACATGCATTCATAATGCAAAAGCTTTTTGTACAGAAGTTTGTATTATGGTCACGTTTTTTATAGTAAAAGATGTGGAATTGGCCCTGATTTAATTTCACTACAAACAGTTAAACAAGAGTTGAAATCAAAATACATGAAAAAGTATCTTGTGTTTTTTATATTTACTGTGACCAACAAGTCATGGGTTAAATTTGACAGTGGTTTTTCATCACTCTTCTAGGAACATTTTTTAATTCAACACTCCGTTTGTAGCATGCTTTTGAGTTATTGACTAGCGATAGCCTGTAAATGTTCTATGTTTTCTGATACCCTAAGAAATCACAGCACTGCACAATGAATAAACCACCGCTCACTACCACCACCATCATGTACGCCATATCTCAGCACTGACATCACGCGGGATGCGAAACCTAGTTATCCACATTTGAGATGTTTTAGGTTTGAATCTTGAACATCGTAAGTAGGGATGAACAATAACACGACTGGTACTCGGTACCGAAATCAAAATGGTATAAAAGAAATGCAGAATATTGAACCGAATTATAGGGTATGATACCCTTCGGCACCAATACCGGCCGGTTTGGTACAGGTTCAGGAAAGTAGTTTGTTTTGAACTTAGAAATAAGAAAAATACTTGAACCGGACCGAACCAACAACTGCCGCTGGTAACCTTTCAGGCCGACATCGTCGTTCTCCAAGCCATCACCTCCGTCTACAGTCGTTGTCCAAGCCAATTCTGCCATTGTCCAAGCCATTGCCGCCGTCCACAAGTATGGATTCTGATATCGATTATTGTTACATGAAATTTGAAATCCTTTCTTCTAGGTTTTGTTCCAACAACGTCTTTTTCTCTAAAATTGTTTCTCTTCTCGGTTTTATTCCAACATGATTGGTTATATGAAATCTGAAATTGGTTCTCTTTTCTTGTTTTTGTTCAAGCTTTTTGAAATTAGATTCATTTCTAAAATCACATATGCTCACTTCTGAAATCAGATGCAATTCTTGTTATATGAAATTGGATTTTTTTGTTGTATAGTTGCTGATTTTTTTTTTTTTGCTATATGGTTGCTAAAAGCCTAAAATCACACGTGTTCACTTATGAAATCAGATTTTCTTTCGGTCCCGTGGTTTGCAAGAAATTGTGGATGAGTCCAAAAAGTTTTCAACTTCCACCAGTCTAGAAATTTTTTGTGGTTTTGGTCACTGAAAAAGTTGAAAAGACTATTATGTCATTTTAATTTCTTTTTATCATTTTTAGAGTTATTAAATACCTTTTTAATTTAATAATAGGAAGAAATAAACCCAACCTCACCCCACCTATTCCACTTTTACACTTTACCCTACCCCGTCTTTCTCCCTCTCTCTCTTCGACTCTCTATCTCTCTTTCTATTCTTTTTGGGTTCCAAAACTCTCACTCCAAAACGCCCATCTGCCGAATCATAGATGATACCGAACAGGTTCTTGACAAGACTCTACAACTCGTATTCAAATGTAGAGTTAGCGAAATACGACTGTTTTTCACAATCATCCTGCAGCGGCCGTACGAAAATCCTCGCAGCAAATCGAGAATTCAATCGGAGATGTTTCATGGCTCATATGTATCTCCACACCTGCTTAGGATCTTGATGATGAATACTTCAGATTACCGCCTATCACCACCAACGAGTCGCACCTCGGCCTAATTTGGGAGCAAATCGCAATCCTCTGTTCCAGTATCTTCGTCGATGAGTGGGCCGATGCTGCCGGAGTTGCCGCAAACCACCCAAACTGTCTAGACCAGTTCTCGCAAAACAACGCATACGCATCCTGCTCTGCTTCCACCTAGTCCAAAAATGCCCGATATACACAACGTTGTGCCGACACCATGGCCATGAAATCCGAAAAGGTTGATGTCAAAAAGGTTCAGATCCAAACCACGAATAGCAAAACGAACCACCACCAACAGCACCACCCCCACATCGAATTTCTCGATTCGAGTATCAAAGGGAGAGTATTCGAAGATCCATGTACATAAAAGGAAATGAAAGCCATGTTCGCGCAAGCACTTTGGTTCCTCTGTGCCGTAAATCTTCCCATCTGTCAAGACGTAACCAAACGGAGCATTTTTCCATAAATGGGCTATTTTTTTCTTAACTAAACGGAGCATAAATCTTATTATTTCCCCATTCACACGTTTAATGAATGCACAAAGTTCATTCATTTGTTTTAGATTCTTTTGATGACCATTGAAAGTCTTCTTTAATGACACATTAACATAGTGTAGACCCATGAACATTAATATCTAAAGTAAAACACTCCATTTGGCTTTGTCATTGGTTTATTCTTCACATAACGACGATTAGGTACTAAATGATTGAAACTTCCTTTGACAAATACTTTTTCATGGCAACTTTTTCTTCGTTAGCTTTCGATTTACAAAGTTAATATCTGTCTTTTCAAAAAATAGTTTGGTCTGTAATTTAAAACAATAATAACGAAACCAATTTGATTTAAAAAACAACTATAAGCAATTTGGTAGGTACATTTGCTTCTAGAATGAAACTTTATAAGAATTACTTGGAAAGTACATTTGCTTCTAGAATGAAACTTTTATAAGAATTACTTGGAAAACAAAAATAATAAAGTTAAAAGTTACATTGCACTTTTAATTATCTTCGTGTTTATCTTCCTTTCCCTTATACACACCTTCAAGGAATACACCATA
Organism: Cichorium intybus; assembly: GCA_023525715.1. NCBI lineage: Eukaryota > Viridiplantae > Streptophyta > Magnoliopsida > Asterales > Asteraceae > Cichorium > Cichorium intybus. Next base: position 38,129,095 of record CM042009.1, read on the forward strand.
TTCATTCAACCTTCAAGGAATACACCATACTCATTCGTTTTTTAGTTTCTTTTAAAGAACTCTTTCATCAGTTACAGAATTAGATAATAATATTTTTAAATAATGAATTTAAAAGTTTTTAGATTCTTTTAAAGAACTCTTACATCAGTTACATAATTGGTTATAATATTTCAAAATGGGAAGTGATTCGTACACAACAATTTAACAGCTTTTATGCATAATGTACAACATCCCTAAAACATAAATTGTTGTGTATGAATAAAAGTTGTATCCGGATCACTTCCCTTTCAAAATAATGAAGTTAAAAGTTATAGTGTTACACTGTAAAGAGAAAAGAAATAAAACTAAAATAAAAGACGATTTGGTGGCTCTGTCTTTCTAAATATAAATTACTAATTATATTTGTAAATGTTTGATACAGTTCTCAAATTAACTACTTTGGTAAATTTCGTTTCATGTATGTAAGTCAGTTTATCGACTAATTGCATCACCAATACTATATATTCAGAAAGAAAAAACGTGCATGGATACAAAAACAGAGCAAGATGACAGAAAACAATAATGGAAATTTGATTATAAGATCAAACTGAAAAACAATCTTAAAACCACAAGCTAAAGGCAAATGTGAACGACTAAATCATCAAGCACACATTACATTCTCTCCCCTTCAGTTCTGTTCTTCTGCATATCCCAATTCTCTCTCCTCTTGTGCAGCAGCCATTAATTCATCAAAGTTTGCTGTCTTCCCCAGTACGATCTCAATCTGAACATACAATTTTCAGAACATCAAGAGGATAATCAAAACATTGTTAAGAGATATTACTTGATGATGAATTTTACCTTAGCCTTTTGGACTGGTCTTCCCCTGGATTCCCCCTTCATCTCTACGGTTGATGTCATGATTTCTGCATAATGGAACAATTTTATAGATCTACATTTGTCTGTGGTATGATTCTGTATGAATTATAAGTTTAACTCACTTTTCTCAACGGCAAATCCATTGTTCTTCAGAATTTCTGCCACTGTGACGACGGTTGCAATTGCTGCGATGTTATTAGAGGAAATAGATATAATTAGGTAATAATTGCAACAAAAAGTAATATATAGCAAAAAAATTGCCATGGATGGAAGTGGATGAATTAATACCCATTCCAAGCGCTGAAAGTTCAACCTCATTGTGCTGTTGCATATACCTCTACATGTACAATCAAACCACGAAAAACGTTTAATGAATTTAGAAACTAAACCGTACAAAAACCCTAAATACGGAGCATCATTAAACTAACGATCAGGTAAATAAAAGTGGATAAGACGACGATTGCGTACAAGAACCTGATGCGGAATGAAAATCGAATCAAAAGGAAGACTAATTGAGGGTTTCGGGTAGGAATTACCTTGGCGAGATTGACGTAGAAGAATAGAGGCTTCTTGGTGTTGGAAACTTGGATTCTGTTTTTCTTGTAAGAATCGGAGGAGATGTTTATGTTGTTTACCGCCTCTGTTATCTCTTCCATGATACTCAGAAAAACCCTAATCGGGACACGATAAACCACAGCCGCAGAGATGGAAACAGATAAAAGAACCCTGGACCGAACTCGATGCCGTGCTTGCTTTAACGGTTTAACCGTACAAGCTCGGAATGCATGTGCTTGTAAAAAGTTACAAAAACAGAAAAGAGAACAAATTGAAATTTATCCACAACTTTTTCTTATACTATTTTCGATCACATTTATTTTTATTATACTTTTAGAAAAAACCTAGAGTTAATAGTGATTACTTTATATTAATTTTTAGGGAAAATGACTTATTAACGTAACCAACTAATTGATTTATTCAGGTTTAGTCACTTTTTTTTTTTCGTGATTTATTTGCCATTGAACTATCTATTTTGTTCATGATACATCATTACGACCTGTAATAGAGCAGGTTACAGTCTAATTGACATCTATTTTGTTCACATTTCGTTACTTTTCTTTTTTATTCGTGCTTTATTTGCCATTAATTTAATTTATTTTTCCATTTTTATTCGTGCAGATCTGAAATGACTATTTTGCCCTTTTTAATTTATTTTTCTATTTTTATTACATTTTAAGGATTTTTTTTATTAATGACTTTTAATTAAAAATAAATAAGAAAACAACCCACCACCGCCTCTCTTTCTCCGTCTCTCTCAAAATTAATTGTTTTTAATATCATATTATTTTTAATGTGTAGAATGATTTGGGAGACAAAAAAGAGACAATTGACGTCATAATATTTTGAAGAACGATTTCAATCATAATAGTGAATTTGATTTTAGTACCGATAACATTCTCATAATCAATTATATTTATCAAAATACAAAGTCGAAATAGTAATAATCAAAAGCAAGATGTCACAATACACAAACAAATTTCTTATGTAAAATTATTAATGTTTAGATATTCTTAATTAATATTTTTTTGTATCATCCCGTGTAATACACGGGTCTTACAACTAGTATATATATATATATATATATATATATATATGTATGTATGTGTTTATGTATGTATGTATGTATGTATGTATGTATGTATGTATGTATGTATGTATGTGTATATATATATATATATATATATGTATCATTGTTGCAGAAATCGGCTTTGGCGGTCGTTAAGCGACAATTACTCGTTTGGCGGTCTACAACCGATTACGATTAGGCCTAATCGGTCATCTTGATGGTTTGCTGCAAAAATCGGTCAAATATCGGCCTTGGGGCCGATTAATCGGTCATGGCGGTCATTTTTTACATTTTTTTATTTTTAAAATTTATTATATATTTTTTTTTATTTTGAAATAACGACAAAAACACACTCTAATAACGCAAGAAAACTGAAAAAATCAATATTAAAAAATAAAAATAAACAAATGTATAATATTTGATGTGTACTTCGGAATAAAATGAATCAAACTTTGCTATTTTTTGTTCTTCGGAATAAAATGAATCAAACTTTGCCAATGTGGGACTAGTCTACTTGGTAGAGGCTTTGCCTCTTAGATTGGAGGTCTTGGGTTCTATCGCATGCATATGTATGAGTCCTGGTCTCCCATTTAGTTAGTGAGAGAGTATGAGTGCTTAGGTTTGTGGGGGTGGGGGGTGTGAGGCGTTTAGACTGGAGGGGGGTTGATTCTTGATTTCTTTAACATGTGCTTCCATTTTTTGTCTATTTTTGAGGTTCTATATCTTGATCTGATTTCCTTGGGGTGGGTGTTGGTACAGGGGTTTCTTTGGTGTTTTTGGTGTAGTGTCACTCGTAGTTATCAAGTGTGTGTTTGGCATGCATTTTTTATTTGGGGTAGAAATTACATAGGTCCAGCTACGAGTTACACTTCTTTTGGTGTGTGTGTGTGTGTGTGTTTTCTTTCGGTGTTTGTGGTTCTTTGATAACATAATTAATCTCTGTCCAAAGGTTGCATGTTTCAGGATGGAAAATTCGATGTGTGAGTATTTTAGTTTTCAAACAATTTTGCCCTAGATTGGGGCCTTTTGTCTCGTAATTGATGACTGTACGTGATTTGTTGCTGATGTTTCCCAATTTTCAGACAATTTACCCTTTCATTGGAGAACTTTGAGGTGGTAATTTGGTATATTTCTCTGCTATGACGTGTCTCAATCTAATTGCAGAGGTTCTTCATTCAACGGGGCTATTGAGGCTGTTGTTGGCCTGATGTATCAGTTTCCGGTGTTGGTGGTTTTTTAGTGGGGCTAGTTGATATCTCCCTTGTGGTGCTTAGCTAATGGTAGATGGAATATAATCCTTTGAAGTCAAAACTGTCTTTTGGTGGGCTGGTCAAAAACACCCCTATGCGTCGTGCCCAAGTTCTATGTCAGCTTCCGATTACTTCGGGATTGGCTCTTCGATTTTTAATTGGTGTAAGAATCGGTACACTTTTAAACAAAAAAGGCAGAAATGGATTCCACTTCTTCTGCAACTTTGTTATCGATAATCATAAGATATTTATCGAGGGTTTTGAAAAGAAATTGAATCCAATAACTCCGACAGGCCCCTTGGATATCACAGATTGTTGATGACTTGTAATTTCCCGTTATGGTGTTCGTGGAAGTAAATCCCTCATTGGATCGAATAACATTCCTTTAATTGAAGACTCTTTTGGTTTACCTTCCCCCTGGAACTCTTTGGTGCTATTTTGACGAATTGCCCCTGGCTTTTTAAGTTGCTAGATCCACTCCTCGTAGTTGATTTATGCTTTGGCGAGTTATGTGGAGACCCTTTGGCTGGTCGTTTCAGTTGGTGTTTCTTTCGATCATTCATCTGCCTTGCGGTTGCATTATATCTTGATGATGTACAAGTCGGTTTTGCTGCTATTGGTTTCTTCTCCGGATTTTGGTGCTACAGTTTATTTGGACATTTTTGTCCCTGAATTTGTTGACTTTGGTGCTGTTTGACAAAAATTCCCTTGCGGCTCCTTTTGATCCTTTTTTCTAGTTATTTCTGCCTAGTCTATGTTTTTGGGTGGATATATTCTTTAGTGAGTTGTGATAGTTGGGTGTAAAATATAAACTCTAGTTATTGGTTGTAATGTATTGTACGTTGATTTTGGTTTCGCAAGCTTCCCGTTTGCATTTTTAATATTATTGCCGCTGTTTAAAAAAAGATTATTTTGTGTTAAATAAGGAAAAACACTTTCAACAAATCGTACATCTCTGGATATGTTAATTTTCTTTGTTTGAATATCAAAAACTTTATACCCTTTTTGACCTTGAGGGTATCCAATAAAGACACCCGGCCTCCCCCTTAGATCGAACTTGTCCCCTTTTGTTTCGGTATTTCTTGCATAAACAAGACAGCCAAATACTCTCATGTGCTCGTATTCCGGCCTTTTGTTGAACAAGATTTCATAAGGGGTTTTATCACCAATAACTTTTGACGGTAAACGGTTGATTATGTATGTTGCGGTGAGAACACATTCACCCCAAAATCTTATGGGTAAATCTGCCTCAAATCTTAAAGCACGAGCTGTTTCTAACAAGTGTCTGTGTTTTCTTTCTACAACTCCGTTTTGTTGCGGAGTGTCACTACTACAAAATGAGTCTAATGCAACATTTCAAAAGAAACACTTCAAAAAGTCGTTGGTTTTGCTTCTAAAACAACGTTTTTAAAATAAGTGTTGCATTAAGCTATATCAGCCAACACTTATTGTAATGTGTTTGATTTTTATTTAGAACACCAACACTTTAAAAAAAGTGAAGTATTTATTAGCATTTAAAGCCAACACTTATTTGAAAACGTTATATTCACACTAAAAATCCAATATTTTTAAAAATGTCGTATTCATAATATTTTACATAAAACATTGGAAAAAATTGTTACATGATTATGTGTTTTATATTAATTAAAAGTTTTAAATAAATATAATTTGATATATATATATATATATATATATATATATATATATAAACATAAATCTAATTAATTATTCGTGATTGCAAAATATATATACAAATTGCTATTACAAAAGTTTGATTGAAATTTAATATTAAAAATGTAAATTAATTAAAATTGTATCATAAAACCTTATTTTATTTTTAAGATAGAATTAAAATTTTAAATAAACTTAAAATCAAAACACAAATAATTGATTTTTAAGTTTTAAAGTTTAAATAATTCCCTCCATATGATAATTTTAATTCCCACTATTTAATTTTCATCAAATTTCAATTTCCCTCGTCGCTTTTCCTCGCTTACCGTCATTGCTCGACTTTTCCTCCGTTACCCTCATCGTTTCCTTATTTTCCTTTTTTCTTACGCGTGGCTTCCACCGGAAACCTGGGCAAAGCCACCGCCTCTCATAGGTGCATCTGAACACCCATTCATTGCCAATATCTTCCATGGATATATGTACTTTCGAGCAAGGAATGGAAAAGTGGTGTATGGAAAGGCATCGTATACAGTATCTCAAGTCTTGGTATCTATTGTAGATTCAACAGATGAACCAGAAGAATACCCAATTCTTTCAAATCGATTGAACACAAGCCGCCATGTACGTGTTTCTCTTCACAAAAACCTTCAACTCGAATCTTTAATTTCTAATTTTAATATTTGTCTTCTTTTTTGTACAATCTCAACTCTCAAGGGTCTGATTGGGATTCTTGATTCCACCTGTGTGATTCTGAAGTTTGATTTTATCGGGGATCCTTGCGGTTTCAAGTTGGAGTTGAACTCTTAAGGATCTGATTGGATTCTTGGGGTTTTCCTTGTTTAGAATAGAGATATATGCATCCATTTCTTGAACAGGTCGACTTTGAGACCTGGGTAATTGATGTTCTTGGATGAGGCTTCCCCTAGGCCCCATCGTCTCCTAAGCTACATCACACCCTTCCATTGCGGCCATTGACGACTCAACCACTCACCCTTTCATCGGCCCCAAGGTATGTCTCTCTCACTCTAAAACTCGATGATGTCTCTATCTCCTCAGTACTCGATTCTAATTATTGTTTGGATTATTATTTTGGATTTGGAGAGATTACATAGATAGCTTTATCTGAAGTTGGAAGCGTGAAACCCTCTAATTTGTTTCCTAAGTAACTCATCATCTAATTTCGATGGTCGTGTTTTGATTTCCAGATTTCCATCTAGAATTATACATGTTATCTTGTTATGTATATGGACTTATCTTGTATGTATGCATTCTTATACATCAGTTATGCACACAAGTATATAAAGGTGTTTTGTTTTTGATGCTATATGTTATGATGTCATCTCTTAGCAAAAAGCTTGTGTTTCTAATACATCAGTTTCGAAATGAAGAGCAATTTAGGAGAACTGTTCACAGGTAAGGTTTAATAATATGTGATTTGTTTATTTCTTCCTTGTTCTGTTCGAATGTAGGGTTTAATAGTTCTAGTTTCCCCAATTCCATCTCTCAGGTCTCAGCTACATACACACATGACATATATCTCAGGGTCAACCAGCAATCGCACCAAGGATTCATCCAGTAAATTGTTGATTTTTTTACGTATGTCTCTATTTTGCTCTAACTCTTTCTATAACTCTCTTAATATATTACATCTCTGAAAGATTCATTTAGTAAATTGCTGATTTTTGACGTTTTATGCAACACTTTGGTTTGGTCTTAATATTTTTGCATTTGGCTTTGCTTCTTAACAGTAATTTTAAGAAAGAGTTGTTGAACTATATTTGCAATACACAAAAATGGCCTTATTTTTTAGACTTGGCCTTGGTCTTGGTGTGTAAAAATTGATACTTTTTATTGCTAAACCAGTCATGTTTATGAATGGTTTTGGTCTCAAATCTAATTTTTATTTAGATTGTCTCTTAAAAAGGTAATACTAGGGCTTCATTTAAAATTTGAACATGATAGGAGCATACTTTATTCTAGAGTAAATAGCAACATATTGTATTCATGTTTAAATTTTATTAAACTGGAATGATAGTCTAGAGAAATTAACTATAATGCATTTCAATAAAATATAATTGTATATTTGTATTAATCTGGATAGTAACTACAACATCAAAAACAAAGTTTTTTATATGATAGTCGAGAGCATTTAACTGGAATGATAGTTGAGGTTATTTCACTATGATAGCAACATACTAGTAAACGAAATATAAACATACATTCTAGGTTAAATAGCAACCTACTTTTGTTTTTCTATTAAGTCATCACACTATGAAAAATGTACCCAATAAGAGCAGTGAAAGTTTCTTTGTATATGGATGGCCTATATTTTTCAAATCACAATGTTTTAATAGGAAAAATAAAAGTAGGATGCTTTAGTAAACAAATCAATAAAAGTGCATTGCTATTTCTTTTTTTTTTATAAGAAGCTTGTGTGATTTTTGTCTCTCTCATTTTATCTTTTTGATTTCAATGTCTCTCTCATTTTATCTTTATAGGTAAAGGGAAAAAGCAGAAAATTTATCAATTAAGACACCTTTTACGGTTATGCCCGTTTCTTCAACTTAATATATAAAAATGTCCTAAAAGGGTAAAAAAGAAACAACCCCAAGTCTAAACTTCTCTACGTATTAATTTACATTTCTTGTATTTAGATTTTTTATTTAACAAGTAATAACACAATCGCATATCTAAACATCTCTACATATTAATTTACATTTCAGTACTTTTATAGGTGAATGGAGAATCTGGAAGGAAAACTACCAGCAGGATTTGCTAGAGTTCTTAACATGAGTTATCATCCATCTGAAAGGTTTTCTGCAACTATGAACTAACATTACTAAGTTCACATGCAACCTATATAGATCTAGGTTTTCTTCTAATTAAACATATAACATATCCTAGAAGGCCAGAAAAAGATAAACTAAAAGAAAGATCAAGAAAAACCAACCTTAAAGTGAATCTTGGAAGCAAAGCAACAGAAACCTCTTGCCTCAAATGTAGTCACACCCTAGCTTGGAGTTGTTGGCCGAAAATACCTTCTTAGAGAGCTTCAAAATCGTGGCTTTAGGGTTAGGGTGAGCCTCCCTATTTATAGGCTCCAAATGGTGATCAGATAAACCTTAAAGATAAACCTTTTTGAATTCAAATTAAGATAAGTCTTTATCTTAATAATTCAAACCCTTTTATCCTCATTATCAAAATCGAAAATATATATGTTTCCATATATAATTTCGTTCACCACTCTCACTCACTCAATTGTCACTTACTCAACTATTGAATAATTACAGTTTTAGTCCCTGCACCTTAATTAATCAATTTAACTGCCAAATTAATTCCAATTAATTCCAGAAAAATTTCTAATTAATTATTATAGTTTCTAATTAATATATTATCACTTAAATATATTAATAAACTATTTATTTAATTTCTATTGATTTATTAATCACATAATAAATCAATCTTTCTCTCTACCGGACTTTCTGCCAATCCTCCAACTATGAGGGCAACCCAAATGGACTATGCTACTATTAATTAGATAAATACTAATTATTAGTCATGGCTTAGACACCTCATCCAACAGTCTCCCACTTGGATAACTCTATGACTAAAATTACCAATTTACCCTCTAATTAATTTAGCAACTGTAGCTTCCTAGAAACCGCTGCTGAACTCTGACCTAGTCAGTTCTGTCCAATGATAAGTGATCATATGATCCTTCGTCCAACTAGATATTTTCAGACTCGAGACATGGATTGAGATCAATCTCTGTCTGATACTCTGTTTCCCGATTTTCGATTCTGCTTATGACTTTAGAACTTCTAATTGAACACATCAATTTAGTCCAGGCTGGCCAGTACTTTAGTCAACTTCAAAATCATCGAGAGGCCTACAGATATCTGTTTCCCATCAGGGTCAAGGAACGAATAAGTTTCGACTCATATGCTTATATCTTTTACCAGTCAAATCATTCACAACAACACGTTTTATAACATCGAGTTACCGATGCGTTTTCGTATTATCAATGAACAACTGCCTTGTAAATCATAACTCATATCTCTCCACTTCAAGATCATAAGATTTTATCGTCTCAACATTGCTTGTGATATAATCCATGAAGCAATCTATTGAGCGTGGGTTTATCCAATACTCAAATCTTTATTTCTAAGTACTCATGAATGTTGTAGCAATCCTATTGCTATGTCTAACTCCTTAGACAGTCTACAAACCAATTCATGACAGTCTTGATTCAATACTTACTTCCCAAAGTATGAGCGACTGTGGACCTATCTGAATAATTAAATTATTCGGGAAGTAAAACATGCAAAAGTGAAACATAAAGATCTGACTGGCAGCTACTCCTGCTAATTACCAAGTCTCCACAAGGTAATCACCAAATCGGACCTTGTCATAAACTATTATCGGTTTCAAAGTTTCTTTTAAACTTTCGATTCTAATTTTACAGCTATGTCATTATGAACCTTACACTCTTCCTATGTATGCAAAGTATCTTATACTTATACACATTATTGCAGATGATCTAATCGGATGCTCATCCGATAACATCTCAATATGTTATCCTGTCAATTTCTCTCCTAACTGCATTCTGGTAATTTGTACTGTGACTTCCTATGGTTCTGGGGTCTTTAGTCTACTTGACTGCACCCTAAGACTATTTCGAGGCGTTATGATGTGCCGGTGAACCACACGCGCTCCATCATAATACCAACGAGATTCTTTAACCATGAAGTCCTTTAACATCATGTCCCGACGTTAATAATTACCACTTTGAAAAGTCTTTCAAATTTTAACACTATCACTTTCACCCTAATCATTTCCCAATGTTTCTCTCTTGAGTTCAAACAATCCATCCAGTACTCCCAGCCAGACAATGTTCTGAATCCAACTTATTATGCCCTAAGCATCAAGTCATCAGGACATGTTCATGACATTAGGATCGATCCAAGAAAATTTGTGGAACCCGATCCAATCTTATTCCAAACTTTTTCGGAATCCAAAGATTATTCATAATCCTTGTGTCATGATTTTCGAAAAACTATTTCCTTTCGGAGACTCTTCTCATGCATCTTGAATCTTATCAAGATCATGCTTAGAATGGCTAGGTCTATGCTGGTGATTTCATCTATCTAATAGATGACTTTGAATTATGTGAGTATATTGCACCTTCTTAGTTTCTTTCATGCCAAGTCATCACACTTTGAAATGATAAGAAAACTTTTCCTAAGTCTATGCATCTTGAATCTCATCAAGATCATCTTGGCAGAATCTGGATCTATCTCATAGATGTTTACAACCACCTGAGTATGCCGTATTTCTATTAAGGCTTTCATAGCGATCTTTCTCTTAACACCAAGTCATTACACTTTGTAACGAAAAGAGACGTTTCCTAGAAACATTATGTATCCCACGTATGGAGATAGTAGATAACGGCGACTCCCACTGGCTTTGACATGGTTATAGACTATTCACAAAATCCAGGACTTAGGCACATTTTGAGAATCCAAACCTTTCTGACATTTTAATGGAGATCTTTCAGTCCTTTCTCAAAATCCAATCCTTTGGCTTATTTTGAGAATTTGAATATCCTTTCCTGCGAGATGCCCGTGGGGAAATCCCGGGTCTATTTACCTTTGTACTGGGACATTCTTTGTGAGTCCCTATTAGTGTGCCGGTGATCCACGCGCGCTCCACTAACGATTCACAATGTACCATACAGTATCCTTTCGGATTCCATCCTCTATTGGGATTACTTCTCTCGGAATCAATTACTTGACTCTGAGCATCGTCTCACTCAACCAGATGTTCTGAAGGTATGTATTTGTCCATGTTGCTTTCTTTTGATGATTCAGTTACTCCCACTGGTTTTTAGACCAGGTGTAAAATCAATCAAATTTTCACATAGACTGTGTCTCGCCCTAAGGTTCTCTTGTTTGGCAGCAACCTGGCTCACCAATGCTTCCAAGTAGTCGGATTATAAATCCGTACCAACTATAGTGCTTTACCACCAATCGGTATGTCACCCTGATCATAACTACTTATGATGGTGATCAATACTACTGGTCAAGAGAAGATTATGTCAGTTGTAGAACAGAAATCTGATTTCTGCTCTAAGCCTAGTGATGACTAAAGGTCTTTTCACTTGGCTAATCCTGAACTCATTCAGGACTGTCCCAACTCCCACTGTTTCCTTAGAACATGAGTTCTTTCTAAAAGAGCTATTCTTTTAGAGTTACAGCGGGATAGCCAATGAAACGACAATGCTAATCATGTTCAGGCTAGTCATGAGGTTCGGATGAACACTATAAGACCCTGGAATCTCTATGTGCAAGTGGGATAATCCCAGCTTCACATTTCAGCAGTGTCTCCAAAGCCTACTTAGTCTAGAATGTGGTCGGAATATGGTCTGACTGGTTTAGAATTCAATTTATTGGAAACTAATTGAAAATGTATCTCATACATCGAGGATCGAACTGTTTCGACCAATGCTCCATCATCTTCCCTAAGACACATTATAACTTATTAATGTTCTTGGAAGAGAATGAATTGTGAAACATTTTCTCAGTTTATGTTGTCACTCAGGTTTTGCGGGTCTTGTACTTCCTTTGAAGTCCTTGAACTGTTCAAGGTTTCAATGCAATCGCTTATTCTGATAAGTGAAGTCATATTCGCCATATCGAATGACAAATATCGTGAAGTACAAACAATTGTGTTTTGTTTGAAGATTCAAGCAATACACAGCAACTGATGTGTCTGTTGCTCCTAATCTCAATGCCTTTTACATATCTATGTAAACTTATGACTTTGTTAATTCTGTTCAAGACTTGCAATCTTCAGTTGACTCTAAGTCAACTGATTCCAAAATCCTATCCTCTGGATCTTTGGGTGATTCATTTCTTGCTATATGTGCTTAATAAAGAACTTAATCATCATCTGACTCTAAGTCATATGATTCCAAAGTCCTATCCAACTGGATCTTTGGGTGATTCATTTCTTGACACATTAAGAACTCAATTCATCATGAGACTCTAAGTCAAATTATTCCAAAGTCCTGTCCAACTGGACCTTTGGTTGAATTGATTCTTACAACATTTGTCTTAACAATCATAAGTGACACAATTCCTAAATCCAAACACTTTGGATGTATCAATATTCAAGTTATTACTAATCATGCATTCAACACAATCATACAACATTTCAAGGATATTTCAAACAACATGTGTTAAAAGAAAATTGACAATTTTATTAAAACAAAATCCTTGAACTATGTATTATATGATAGACAATGTCATACGCATCTAATAAGCTAATAACATGATATCAATATCTAACTAAACTCTAAAACTGCATGAGTTTCAGAACCAGTCTGAACATGCTCCTATGCAACAACATCCCACATCCTACAGAGTCCATTCATACAGAGCAAATGTGAGAAACACATCTTGTATCAAGGAATTAAGGATCAGGGGTTCTGAGTTTTAAGATATTCCTGAGTTGCCAAACTGTTCAGCTTCGGAGCATTTTCCAATCTTTCCGTGACTGTGTCCCACCCTGTGGATTCCCAGTTTGAAACATCGAGAAACCGGTCCAGACGATCTGGACCATCTCTTGATGTGTCCTATTACTGGACTCAATCCCGAAGCAGCTGAATCAATGGAACTATGCTTCTCTATGAACGACTCATACAGAGTCAACATTGAATGCATGTCCATGATTGTCTTATCTGGTTTCCCTTCCTGTACATCAGGATGAACGGATCAGCGAGTCAAGCTAATGCTTTAACTCCCGATAAAAAGGGGACCAAATATTTTTACAGTTCACCTATGTGTCTCTCAGCCTTGAGAACATGTGAACTGGTGCTACTTCCTACACACTTCAAACTCTTTGAAGATCTTAGTTCGTCCTTTCTCAACCAGTTCATGGAACTTTTCCACAACTAGCTGTGTTAACTTATCTGACCCCAGGAATTCTAAATTCCTGCGGAACTCAGGGTCAATGATCAATAGTATTAGGCAACGAACTTTCCTTGACTTATCAATCAAGGAGTCATGCTCATCACAAGCTACTGTGTGATGTCATGCTTTGGGGGGCGGGCATTCAGTCAGATATGGCTTGCCAGCAAAACAGAGAACTATTCTCTATTTATGAAGCCATACCATATAGTTCAGGCCAGTCAGCCTATCCATATTTGGCAGGTGCATTCTGATGCTTTCAGAAATGGGTGAAGGAGGAGAATTGACACTAGACATCTATAAAATAAACAGAATTTATTAGTTTAATTGATCCTTTTAAATAATTACCCAATTAGCTATTTAATAAGGCTAGGATCCAAAATGCCCCAACTATGGTGTGAAGAGGGATGCCGTAATCACAACATATCGGTCATTAAGGTAGATAAACATTTATCAATTCCATCCTATGAAATTCCTAGATCTGTTGAGATTCATTTAACTTTTAATGGCATGTTTAATCTCGGATGTGCTCCACTGTTTGTGACTGGGATGCCGAGGATCACAAACTGGATGTGAATAACCATGCAAATTAGCTTGGTACTCTTAATGTCATTTATCATCTCTAATTGATGTGCCGGTTAACCACACGCGCTCCATCAACAATGATAAATCATGAGAAACCCATTACCACTCTTTATGAACCCCTATTAGTGTGCCGGTAAACCACACACGCTCCACCAATGTTTCATAAAGTGCAATGTGCAATTTCATGGATTAGCACCAATTCACATTTTCCCTAAAGTAACTAGATTTGGGTTTTATTAAGTGTTCTAGTACTTTGAATCATTATACTTTTAGTGATTATTAGGCGGTCCTATCAAACCTGTTCGGCTAACGACCCTCCACTGATCAGGCGAGCGGTGGGCGAGAGTGTTCACCCATTCGACCGCCATTTTATAGGCAGTCTCCTTATACCCACTTTATAGACCAGCTTCGTGAATGAGGCCTACTAATGATTTGACTAACCATTTTAATCTTATACATATAAAAAAAAATAACTTCCTAGTTATAATATATATAAGATGTAATTTTTTAAACCTTTAAAAAATTGTTTCTGGTTTATCTTTTAATTTATTGTCGATTTAAGCTATTAAATTTAAAATTAAATTAAACCATTTAAAGCCGATTTAATTATCTTTTAATTAACCAATTAATTAAATTAATTAAATTTGATATTTTAAACCTCTTAAAATATTTATAGATTTTATCTATTAATATTCAGAATTTAAACCATTTAAATCGAAATTAATTAAATTCTATTAATTATCTTTTAAATAAACAATTATTTAAATTAATTAATTTTGCAGATAGGTGTCACAAAATAATCAAATTAATTTAAACCTATCCCTATCCCCTAATTTTCGAATTTTAGGATAAAGGTTTAAGGTTTTATCTATTTAAACAATTAAAGTTACCAAAAATAGAAAGCCTACTAAACCATTCCCTTTTTCACGCCAAGCAAGGGGGAGGGGCCAGGGTTTTTCGAAACCCTAACCCTAATATTCAAAACGGCCACATTAGGGTTTAGAAACAATAAACCCTAATTTACAGGATACAGATATAACAATTTAACAAGAAAACACACCAAATAGCTCTGATACCACTGAAAGGTTTTCTGCAACTATGAACTAACATTCCTAAGTTCACATGCAACCTATATAGATCTAGGTTTTCTTCTAATTAAACATATAACATATCCTAGAAGGCCAGAAAAAGATAAACTAAAAGAAAGATCAAGAAAAACCAACCTTAAAGTGAATCTTGGAAGCAAAGCAACAGAAACCTCTTGCCTCAAATGTAGTCACACCCTAGCTTGGAGTTGTTGGCCGAAAATACCTTCTTAGAGAGCTTCAAAATCGTGGCTTTAGGGTTAGGGTGAGCCTCCCTATTTATAGGCTCCAAATGGTGATCAGATAAACCTTAAAGATAAACCTTTTTGAATTCAAATTAAGATAAGTCTTTATCTTAATAATTCAAACCCTTTTATCCTCATTATCAAAATCGAAAATATATATGTTTCCATATATAATTTCGTTCACCACTCTCACTCACTCAACTGTCACTTACTCAACTATTGAATAATTACAGTTTTAGTCCCTGCACCTTAATTAATCAATTTAACTGCCAAATTAATTCCAATTAATTCCAGAAAAATTTCTAATTAATTATTATAGTTTCTAATTAATATATTATCACTTAAATATATTAATAAACTATTTATTTAATTTCTATTGATTTATTAATCACATAATAAATCAATCTTTCTCTCTACCGGACTTTCTGCCAATCCTCCAACTATGAGGGCAACCCAAATGGACTATGCTACTATTAATTAGATAAATACTAATTATTAGTCATGGCTTAGACACCTCATCCAACACCATCATTGGTATAATGTATGATTTCCATCTTTAATTGAATACTATTAACCCAAAGACCCTTTATACCATTAAATTCCTAAATAAAAACGTTGGAATAGAGCTTTTGGTTCCTTAGCTACAACTCCAAGCTGAAATTTGGTGTTTGATCACCATTCATGATTTGGAAATTATTATTGATGAAATAATTTTGATCCATTAAATGACTAATAACCATTTTTTATTCCCATTAATGGCAGGTTATTTTGTTTCGGATATGTGAAGCGGTAATTGGAGAACTACAATCATGATCAAATGGAACGACAAAGAAAATACAAATGGAGGAGGAATTTAATATATTTTAGTATTATAGATGATTTTTTTGTGTCAAATATATATATTTTATGGTTATCTTTTTGAGTTTGGACATATGTATCAAATTACAATATGATGTTATCTATGACATGTTTGTTTTTGTAGTTGAAAGAAATTAGTAACGCATATCATGCTATTTGTATTGGGTGAGCTAAAAGCATCGTAAATCAACTAATAAATGTTGCATTGTATCAATTTAAGTGTTTCCTTGTTGTATTTAATTAATAAATGCAATAAAGCATTGTCATAAGTAAAGAAAGAGTTGCATTCTTACAATAGGAAACAAAAAAAATGTTGCACTAGATACGTAAAAGTGTTGTTATGGTTGGAGGTGGTAAAGAACAAGTGTTGCATATGATAGGTAAAAGTGTTGTATTGGGTGCTGAAAGTCATGAAAAAGTGTGGCACTTTGAGGAAAAAAGTGTTGCATTAATAAAATAGAGGCAACACTTCTAAAAAGTGTGGCATATTATAAAAAAAGTGTTGTTAAGCCTAATGCAATGAGACCTAAAGCAGCACTTGGCTAAGTGTTGTATTAGACATAATACAACACTTTTAAGACATAATACAACACTTTACAAGTGTTGCAATAGCTTCATTTTGTTGTAGTGTGTGTGGGCAAGAAGTTTCTACAATGATACCTCTTTTAGCAAAGAAATATTTCATTGCATCTGAAGCAAATTCTCCTCCATTATCACTTCTCACCCGTTTAACTTCTTTTTCAAACTGAGTTTTTGCTATATTGCAAAAATTCATCAAGTGGCCACTCGCCTCATGCTTATGTGTTATTAAAAACACCCACACTGCCCTGCTGTAGTCACCAACTATAGTTAAAAAATAATGAGCTCCTGTGAAGGAAGGTGTACGATAATTTCCCCAAATGTCACAGTGTAATAACTCAAAACAAGAAGTAGTTTTAATAGAACTATCAGAGAACGGAAGCCTAGAATGTTTTGCTCTAACACAAGAATCACAAACTTTGTTTTTAATAATCGAAACATGCTTTTCTAGAAAATTAACTTTGCGTAACTTGGATTCAGAGGCATGTCCAAGCCGGTTATGCCACATCACTACATCTGAAGCTGCAACCATAGCCTTCTTTTCTTCAACCACCGAATCCATGCGATAGAGTCCATTATTACGCCTACCCACACTAATCAAGCTCTTCGTTTATAAGTCCTGGGCAAGACAAAATTTTGGATAAAAGGTTACATAACAATTTAGACTATCGGTCAGACGCCCGATTGATATGAGGTTTCATTTAAACTTCGGTATATACAAAACATTCTTAATTTTCATCCCATTCGGTAAATCATTGTTACCCTTTCCTTTGACTGGTACAAGATCGCCATTAGGAATGGTGGTACAAGATCGCCATTAGGAATGGTGACAGGTGCTTCGTTATCACAACTAACTACATGTGACAATAAACTACGATCCGAAGTCATGTGTTCTGTGGCTCCCGTGTCTACTATCCAAGTTTTATTGTTAGAAAAATTACCTGCCATGTTGGCCCTTGGATCATTACCTCCTTGTTTGTTCTTGGAAACATGCTTCAAAATGGTCTGATATTGTTCTTCGCTAAATATGGGCACCTGATTTGCGATAGGGTTTGTACCAACTCCGACATGGGCTGCCTTTGGTTGGGTCTTTTCCTTCTTTCCTTTGTCGGGCCACCACTCCGGGTACCTGATGACCTTGAAACAGCCTCCGCCTTCTGACCTTCCATTCCGCAAACAGTGCGCATATCTAACACATCTCCAGTCTTTTTGAATGATTTCCCAGTATTGCGCTGACCCGATTGGTTGTTGTTCAAGTCACGACAGAAGCTTTGTAAGGCAGCAGCATCTTGGTTTGTTTTTCTCGCAGCGGTGATGGCACGCTGTTGCTCATCCTCCGACACCAGGTGATATTCCGCCCCTTTATGTCGGAGTGGGTTTTGATGACAAAATTTGAGTTCTGATGGTTGAAAAAAATACCATCCAGCCCCATGAGAAATTCGTATAATCTCTCCTTTTCTTTGCTTTCACTGATTCGTTTACTAATCTCGCACACGCATTTTCCACATGTACATCGTGGAACTGGGGACACCGACTGGATCTCGTCCCATAGCTTTCTCATCTTGGTGTAGTAGGAGGAAACATAGTCGCCATCTTGTTGTGTTGTTGTTAGGGATTGCTTGAGTTCATAGGCTCTAGGCGCGCTTTCTTTCCCGAACCTTTCTTCTAAGTCTACCCTTATCTCCATTGTCGTGTCAGCATACTTGACGCTAGATATGATATTCTTCTCCATGGCTGTGGTTAGCCAACCTTTGATCATGGCATCACAACGAAGCCACATCATGAGATCTGGAGAGTCTTCTTTTGGTTTCTTTACCGTGCCATTGACGAACCCTAGTTTGTTCTTGGCGAATAGGAAGTTCTCCATCTCTTGAACCCAATCGCCATAATTGTTTTATGTGAGGACATCATTCACATGCATCTAACGTGGGTAGTCGGATGGATGCAAATAGTATGGTGAGTTGGTGTCAGTTCGAGTTTCTTCATCTTTTCCGGAACCCTGAGATTTGTCGCCGGCCATGTTACCGGTTTAGGTTTTAGCAGGCCAGAACGACGTGCTCTGATACCATAAAGAAAATTTGAATATGGCAGAAAACTTGTTATTCATCATACATTCAACGTTGTTCTTAAAAGGAGCTAAACAAACAAACTTCCTTAATAAAAGGAAGATAAAAAAAATCAAATTGAGATAACGATTCTAGATAATGACGTTCTAGATAATGACGAATTCCTACATATAAAAGCTTGCAACTTTGTTGCATAGAAAAACATTAGCCCTTTATTTGACTAGTACAATTTATTGTCAAAATACGAAGGTAGATAATCTCATGGTGGCATGAAAAAGGCTTCGTAGAACGGGAGCATGAATAATGATGGCATTCTTAAGTTATGTTTTGTGTGACGCAAAAGAATGATGCCTATTCCAGATTGACTTCAATTTGTTTACAAGAAACCAAAGTGCCCTCAAGGAGGTTTACAAGTACAACCGTCCTTTAAGTACAAGCTTTATTTGTTTACTTAATAGTTCTTTTTTATTAAATTACAGTTTTAGTCCCTGGAGTTGGTACTTTTAAGTTTTAAAAAATAGTTGTTCATGGTCCTCGTAGTTTCAAAATATTACATGGTTGATCCTTTTGGTTGTTACCGTCAAGATGCTTCCGTTAACTACGAATACAATTATTATTATACCCTCATTTTTCTTTTTTTATTAATTTATTAGTTTCTAATTTTAAAGACATTTACTATTAAGAACCTATCTCCATACACCACCTCCGGTCATCCTCTCCGATCCACTCTTTTTAGAGAAATTTCCATTAAAAACAGATGAACAATTTTTTATTTTTTTGACAATTTTACCATGTTAAATGCAACGTTCTTGTGAGTTTACATTTCAAAATGAAAATGGTAATTCAAGCTACACAATATTCAACCCATCTACAATATAACTGAAATAATATTTTAATTTCAATTTATTCAGCAACTTTAGCCACCATTAACTAGAAAATTATTTCAACCTGTTCTAAGATTTATTAAACAAATAAATAATTAAAGTTTGGTTATTATCTAATGAAAATCTCAGAAACTTAAAAGAAAAAGTAAAAGAATAGAGAGAGATAGAAAATAGAAGAGAGAGATGGAACGGGAAGGAGGCTGCCATGACAGCTGCGACATTGCGGACGGCCGCGGCGGCGGCAAACTGCGACGGCGATAGTGGTTGGGCGGAGAAACCGCCAGCGAGATGGAAACGGAGGAGGGACGTTACGTTGGGTTGATCTAGGGGTTTTGAATTAGGTTTCATACAACTTTCAAAAATGATCCCTGAAGTTTAAAGATTTTAATATTTTGATCCGAGGGTAAACAGACTTAATAGAAAATTCTAATGTTATTAGTCAAATGGATCAAACGTGTCTAATTTTGAAACCATAATGATCATTTGTATCAACTTTTCAAAATTAGGACCAAACTGCAAATAAATGTCAAACACCAAAAATATAGTTATAAAATACTGATATTTAAACTAAGATTTAAAACACATGATATTGATTCTGAGTTCTGACTTATAGGTTTTAAAGATACGACAGTTCATAGATGGTTCACTGATTGTATACGTTTGGGTTTATTTTTATGGTTGAAGATTTGATTGTATAATGGATATACGTGTGCACATCTGAAAACAAATTCTGTAACAGAAAAAGTTAATTTTTTCTGTAAAGCATTCGAAAAATTTGCTGTAACAATAAATACTTAGTTTAAGAAATTTTGATTCAATAATTGCTTTTTGTCCAAGTGTTTTAGTTCCGGTTAATATCAAAATCAAACAATACCTATTTTAAGAGTGGCTAACGGATTAGGATAAAAGAAAATATTCATTGGATTACAGAAAGAAATTTAAACCACATTACCTATAATTTGATATGATATGTATTATGTTATATATCAAACGAATCATATAGGCCAAATAAAGAAGATTTAAGTGGCCAGAAAATGTAATTTTAATATATAGAACCTTTTAAATTATTTTATTCAAAATATATATAAAGTAACCGCTTCTAGGGTACATCAAATGATAAATAAATACAAAATTAACTCTAAATGATGGTAGTCTTTTTAAAACACTATGTGACTGATAAAAATCATCGATTACACTCTTCGCTGAAGAAAAAAAAGTAAAAACCATAAATAAGAACCGGAAAAAACAAAACAGTCGTATTAAGATTCTTTGTTATCGAGACTTTTGCATGGCCTATTCAGAAGCTTCGTAACAGCCAATTTAAAAGTTGTGCTCGTTTTAGTAATGAAAAACATAAAGTAACCAACATGAAAGATACCCCTAACACATGAAGAAATTCAACAAATTGGCAAAACCTAATCAAAAGTAAATGGAATAGTTCATTCAATTAGAATGAACTAATTTATTTTGTCAAATATAATGAATTAGGATATTTTAGGAGTAATATGATTTTTATTTAATTTAGGTATGAAATGGTTATGGGGTAATTTTTTTTCATTCCTTCATTGTGTAATTTTTTTGGACCACCTTCGTTGTGTAATCTTTGATAACATAAAATCTTCTGACAAATTTTAAAAGTTCAATTAAATTTCATATTTATTTATTAAAGTATTATATTAATTCTACTTGTCGTTTTTATAAATATTTATTATTTTTGAAACTTTTATCTTTTATAAAAGATTTATTACATAAAAGTACATATATTATATATTGAGTTTTTTCCAGATTAAATCTTTTTCACTTTTTTGTTTTCTAGAAGAGCCCTTATATATCATGTTTATCTTCTATTTCTAGACGTTTTTTTTTTCGAAAAAAACCCTCAACTTTTTCTCCAAGACATCCCACATTCAACAATCTTTTTTGAAAAACCTTCACACTTGAAAATAAAATTAGAATTCAGTTTCAACTTTCATGTTTTTTTCCGTTAGAAATATTTTCAATCTAAGAAGTAATTTGATCCATAATAATTTATATTCTTTTGAGACTCAAATTGTATTTCCATTTGAATCAACTTTTTTTTGTCAAGCCAAACTAGATAATTGTTCTTCGCCTACTACAATATTTGCATATACAAACAGATTTTGGCATCCATTTTTCCAACAACAAAATTGACACATCTTTCTCTTTGTTTTATCTTCAAATTTTAATGTTAAAAAATATCAAAAACAACAATAAGAAAACATAAGAATTGTGAGTCAAAATGAAACGGTTAGTTCAAAAGAAAAAGTTTGGTTCAAACGAAAATAAAAATTGAGTCACAAAAAAATATAATGACATTATTATTAAAAAAATCACTTTTAAGATAGAAAATATTTTTAACGAAAAATATAAATTTTAAATTAGATTCTAAAAAAATGTCCAATGTAAGTGTTTTTCCGAAAGAAATTGTTAAATAGGATGATTTTTATGAGAAAACCAAATTACGGGTTGTTTCGAGAAAAACTCAATGTATAAGGTCTGTTATGTAATTAACCATTTTACAAACAAGAATTATTATGTTTTCCCACCCAAAAATGTCTTTTGCTTTAACGTGGAATTCATCCCCTTGCTCCTTAACACCCCTTTAAAACACAATTAGAACTCACCATCTTTTTCTTCCATATCATTGTCATCAGAAAGTCTGAAACATCATTGAAGAAGAAAGTCTGAAACATCATTGAAGATCGCATTTGTTCAAAACTCATTATAATTTCTAAGTTTCTCAGAAAATTTCTCGACAAAATGAAAGAAATCGCTAGAAATCCTCTAAATCTCACGTCTCTGAATCACGTCTCGTTCCTATGCCGATCATTACAAGAATCACTCGATTTCTACACCAGAATTCTCGGTTTTATCCCAATTAAGAGACCTGCAGATCTTAAATTTGATGGTGCTTGGTAATTCAATCAATTCAGATTACCAATTTGAAAACGAAGTTACTATGTTTTGTTGCTGTTATTCTTCAACCTGTAATACTTTGTTTTCTGTTGCTTGACGATTTTCTAGGCTATATAGCTATGGTATCGGGATACATCTGATTCAATCAGAAGACCCAGATAAAATGCTCAAAAAAACCGAAATCAATCCAAAAGATAACCATATATCCTTCCAGGTGAGCAAAACTTTCCCCAAATTTCTTCCATAACTCATCTCTGCAAGTTCTCATACTCTGGTTATAGCAAGTCAAATCAATACAAATAAACCACGAACCAGAGCACAACATTTATGTGTTTCTGGCTTTAGATTAAATCACAAAATTTTAAGTTTGAAACGAAGCTTTTCATCTGTGAGCTGTAAATGTGGTGATTAACGAACGATGTGTGAAAGTGTAGGTACAGTGTGAGAGCATGGGAGCTGTGGAGAAGAAGCTGAAAGAAATGGGAATAGAGTACAAGAAACAGAGGGTGGAAGAATGTGGAATCTATATCGATCAGTTATTTTTCCATGATCCCGATGGGTTCATGATCGAGATCTGCAACTGTGATATTCTTCCGGTGATTCCCATCGCCGCAGAGATGGCTCCATTGTTCAACCGGCTTCGTGTTCATCCAGTAGAACCAGTAATGAAAAATACGAAAGTTCGTTCAACGGTGAAAAGCTTCTTGCTCCGGTGGTGTTTTTAGGTGGGTTGCTTGTTTGGCTCGCCATAAGGATTTGTTTCTGGAAGTAATAATTTGAAATAAAATAATCATAATCAACCATAACAAAAGGGGATGTAAAATATTGAGTTTGTATATGGTTTGAAATTGTGATAATTATGTAATCAGGTGTTTGATAAAATTTCAGCTATTTTATTTGTTTGATAAATTTTAATTATTTACCAATTGATAAAATGAATAAGAACGATGTTTATATATAATGTGAATTATTTATATTTAAAATATAAAAAATTTATTTACAGTGTTTTAAATACTATTAGTTAATAAATTTTATAAGAAGAGAAAAAAAATAAAACTAGTAATTTTTCAACTTTTACCATAAAATAACCAAAAAAATACACAAAAGACCAAAATAACTAAGGATTTAGCAGCTGGCTATGGCCAACTACAAAAAATGATGACGTAGACTACTATAACGCTAACGTGGCCTGCGAAAATGGCTAACAGACTGCTATATAAAAAAATAATGCAGAGGAAATTGCAGCTGGGTAAATCCCAGCTGCAAAAGTATAACTCGGTAATGCACAGAATGTACATCAAAGATTATGTGCAACAATTTAACGTTAACAATTAAATTTTAAATAATCTACACAAACGGAAACAAAACAACAAACTTAAGTAATGTTAGGGGTAATCTTCAACCACGAGAGACTAGAGTGAATTTTCCAAACTTCAAAGTGTGAAAATGATGGTAAAATAGAAAATTTCGGATTTATATACCTTGGGCCATGACCATAGCCCATGGGTCGAATTGCGACCTGATAGACAATATAGCAGCACATTAGCCATTTTCACAGGCCATGTTAGCGTTATAGCAGTCCACATCATCATATTCGTAGTTGGCCATAGCCAATTGCTAAATCTTTGGCTATTTTAGTTTTTTGGTTATTTTGTGGTAAAAGCTTAAAAAGATGGTTATTTTGTCTTTTTCTATTATAAGAACAGTCACACATAATTGAAGCGATTACATATAAGGTTTTCTTAATGTTTATAAGTTAGGGTTAAAAGGAGGTATTATAGTAATTTTTCAATGAGATAAGCGCAAACAGGTTATTTGTACAAAAGATTGGACATTCAGTATAAGAACCATTTTACCCAAACTCTAAAATTTGACTATGTGTAATAATCATGTAAAAATACATGCCCAAACATGATATGATTTGATTCGAGATGACTAATCCCCCAAGAAAACAAGATGAAGAATAATACTATTTGGAGCAATTATATAAATTCCTTTTTGACTGAAATTAGAGGGATATAAATATAGTACGCAAAAATCAAGGAAATAAAGGTTAAGAGGAGAAACATGACTATGACTAATTCAACTGAAAAACTGATGTTGCTTGACTTATTCTTATGGACGTGGTCTTCACTCTCGATAAGGGGTTGGTTGTTGGACTTCATGTTTGAGCATATGACTTGTGAGGACTTGATCTAATGACCGGGCCGACTTGGGATTGATGAACATTATGCGCTTCATAATGTTCTCGCCCTTAAAACTAACATAGTTATTGGGGTTGAATTTTAGAAAGCGAAAGCGGATGTTGCCTTTGTATTCCGATTTTGCTTCTGCAAGAAACTTGTGAGACCACTTAAAAAGAATTTGCTGTTCTCCCGATTCTAGAATGTGGTGGTTGATGATGATCTCTGGTTGTGAATTATTCTAATCCATAATAGGAAATTATGAAGCTTGGGCATTGGTGGTGATGGGGCGAAGGAGAGACATATGAAATACAAAGTGTATGCGAGCTTGAGGTGGAAGTTCTAAGCGGTATAAAGAACCCTAATTTTCTTTAGGATCTTCTAAGGACCGAAAAAATGTTTACTAAGCTTTTGATTGGTCTAAGTTTCCATAGTTTTTGTTGGTAGTTCCTAAGCTTCTAATATACGAAGTTGACCACTTGAAACTATTTGTCAAGAGAGTGTTTGTTGGTTTGTTTAATCATCTATTTGTTGGGATTTATGGAGAGATATTTTTAATTGTTCAATCAAATGTTCATGTTCGATGAGGGAATCATCAATGGAAGTTATGGAAACTGTGTCGAGTTGGTAATCATGGATGGTTGTGGCTTTTTTACCGTACAATGCCTTGGAAGGTGTCATGTTGAAAAAGAAGAAAGAAGGTTTAGCCCTATTGGCTAGTGAGCCTTATCTAGAAAGTAAATATCCCGATCCTATAAGAAAGAGGGGATTGTTGCAACTACAGAAACAACCAGATGGCTCGTGTTGTACCAGAATTCTGCAAGGTATAGGTAACAGTGACATGACATCACTCACAAAAGTAGGTAGATAGGATTCCAAACATTGGTTAACAATCTCAGCTTGGCCATCAATTTGGGGATGGTAAGCACTCGAGTGGAGTAAACATGTTCCCAATTGATAGAAAAGTTGCTTTCTAAATTTATCAAGGAATAATGGGTCATGGTTTGAGACAATGGTTTTGTGTGTAGGCAGTATTGTTATGTAGAAGTTCATCTCCATCTATTATCACATTTTATTCACAGCTTTGCCAATCTGGACTGCCGGTTCCCTAGGTTAATTTACACAAACACAAGATTTATAACAAAAGAATAATCATAAGACATTTTACTTTCATTTATTTATATTACAACATTATATGTTTCTACTTTTTATTTAGCCTTGTATTAAAATATGACTTACTTCTTTAGTGGATTTGAATCCTTGGTTGCATCGATAAGATCCCTTTAAACTTCCTTCATACATCATCGAGATCCCCTAATAATGTGAACGTTGGTTATTGTTGCTAGAAGGGAAAGGTAAAGTCTTCCTCTGATCAACTAATAGTTCAAATGTCAAACACGACTATCTGCCATAATAGTTTCCTTAAGTTTCTTGTTTTTGAGTTTTGTAGGTTCATTTGATCCCCCTCTTTTTGGTTTCCTTAAAAACCAGAGATCAATATAAATTAAGTTTGTATGTGAAGCTAAACATGCATTCATCTATGTGATTATTTTTAGAATTTAGGTCTGTTTAGTTGGACAAAATAAACTTGGACGGACGAATGTAAATGAATGGATAATTGAATAAGCAGGGTAATGGAAGAAGTCATTACAATCCATGATCATATTTGGTTGATATGTAGGAATGAAATGAATTTTCATATGCGCATGTCCTAATGAAAAAAGAAAACACAAAGTACAATGCTATAATTGAGTAAATATTTGAAAATTCAATGCCTTATTAAGGAAAAAGTCTAAGTACAATGGTAAATTAGAAACATTGACAGTAACATGATATAATAAACAAATAATGAAAGCAAGTTGCATTTCTCATATTTAGTCCTTAACAAGATGCCATTCTAGACTACTTATTAACAGAAGTTGTCATACGTAAGTGATAGTTGTAATGTTTTAGGCCCATGTTCCATAAAAATGACTATAGTTTTGGACCAAAATCGCAAAAACCAAGAATAGCCATTTCACATGAACATGGGCCAAAACATTACAACAACCTCAAAAGAGGATTATATTGCAAGAAAAAACATTTTGAGCACAAATTTGCAAACTCAGTCGTACTCAAGGACCATAAATGTAATTTATTC
Source organism: Cichorium intybus (assembly GCA_023525715.1). NCBI lineage: Eukaryota > Viridiplantae > Streptophyta > Magnoliopsida > Asterales > Asteraceae > Cichorium > Cichorium intybus. The sequence goes on from CM042009.1 coordinate 38,156,030, forward strand.
AATAAAAATATTAAAAATCTTTTAAAGATGGAATTGCACCTCATTTGGATGACGAATATCCATTTTTATCACTTCTGCATGCCATGATTCACCGGGTGCAAGAGGGAAATTTAGGAATTTCATGCCAAACAAGGACTCAACTAGAACCCTAAGACCCTCAATACATTGTATCAAAGACAAAATACAAAGCCACAACCTAAGAATATCATGAAAATCTATTATCTGCTATAAGTTTGACAATTTTACTTGCACTATATGCATTTGAAACCCATATAACTATTCATTATCACCTAATTAACAACCACCGCTCAAGAGTTTTCTAATTTATTATACTTAATGGTACTTATGAAGTCAATTGCTTAATATCAAGATATATATATATATATACATATATATATATATATATATATATATATATATATATATACCAAGTAAATAAAAGACTTCCTACCTTCTTACCATAATTTTACTTCTTATTTGATCCTTCTTCTATATATATATATATATATATATATATATATATATATATATATATATATATATATATATATATATATATATATATATATATATATATATATATAGAGAGAGAGAGAGAGAGAGAGAGAGAGAGAGAGTTAGAGTGAAAGAGTTAGGTTATTCTAAAACTGATAACTATTGTGTGACTGTGTGAACCAATCAGAATTCAGAAAAAAGTCTGTTTTCGTATTTATAAGAGTCGGTTAACGGATTTATAAGATTATATTTATTTAAAATTAATTGATTTATATGTCAATTACTATTATGTCTTTATCCGGATTTAAAATAATTGGTCCATATTTAGTTACAAGGTTACACAATATTTATCAAGTTACATTTGATCATATATATATATATATATATATACATATATATATATATATATATATATATATATATATATATATATATATATATATTTCAAATACATTATGTTTAGGGATTAGAGTTTAGAGAATTGGGAGTGACTTTGTAGTAGTTCGAGGCTTTAAATAATAGGATTGCTAGTGGAGAAAGCATATTAGGGATTTGATGTCAAGATGCAGCTAGGATACATATAAATCTATTCAATTTTTGTAGAAGAACTTTCTCACGTTTTTATGGGTTTTTATTATTTTATTAGCTTATGATGTTCAAGAGAAATTGTGGGAATATTTGGTTTTTGTTTACATGCACGATATGCATTTGAACTTCTCATAACCTTTTCATTTTCACCTTATCAATAACAACCACTCAAGAGTTGTTTTAACCTATGATACTTAATAATAGTTATAACACCAATTGATTAATTTTGAGATATATGTAGTTCATATAGGTTGATTATGTTGGTAGGGTTTAGAGAGTTGCGACTCGTTATGTGGTAGATTGGAGGATTTGAATTGCTGGCGGAGAAAGCATATTAGGGATATGATATCAAGATGAAGCCGATATACACAAAATTATATTCAATTTTGACAGAATTCTCTCACATTTTCTTGGTGTTATATTATTTTATTAAATCATGATGATCACGAGAAAGTGTTAGAGATACTTTGATTTTGTCTATCAATTTATAATTCTAACTTCCAGTTTATATATATATATATATATATATATATATATATATATATATATATATATATTTGATCAACAAATTTTGTATTTATATTTTATATTGTCAAATATTATTTTAATGTAATTTATATATATCAAAGTGTTTGTTTTTTATAACAAAAAACTTGTAATTTTGTTTAGGGGCCTTCAATAGTTCTATTTAATAAGCAAATGACGTTTGTATAAAAGATGTCAGATAAATTTTTTTTTATATTTTTGTTTGCTTTTGCATTGAGTAATGTTATTGACGTTATAAATAAAAATGATGATTAATATATTACTTTATATATATATATATATATATATATATATATATATATATATATATATATATATATATATATATATATATATATATATATATATATATATATATATAAGGAGAATCGTGTAGGAACCCAAAATCCGGTAAGAACCGTAAGGACAAATCTGGACCTTTAATCATGAAAAATGGGTGGATAAGATTCAATGTGAATAAGGGTAATATGGTAATTGCAACGAGACCCCCACTAGATTGCGACACTTGTCGCAATATGGTTTGCTGGGTTTTTTTTATTCCTTCCGCTTAGTTTTTGGGCTATAACTTTTTTTTTCTTTGTAAAAAAAAATTCTAAAAAAACAAAAGTTCTTAAAATTTAATTCTCTACAAAACAAGCACAATCATGAAATTTTGAAAAAAATATTTTTTTAATTTTTTATTATTATAAAAAATCAAAAATTAAAAAAAATCCAAAAAATTATGAAAATTTAATGGATCACTGTAAATATTATATTATTAAGTTTGCAAAAAAAATTTTGAAAAAAATGTTTTTTTTCATGTTCATTTTTATATTTTAAATAAAAAACTCATCAAAAAAGCAAAAAAAATACATATGATCCAAAAATATTAAAACTAAAATATGTTTTATGATTCAAAACTTATGATCCAAGATCCAAAATTCGTTATGATTCAAGATCCAACAGTCGTTATGATCCAAAATACGTTAAAAAAACATACAACGACAAAATGATTCAAAATTTATGATTCAAGATGCAAAAAAAAAAATGATCCAAAATGTTATGATCCAAAAATACATGATCCAAAATGTTATGATTAAAAATATCATGATCCAAAATTATTAGATTAAAAATACGAAAATAAAAAAACGTTAAAATTAAGCTTAAAAAAATATTAAAAATTTAAAAATATACATAAAAAATGAAAACAAAACAAAAAAAATTAAAAATCGAGTACTGTAGCATTCAAAAAAAATAATAAAATAAAATAAATAAATAATAAAACTCTAAAAACCGAGTATAATCGAAAAATAAAAAAAATTGAAAAAAAAATATTTTTTTGAAATAAAAATAAATAAAAAATAAAAAATAAAAAAATAAAAAAAAAACGAAAAAGGAAAAAAAACCCACTTAAATCACGTTGAAAAAAAACACCCACTTAAAAAACCCACTTAAGAGTCCTCGCGGTTCCTATCGGGTTTTGAGTTCCTACCGGATCCTAACCCTATATATATATATATATATATATATATATATATATATATATATATATATATATATATATATATATATATATATATATATATATATATACACTAATATAGGGGTGGGATCAACATAGAACCACTTTTTATTCATAGAACCATAGAACCACTATGTTCAGTACCGAACATACATATGTTCAGAGCTGAACATATGTATATGTTCACTAATGAACATATATAATATATGTTCACTAATGAACATATACATATGTTCAGCTCTGAACATATGTATGTTCGGTACTGAACATATGCATGTTCGGTACTGAACATAGTGGTTCTATGGTTTTATGAATAAAAAGTGGTTCTATGTTGATCCTGCCCCTACTAATATATATATATATATATATATATATATATATATATATATATATATATATATATATATATATATATATATATATATATATATATATATATATAGGGTCCCGTTCCAGTGAGGACTCTTTTTTCGGTGAGGACTCGTAAGGACACCTTAAAAAAATTTAAAAAAATTTTAAAAAAAATACAAATCATAAAATCAAGAATAGTACTATATCATGATCCAAAAAAAATTGGAAAAAAAAAATTTGGATCATGGAGAAACAGTAATGATACACAAAAAATTTTATTTTGTGGATCATTGTTTCATTATAAAAAAAAATAATGATCCAAAAGTTTTTTTTCGAATTTTTTTTCTCCAACATAGTACTATGATCCATTTTATTACTTATATTTTTGTTTTATTTTTTTTTCAATTTTTTTAAGGTGTCCTCACGAGTCCTCACTTTAAGAAGTGTCCTCACCGGATAGCTTATATATATATATATATATATATATATATATATATATATATATATATATATATATATATATATATATATATATATATATATATATATATATATATATATATATATATATATATATATAAAGTGGTTTGAGAAGTTGATTTTTTTCGAGAAAGTTATAAGCGATTCTCTTAAAACAACCTGAAAAATATTAAGAAAAAACTCTATCCTTTTACTTTGAACATCAAATTTTAAATCCGAATACAAAATCTGAATTTTATTAAAATAAAAAAAAATATGAAAAACAAACCAGATTATGTGGGACATTGTACTTAATCATATTAATTTGAAATTTCCAAAATTTTCAACTTCTCTTTTAGTTAATACATTAAACTCTTTTATCATTTTAATTTATATGTTAACTCTTTAACATTCATATTAAATACTTAATTAATTTATTTAAATGGATGGAAAACATTATCCTTTTATGCTAGAATACAATATAGTTAATTTGTTAAGTTAAATATGGTTTTAAATTTAAAACATAAATCAAACTATCATATGAAATCATACAAGCTTGTCCAAATAATATTTTTTTTAAAACAATTGAAGCTTTAATATAATAATAAATGTAAAACTTAAAGTATTAAATTAACAAATAAACGAGCAAAAATTATCTTTTTTATAATAATGTAAGTTTTGACTATGAGTGGAATTGTTACGGTACCGAGGTTTTTTCTTGTATACCATGTACTGTACCAATTATAATTGGTACAAAATTTTGATTACCAGTACTGTACCAAGTATACTTGGTACCAACTTATTTGATTACCATCAAGTTTGGTTGGTACAAGTTGGTATTGGTATATACCAAAAACTTTACTTTTAATATTACTTGCCCTAATTGATCGTCGCTTACTTGCGGGTTACTTGTGTAATTAGTTTGATTTTAATATCTATTATTGTTTGAAAAATAATTAATATTAAGATTTGTTTTAGTAATTAATTTCTGAGTGTGACTTGTTAGTTATTACTTCAAATAAAAAATCAAAATATGAGTATTGGAATTGACATATCTTTATATATATATATATATATATATATATATATATATATATATATATATGTGTGTGTGTGTGTGTGTGTGTGTGTGTGTGTGTGTGTAGGGAAGGTTTCAAATGAGAACCACAAAAAGGTTGAGAACTGTGAGAACCACTAATTCACAGTTTAATAATGTTGTATTGTTTATTTTTAACACTTGTTTTTTTATCAAAATAAAATTACCAAACACATCAAAATATATAATTATCCTCCCTTTGCTATTAGATATCAATATTCATGTGTTTTAAAGAAAAAAAATTACATTATATTATTCACAGTTTAATAACTAGAAATTTTATTATATTGTGAATATTGTAAAATCGTATTAAAAAAATAAGAAAATTTATTAAGTTTGATGTATTTTCACATAATAAACAAGCGTGAAAAAACAAAAAAAAAACATGATTCTTAATGTGTGAATATCGGTTCTCACGGTTGTTAATTTTTTAGTGGTTCTCATTCGAACCCATTCATATATATATATATATATATATATATATATATATATATATATATATATATATATATATATATATATATATACACACACACACACACACACACATGTATATGAAATGGTTGGTACGGTACAACATGGTATTCAAAATTTTGTACCGTTACCATACCAAGATTGCTTAATTGGAATGGTACTACCAGCCAAACATATTGGCTACCAAACATGTTGGCTACCGACTTTATTGGTATAGTTGGTAACGTGTTGGCTGGTTCTCCACGGTATATTTTTGACAGCCCTAGTTTTGACCAAATAAGTTATTTTGATAGTTTTTACTTAATTATCAAAAATAATAATAGTTATAAATAAGAAAAAACTGAAAAAACATATTACATTACCTTGAAAACAATCACTGATATTTAAAATAATAATAATGACTGAAATAAAAAACAACCAAACATGTTATTTTTAAAGTAAGTCACAATAAAATTAATTCAAATTAATACTAAACAAAAAATTATTTAATTATATTCACGTGCAACCCACACATAGATGTTATTGAGATGATATGTTTTTAAAAGTCTTCTATATAAGTTGATTAACACATAATATTGTTAGATATACAATAACAATAGTTAAAAATAATATTGAAACAAAACCTATATTTAATTTAATTCAAACGCAACTTACGAATATATAACATTGAGATGTTATGATCCTAAAAAATCTCTATCTAAATATATTATCTTTAATAATAGTTAAAAATAACTATAAATAGAAAAATTGTTTTTATTTTGGTATGAAACCCATGGATAGAGACTATTTGGATGATGTGATTTTAATATGTATACATCTTATCGTATATTTAAAGTCATTACAATATTATTATCACAACTTAGTCTAAAACTTATTATTTTAAAGTTAAATGGCGACAACATATTTATTTTTAATAAAACATATTTTTAAATGTTTATATGATGTTATTGTAAATAGCATAATTTTTAGATATTCTTTTAGTTGATATTTATAAAGATAGCTCACAAAAATTAAGATCTTACAAAAAATCAAAAGATAACTTATTGAAAAGTCCAAGTTGTAAGCAGCTGATTTCATTGGCCATGTGAAATAAGCTTTTTATGTATTCTAGAAAACAACATATAAACACGTAAGAAAAATGATTTGAGAATGCCATCAAAAGTAAAAGAAGTAATCATTGGCCATGTGAAATAAGCTTTTTATGTATTCTAGAAAACAACATATAAACATGTAAGAAAAATGATTTGAGAATGCCATCAAAAGTAAAAGAAGTAAAACACGAAGTTCATGTCACTTCATTTTAATAAATTAAGCATACCCTTAATGCAAGAAACAACACGATTTTATTTATATGCGCATAATAGTATTACATCATTCTATCTATTAGAACATCGTACTTTTAGTTTCTTTTTGTATTAAGACACTATACTTTAGAATATCTACCCAATATAACATTATACTTTAGAACATTTCTTAAGGAAGTACTATACTTTGAAAAATCTATCCAAACTAAAGTATGTTACTATTTTTTTTAATTTAAACCAAAGAATCTGTATAGAGAATTCCCCAACAATACTTTTACAGAAACCATTGGTTTCATATATCATTTAAGAAATTTATGAATATACCAATTCCATATACATTCTTCAATAAAATAAATAAATGAATATAACATATATATATATATATATATATATATATATATATTAATGAACATAAACTATAAATATACTTAAACTAGAAACCTTTAGGGAAAGAAACATTTACCCATGTGTGTGTTTGTGTGTGTGTGTGTCTCTCTCTCTCTCTCTATATATATATATATATATATATATATATATATATATATATATATATATATAATTTTCTCCATTGGGTAAAAAAGAAACATGCACACATTCTTTTAGTTATTAAATCCCTGATTTATAAAAGAAGTATTTATACCTAGTCCTCCTTTTCAACTTTTCATTAAAATTCATCACATTACCTAGTCCTCCTTTTCAACTTTTCATTAAAATTCATCACATTTGCAATGTTTGACAAACTAAAAGGCGATTTGACAATTAGTTTGTATGCATATTAATAATTAATAAAATCATTTTTATTATTTAGATACCCCACTTTCCCCATACTAGTCATCTTGTTTGCAAATGCATTAAGTCCATATATTTATGTATTAATATTAGGGTTAATTACGAAAAAGTATTATATTTTGTCAAAAATTCGGTTTAATCATCAAAATTTAAAAATTCAGAAAAAACCATCAATTTTTGGCAAAAAGTTTCATCGAAGTCATTGCTACTTGTTAGAGTTGGTTTTTCAAGGTCATAATAGTCGGGAAAACCACCAATTTTTTGTAAAAAATTTCATTGATGTTATTGTTGATCGGCTTCTTCAGATCATAATGGCCAAGTTAAAATTTTTACCAAAAATTAATGGTTTTATTAGAACAAATGAAAATTTGATGGTTAAATAGGAAAAGTGATAAAATATTTTTTTCGTAATTAACCCTCAATATTATAGACAAATGCTTCTATGTACTCTAGAACACTTTATGTAGACAAATGCTCCAAGATTTGTAGATATAGTCACACTCACTTCAAGAATTATAGATGATATTGAATGAATTAAAACAACCTTTAGTGAGATCAAGATAATAACTTATTTACTCAATATACCTCAATGAAACATCCTTACTTGGATCATTTATAGTTGAATATGGTTTCTTTAATATCTCTTGATTCATCTTCTCTCCCGTGAACCTAAAGAAGCATATTTTTGTAGATAGTTCATAAAAAAATATAGCCATCTATATTTCACCACCTACCCATTAACATCTATGTAATACCCAAAAAGCAGGTATGCATTCTTTTCAACTTATAAAAACATGTTGATGGCGTTTAAGGAGTTTTATATTGGATAGTAGTGTTTTGGTAAAAGGACCAAAAATGTTAAAAATGAAGCATGAACTAAATCTAGGGATTTGAGGTGTTAAGGTGTTATGTTAGTGTTTAAATGTCCATCTTATGATTTAATATGGAGTTTGGATAATAAGTTTGAACTATAGGTCAAAAGGTGGAAAATGGTGAAAATGTGCAAGAAATTACTTATCAGACACATTAGCGTCGCTAATGGTTAAGGGTTAGCGATGTTATGCTTAAGTAGGTTGCTATTTGGTGAAATGGAGTCAAAAGTACAAATCAGACGCAATTTGGCAAATTAGCGACGCTAATGGGGGAGAGTTGGCGACACTAATCTTAGTGATTAACGATACTAATCTTGGTGGCAGATTTCCACTTAAATCACTTAATTCCAGAAGACTTTTGGGAATCTAACCATAAAATTGAGGTGGAATTCAAAGAGGTTTTCCACCCAAATCAAATATTGATGTTAGTATGTTCTTATGTATGTATTTGCTAAGTTGATTTAGCTAAAATGGTTGATTTTGGTTGATATGGAAGTTGTGAAATTGGAGGTTTTAGGTGTGTAATTGAATATGGTATTGTGTTTATTAATCCTTTGGTATTTTGAAGTTAAAAACGGAGTTTTATGTGAAAAATTCGTCAAATGAGTGTTGTTGTTCATAGTTAGTGGTGCTACCTATGAACACGGGTAAAAATTAGTGCCGCTAATTTCCCTGATGAGGACAGAAACATGTTTTTCACAAAATTGAGCTGGGTTGTGTCTAAGAAAGGTTTATTCTTGTTCCCCTGTAGACAAGAAGGTGTAAGGATGATTACAAAACCTCAAGTATAGCTTAATTTTGGAGCTTGGACTACAGGTGAGTAACTTTATTCAGCTTTGACTCGTGTTTGTTTTGTGTTATGTAAAATATAGAAGTATTGTTATGTTTTGTGAATATATATATATATATATATATATATATATATATATATATATATATATATATATATATATATATATATAGTAGCGATGTTAGATTAAATATTCTGGTGAACAGGGGTGTAATTGATGTTAGAATGGTGACACAAGTGTAGTACCATGAGTGGTAACTCTAAATGTTAGTGTTATAGCCATAGTTTGTTAAATTTATTCTTGGTGTGTTTCCATATGGTGTTTTATTAGGTGCATGAGGATTACATTGCAACTAACGGTGAAAGCAGATACTGGTGATAAATTGGTGTAATTAAATATTGGTGATAGGTATTCAGGTTGGTGAAAAGCCCAAGATCATTTGGTGAATGTTTACACTATCGGTGTTAGTTTTATATTGGTTGTGATTACACTAATGGTGACTTTGGTGTTATGATATGTTTTTATTGGTGTTGTTGTTCAGGTGACAAAAGAAGGGTAATATCTTAAAGAGTGGTTTGGATTTATAAGTTTTGTTGTAGATTTACATTTAGTTGCAGTAGAGTTATTCACTAAGCGTTTTTCGCTTACGTTGTTTTGTTGTGGTGTTTTGCAGGAATTAGGTGTAGTAATGCCCGACTGGATCGTGAAACGATCTTGAAGATATCCACCTGACGCTTTCCAGACATCGAGTATTGTTTTGTAAAACCAATATTTGTATAGTTTTATGTAAATGTTGTAAATACTAGATGTGGGATTTTGGGACATTACAATCTAACCATTCTGGATTAAGCTTATTATCATAGAAAGAAAAAAACCTGTCATTCCTTACTAACCAATAACATCTTTTATTAGGTATTGGCCCCATATGTAGTTGCTATATAAAGGTCAAAAACATCAAAAATATACTTTTAACGGACATTGAGCGAAAGATACATAAGAAATGTATTGAGAACGAAACATCCTCAAGAAGACTCTAATTGAAATATTGACCCGACAACAATTTCTTGTCGCCCACATCATCATAGTAAGACTTGCAATGAACCAGGTTATTGACTTTTGCATCTATGATTTATACTGCATTATGAATCCCGGCCTTAGGAAAAACATTGACACCCTATGTAAGGAATAACAAAATTGATAAAACTAATAATAAAAAATAATGCTTATATACAACAATTAAATTACTTTTGTATATGAATGACATTGCTATAACCGAATAGTTTTTCAAAGTTACAATTGTTAGTAGTACGAGGGGCAGTGTAGCCTTGGGCTATTTTTTGTTGTAGTAGTGTGTTTTCGACATGTTTAATTGTATGGTGATGAGCCTTGGGTGTTTTAAATGTATGTTTTACACTCCATCTAAGTATCTTTTAGACAAATGCATAATCCATTAATCAATATGCAAGTCTTGTACTCCATGGCGGTGTAGTCTTGCAACCAAACATAATAACATATTTCAAATTAAATGAAAAGCTTAGACAATTAATAAAGCACGTTTCGTGGCGACCAAAATCAGAAATTATGGTTCTTTTTTCTTTCCATCATGCCAACAAATACAAACTTTTAGATTCCTCAATGCTAAAAAAAATTATACTATTTGATCTTATATAGAGTACTGTTTCATTACTAGATGTGTTCCCAAACCTCTTTTACCTGATTGCATGTCAATACTTCGAGAAAATGCATGACATTTGATGAGGACCCTCCCATCTCAACCTAATACCGAGATTCAGAACCCTAATGCGAGATTGATTTAACGCCAAATTTATACAAAAAACAAGAATACAAAACATGAAATATGAAATATACAAATGTTTTGAGGTTTGTTGAAACCAACGTAACTCACCCCTGTTTATGCACACCCTAGAGGGGCAAAATGGATAAAAACCCAAAAATAGCATTCAACAGTTGTAAAGTCGTTATGTTAAAGAAAAAATCAAATTTTCACAAAAAAGACAAAATAGCTAGTTGAATTAGACCGAGCCAAATAGGGCCTTGAATCGGGATTTATTAACTGGTTTGGAAAAGAAAGTAAGCGGCCTTAATCGGTCAGGCCATCGAGATTGGGATGGCAGGACCGGTACTGATTCCCTCTAGACCGATCCTATCATTACCCGGGCTCAAGTTGAAATAAATAACCGGGCTCAAGTTGAAATAAGTCAACTGGTCTGCTTGTGCACCCTAGTTGCAACAAGATTAAGAACTAGTAAGTAGGACATATCCTTGAAGGTTTGGATCCGAACCTCAGTTTGCCAATGTATTTGCCCCTCACTCAACTAGACATTTTCACTTGAGAGTTTTTATATATACTCATATATACCAATTTTAAGGTGACAATAACTACAAAATAATAACAATTACAATTGCAGTTACAAATGAAATGATCGATCATCACACGTCTTCATTATAAAGTTATAATAGAGCACCATATACGTATGTCATATATGTCACGTTCCTCGAGCTAACATTTTATTATAATTATCGATGGACTCCATCCTCTGAATCTTTAATTGGTTTCGAAACTTCATGATGAACTCCTCCGCACTTTGATCTATGTCCGCTGCTATTGGTGGCTTGTTCTTCTCCTCCACCGCCTTTGTCAGCGGACCCACCACCTTTGCCAGCGGCACCACCACATCCGTCTTCTTTGAACCCGCCTTTGGTCCTCTTTCTTTAACCCCTATTTGCAAATTCTTGGTGTTGATATTGTTGTGGGAAAGAGGTGATTTGGTGGACTTTTTCATTTTTAGATTTGCTTTGCTCTTACACAGAGCCTTGGGCATTTGTCCTTCATATTTATAAGTGTGCGATAAGGAAGAGAGCTTAAAAAGTCAACTCGTGGCGTCAAATTTTTGGGATCCCATGTGATATCTTCCACCATCCGCTAGATGAGGGGCAAACCTATCATTTCAGCACATGCTTAGCTTTTTTTTTTCTTTTTAAATTATTATTATAAATTTACTGAAAACAAATTGAAATTGCAATGATAATAAATATCCAAAATCTGTTAATATTAATGGTATACATCAAGAAATATTATAGTAACGGTACATACCTACGTTTAAAACATTGTTTAGCTACTTCTATTGACTCCGCATATTCTAACATGGGTACGAATTACTGCTATACGATTTTTTGGGAAACACAACAATTACGAAATTCTGCACTACGTACAAAACTTCAATATTCTAAGAATATAGAAGTGTCACGTGTGTAACAATCCAACTTACATAGGTAAGAAAATAAGTTTGATGCTATATTATAAACTTTAAACCGTAAACTATCAATAAGTTTTATCGTGATTTTGAATTGATCTAGAGGTTATTGGACTAAATATAACATTGGAGTTATATCCAATCACCTATATAGAAGATTGTCATATCTACAAAACCTTATAATCGAATACTTTGTATATAATGGAATATATAGCGTAGGCATATAATCATTATGTTATTATTGTATCTATTAAACAAGTATATTTTTTTTTATTTGATTAAAATAATGTTTCATAATTGGATAATCAAGAAACCAATTGCATAGCCTACATATAGAACTAACATGATTACACGAGATTATTATTTTCCAGAAGCTGTAACTGTTATGAAAACAATTTGTTAATATTTTGTCAAAAACTATAATGACATTAATTTCAAACAACTGTAATTGGTTTTTCATATATAATTAAAATTAATAATAATATATAACTCCACATAAGTTATGAATCCAATTCTTTTGGAATTATTCAATTGTAAAATAATGATTCAATCCAAATAAGATATATAACAATTTTATTAGACATAACAATAATAATATAATTATTTTTTGCATATGGAACTTTCTCAAGTAAACAAAGTGAGAATGTGCGGCTGTCAAAGGAGTATAAATTGTACAAATCACTTCCTTTAAAGTTTATAAAGTGGCATTTGTATTGTATGAGTATTGAGTAGGTTGTGGCTTAAGTTACGGATTTGGATAAATATGGAACATTCCATGTAAACAAGATAAGAATGGGCTGCTTTCAAATGAGTACAAATTGTACAAAACACATCCTTTCAAGTTTACAAAGCGGCAATTGTACGAGTAGGCTGTGGCTTAAGTTATGGATTTGGACGGTCCATTCTTACAAATACACCTATAATTACGCATCCATTCCCTCTCTCTTGTTCTATTCGAGACACAAACGTGTTAACCAGTCAAAACAAGTTCCAGTTTAAACGAATAAGTTTTTTTTTGTTATTATGGTTTTGATTTTGATCGTAAATATATATTGTTAGATACTTAGATATAAAAATTAGATAGAATTAAGTCGTTAAATATGATTACAATAATGATCTCTTTTTTGGGGTAAGTGATTTAAGAGGTTATACAAATAAATATGCAAAAAAGCTTATCATCTATATCTTATGTTTTATGAGTAGTTTTAAGTATTTTCAATTTCATTTCCAATGTTTAGTTTAGTAAATAGATAATACGTTGAATGCATTAGTTTTGCCATGATGAAGTTGTTTCTATTGAACAATATTTTTCCCATCAATATTTCATTCATTGGTTGACAATATTTAAAAGTTACAACATAGTCTAAAGTAGATGAGTCGTAATAAAAATACTCCGGACCTTATGTATATTAATCTACTGAAATCAAACAAAATGTAGGATACCTTGGTTGGTACACGTAATTGACAGAGATATCAGTTCGATGATTCGATCTCATTTCTAATTTTTTGCAACTCCAAATCTGTTTAATATTAGACTATTTAATAGGCCTATATATTGTACAAAACATTTTTTTTCTCAACCAAAATGACTGATAATTAATTAGGTAAGCCTGTAAGTTTGAAAAGAGAGAAAGGAGGCAAAAATCAGAGATAAAAAAGGAACTCACACAATTTTCAATTTTGTTTAATTCATCTTGTTTTCTAATCTCTCTTACTCGCAAATCACAAATAACATTCACAAGTATTAGTTTTCGATTTCCATTTTTATGATTTGATTTCATGTTTTGTCTTTTGCTTTTGATTTTTGAAAGTTGAATCCAAGTTAATAGAGATTATGTGAATAAACATTAAAGAATGTTTTATTTCTTTTTGGTTTAAGCACTTAAGTGAAGAACAAATAATTCTTCGTAATGGCCCATTTCCTAACGGGTTCCCTACTTCCTGTAGTTTGTTCATTTTGTAACTTTTGTTTAGCAGTTAGCACTTAGCAGTTTACGACATATACAAATATCAGTGGCTGTAGACTAAGACAATTTGGTTTTGGGGAAATTGAGCATATAGAGACTTCTTTGTGATTTGAGCTCGTGGCTAGCTAATTAATTGTTTTTCCAATGCTGTTTAGAGTTTGGACATTGATTTGATTAAATTTTTTTTTAAATATGCATTAATCTTCTATACCTTTTCTTTTAGTAAGCGAATTTTTTGGCCAGCAAAATTTATCATCCTATATATTTGAATCATATATATTTGAACCAGCAAGAACTTTTCTTAAATTCTATTAACATGATTCACTAATATCCATATAACAAATGAATTTAGATGCTAAGCACAAATATCCATTAAAAAGTGAATTTGAACATGCATCTTCTGTGAAAAGAGTAAATACCCATGCCTATAATGACGCCACTATGGTTATTGTTTACCAGTACTTTTAAATTATGTCGCTTGTTAGACATTTGTTTGGTTTTCTCGAGGGGTATATATTGGTTGCTAGAAACGTGTAATACACATAATAATGAGTCCGAATCCGAGTTTTTTTTTTTTTTTTTGTATGATTTAAACCATAGTTGCTAGTTTTTCATGGTTTGTTAATTTGCAGTTCAAGTAATAATATCAATGAGATCTCTAAACTTTTTAATGTTTACTTCGATTTACAAGGATTTCCATTTCATTTATTAATACAATCAAACAAGAGAAATGATTCTCAGTAATACTTTTCTCGTAAATTTTTTGTTCTTTCAAACAGTTGAATCATTTCTCTTTCCCCAACTTAATTCTCTTTCTCTGTATTTCCGCTCTCTGTTGCAATTTTTTCATATTATACGTTTCTTTATGTTTTTAGAAGTATAAGTACGTTTTTTTTTTTTGGCATATAAACATGTATTATAGCAATCAAAGTGTATTTATAATGGAAAAATACCGAGAAATATAATTGAACTTGTTTTATAATCCGCTTTTGATTGATACATACGTATTTATATGCAAAAAGAATAATTTGAGACCTCTACAAATATAAAGATACTTATTTATACTTCTACAAAATGTATATATAATTCTAAAAACGTAAAAATACATATTTTCTGTATTAATATGTGTAATATGAAAAAAACATATTTAGAGTAAAATGTAAAATAATTTCAAATTTAAGGTTTATTTATTCTATTTCATTGTGACCTGAAAACCTATTATAACATGTAAAAAAGGTAAAAGGTAAAATAAGGATCCGCTTAGTTTACACATAGAAAAATATGTTAGAATAAAACCGTAAATTTCGAACAAATTTTAAGATTTTTGTGTCAATATCTCATCTTTCTATTACATATTATATTTAACTTGACTTTTTTTCTCATATAAAAATTAGAGTAAATTAAGCTTTGGTCCTTGTGGTTGGCATGTTTTGTAATACCGTATTATTAGTTTATAGAGATTTTGTGTTAATCTTAGTGTAATTAAGATTAAATAGGTTGTTATACGAGTTAGACTGGTTAAAAACCCAATTGAGTAAAGTTTGGACTTGTAAAATGTTAAATCAGAGCTACACGGGTCGTGTATGGTCACACGGGTCGTGTAGAAAGGCTTAAAAACCAAACAGTACCCTTTCTCAGGTCTACACGGGTCGTTTGCCTCAACACGGGTCGTGTAGCTTTTGTTCAAAAATTACCGAAGCGAGGTTGGATCTCACACGGGTCGTGTGAGGCTGCACGGGTCGTGTGGGTCTGTGCAGTTTCAAGATGGCTTGCTGTAGGTCTCACACGGGTCGTGTGAGCCTACACGGGTCGTGTCGCGCACTCAGGGTTGTTTAAAATACGAGTTTTCTTTCATTTGGGTCATTTCCAATTCGACCCAAATCCCTCCCAAACCCTAGAAATCAATTCCTAAGTCATCTAAGTCGAGAATTAAGCCAAAGATTCACAAATTGAAGCTAGAGATTTACACTTGGAGCTTGAAAGGTAATTCTCTTTGATTTTGGTTTCGTTTCAACCGTTGGATGGTTTGATTTGAGGTAGCCTCTTGTGGTTTTGATGAACCACCTACAACTATCATGAATTAGAGTGAGTTTATTTGGATTAGTGTGTGTAATGGATTCCTAATTCGAGACCCAAGCTTGCAAAGTGTTTATATTGTGTTCCTAGGGTTACATGGGTTTAAGTGATGAAATTGAAGGCTACAACTTTGATATTGTTGTTATCTTTTGATTGTAACTTGTTTCAATGAATACAAGTTCCTTGATTATGATGAATATTGAGTGTGATTAAGATTATTCTTAACTTGAGTAATGAAAATGAGTTGTTATGCTACAGCTAAGGCTAGGCAGGAGCATACACGAGGTGCAGGAGTTCCACACATCGATTCCACAACAGGTGAGTAGTTATTTATTAGATGATTATGCCTTATCATGATGTTGTTTACAGATAAGAAGTGAGCTATGTTTTGATTTGGTTGAGTATAACCAAATTTTGAGTATAAAGAATAAAGAGTTATAGTGTGTATATCACACTTGGGACTGAGATAGTCCATTGAGCTTGGTTAAAATAAGATAATGGATTATATAAACCAATTAACCTTAAATTACTCACTGAGCTTTAAAAGCTCATAATTCGTTTGTTGTTGTGAATTATGTTAGGTTCTGGTAGCGGTGACCGCGGAAAGCGAAACATGGAGGGATAGCTAGACTTGGATCTTGGACTTGGACTTTAATTGTGGTTTTTGATATATGTAATGAACTCGGTTTTTGTATAAGAGTTGTAAATATATTATGTAAATAGTTACAACTTAAACAATGTTTTTGAAACAACTTTGTATACTTGTTGCTCGTTATGGGATTACATCACTAATTGTATTATGTTTGGCTAATGTAATTGGTGTATCCTATAATTGAGAAACCGGGTGTTACAAGTTGGTATCAGAGCCATGGTTTAAGGGAATTAAACCTAGAGATGGGTTTAGACTTAAACCAATGAGATAGAGAAGTCCCAAAGAGTCCCGAGTAGCTATCCTCCGCGGTGTATCACCAATTGAGTTGATTATACACCATATTGAGTATTATGGTGATATACAATTGAGTTGATTATACACCATATTGAGTATTATGGTGATATACAATTGAGTTGATTATACACCATATTGAGTATTATGGTGATATACAATTGAGTTGATTATACACCATATTGAGTATTATGGTGATATACAATTGAGTTGATTACACACCATATTGAGTATTATGGTGGTGATTACTAAACGAGTTAATTTTCTTTTTCAGTTAAAATGGGTGCTGGAAAAGAAAAAGAGCGAGGTGATCCACCAAGAGATAAAACGGGATCACGAGATTCGGGTAAAGAGTATCAACCCGAGGGAGAGCGGCCTCCCGAGATACAGAGTGATATACAGGCGATGATTGCAGCTGAGGTAGCAAAGGCAATCAAGGATATATTACCAACTTACTTGAAGCCCCAAACAGAGGCTATAACTGGAGGTACTTCGGGACCAACCCCAGTCCAGCCTGAGCAGAGAGAGGGTCGTGAAGAGATCTTTATCGAGACGAGTGGAGCTAGAGTACCCGAGAAAACAAGAAGGTGTACTTATGATGTTTTTCAGAAGTGCAAGCCGTATGATTTCTATGGGAAGGATGATCCCATAGCAGCCAAAAATTGGTTAACACATGTTGAAAAGATGTTTCGCACTAGTAAATGCAGTGAGGCGGATAAGGTGGAGTTTGCAACAAACTTGTTAAAGGAAGATGCACAGTTCTGGTGGGAGAATATGTGTATGGAGATAGGAGAGAGCTTGGCGTATACATTGAGCTGGGAACAATTCAAGTTGAAGTTCACTGAGTATTACTGCTCTAATAATGCCATGAAAGGAATAGAAGAAGAGTTTTTGAAGTTACAACAAGGGTCAAGAACCGTACAGCAATACACGCTAGATTTCAATGAGAAGGCGAGATTTGCACAACATCAAGTTGACACGGAGGAGCGTAAGATGGATCGTTACTTGTGGGGTTTAAAAACCCAGATCCGAGAGTTTTTGCCGAGTTCCAGATATACTACCTTTCAACAAGTTGCCGAGGCAGCAAGATCGAGAGAAAGGGAGTTGCAAAGACAGGAGGAGGAGAGAAGAACTGAAAGAGAAGTTGGAGGATTCAAGAGAAAGTGGGAAGGTAAAGCTGTAGATACTTCTCAGAGATCTACTACCACGAGTTCTCAAGTTCGTGGTGAAACCAAAAAGAATGAGGAGAGATGGTGTAAGAAGTGTAGGCGTAAACACACGGGAGAATGTGATTCCCGAAACCCTCCATCAGTTTGTTTCCAGTGTGGAAAGACGGGACATATGGCTCGTCAGTGCACCGAGAGCCGCCCCGTTTGTTTCAATTGTGGAGAGAGCGGGCATATTCGTCCTAATTGCCCGAAGATGAGGTCTGAGCCACAGAGAGATTTTCAAAAGACTGGACGAGGAGGAGGTCGAGATCGAGATGATCGGAAAGACAAGAGTGACGGTCAAGTGAGAACACGAGCTTTCCAATTAACTGTCGATGAGGCGCGAGATCAAACTGATGTTATCACAGGTATTTTTAGCTTGAACTCTTTTCAAGCACGAGTACTTTTTGATTCCGGTGCTTCTGTGTCTTTTATATCGGAGTCCTTTGCTTCTAAAATGAATATTCCGTTAGTTGATTTATATGAGAAAGTAATAGTAGATGTAGCGGATGGGAGGTTTGTTTTTGTAAAAAGTCAATATGAGCAGTGTCGGCTTGAGATCTATGGGGTTGTGTACCTTATTAATCTGAAGCCGATCACTAATCATGAGTTTGATGTGATAGTCGGGATGGATTGGATGGATGATAATAGAGGTCAAATGGATTGTCATGAGAAAACACTTTCCATAAAGACACCGAGTGGTTCCCGAATTTTAATACGAGGTGAACGACGTTCCCGAAAAGTACCGATAGTGTCACTTGCAACGGCTAGGAGATATATGGAAAGAGTGGGTGAATTGATTATGGCGCATGTAATTAGTGTCGAGTCAAAACATTCCAAAATAGAGGAAGTAGAAGTGGTTTGTGATTATCCCGATGTATTTCCCGATGATCTTCCAGGCGTACCACCAAGTAGACAAGTTGAGTTTGTGATCGAGGTAGTACCGGGGGCGAAGCCGGTAGCTCGACCACCCTACCGATTGGCACCATCAGAGATGGAATAATTAAAGAGACAGTTACAAGAGTTGTTAGAACTTGGGTTTATTCGTCCGAGTTCGTCTCCATGGGGTGCACCTATACTTTTTGTGAAAAAGAAAGACGGCTCCATGAGAATGTGTATAGATTACCGAGAGCTCAACAAGATCACGATAAAGAATCGTTATCCGTTACCACGGATCGATGATTTATTTGATCAATTACAAGGAGCCACGTATTTTTCAAAGATCGATTTGAGATCCGGATACCATCAGTTGAGAGTACAAGAAGCTGATATTCCGAAGACAGCCTTTCGCACGAGGTATGGTCATTACGAGTTCTTAGTCATGCCATTTGGTTTGACTAATGCTCCAGCCGCTTTTATGGATTTGATGAATCGGATTTGTCGTCCCTTCCTTGATAAATTCGTAATTGTATTTATCGACGACATCCTGATTTATTCAAAGAATCGAGATGAGCACAGATTTCATTTGCAACAAATGTTAGATCTTCTCTGAGACGAGAAATTATATGCAAAATTTTCAAAATGCGAGTTTTGGTTACGGGAAATTCAGTTTCTCGGCCATGTGATAAATAAAGATGGCATAAAGGTAGATCCAGCAAAGATCGAAGCTGTAATGAGTTGGAAGCCGCCAAAGAGTCCAATGGAGGTTCGTAGTTTCTTGGGGTTAGCAGGCTATTACCGACGATTCGTTGAAAACTTTTCTCGTATAGCTACACCTTTAACCAAGTTGACCAAGAAGACGGAGAAATTTAGTTGGTCTGAGGCACAGCAGTCAGCCTTCAAACAACTACGAGATAGTTTATGCAAGGCTCCGGTGTTGGCGTTACCACAAGGAGGGGAGGACTTTGTCCTTTACAGTGATGCCTCTTTATGTGGTCTCGGATGCGTGCTAATGCAAAGAGGGCGTGTGATTGCTTATGCCTCCCGACAACTAAAGCTGCATGAGAAGGCTTATCCAGTGCATGATTTAGAGTTGGCGGCGATAATCTTTGCATTGAAGATGTGGCGACATTACCTTTATGGCGTACGATTCCAGATTTACACAGATCATAAAAGCCTGAAATACCTATTCGACCAAAAAGAGTTAAATATGAGACAAAGACGGTGGATGGATCTATTAAAAGATTATGATTGTGAAATACTTTACCATCCCGGTAAAGCTAATGTAGTGGCAGATGCACTGAGTCGAAAAGAGCCGCCTATTCGAGTTGTATCGGCTCGAATGGGGATTGTGAGTCGATTACCGGAGGTGATACGTAGATGCCAAGTCGAAGCTAATGACTTGAAGAAAGAGAGAATGATTGGTTATGTAGAGAATCTTGTGGAAAATGCACAAGGAATCAAGACTTTCCAAGGGCGATTTTGGGTTCCGAACCATGGCGAGGCGAGACAGATGTTGCTGGAGGATGCTCACTGTACTAGATATTCAGTTCACCCTGGTAGCACGCGGATGTATCATAATCTAAAGCCGTATTACTGGTGGCCCGGTATGAAGCGAGATGTAGGACGCTTTGTGGAGAACTGTTTGACGTGTCTTCAAGTAAAAGCCAATCATCAAAAGCCGTATGGAGCAGTACAACCATTACCGGTGCCACAGAAGAAGTAGGATGAAATCACTATGGATTTCATCACAAAGCTGCCTCGTACTCCACGAGGATATGATTCAATATGGGTGATTGTTGATAGGTTAACGAAATCTGCTCATTTCATTCCAATCCGAGAAGATTATCAAGTGTCAAAGCTGGTCGAGATATATACTAGAGAAGTGGTGAGACGACATAGAGTGCCGACTTCGATTGTCTCTGATAGAGATAGTCGTTTTAATTCACATTTCTGGCAGAGTTTTCAGAAACATTTTGGCACTAAGGCGTTGCTGAGTACTGCGTATCATCCCCAGACAGATGGACAGTCGGAAAGGACGATACAAACACTTGAAGATATGCTACGAGCCTGCATCATCGATTTTGGGGGCAGTTGGGAAGATCATCTGCCTTTAGTGGAGTTTGCCTATAACAACACTTATCATTCCAGCATACAGATGGCACCTTTTGAAGCCTTATACGGTGCACTGTGTCGAACCCCGACTTGTTGGACAGAGACTGGAGAGAAACCATTGGCGGGACCAGAGATTATAGCTGAGACCGAAGAGAAAATACAAAGCATCCGTGAGCACATGCGGGTAGCCTAAAACCGCCAAAAGCAATATGCCGATAAAAGAAGAAAGCCTTTAGAGTTCTGCGTTGGGGACATCGTGATGTTGAAAGTGTCTCCATGGAAAGGAGTAATTCGTTTTGGCAAAAGGGGTAAGTTGAGTCCGCGATTCATTGGACCCTTTCGAGTTTTGGAAAGAATTGGAGCAGTCGCGTATAAACTTGAGCTTCCAGATGAGTTGTGAGGTATTCACAATGTGTTCCATGTGTCACACCTCAGAAAAACATTGTATGATAGATCCACCCGAATACCTTTGGCCGGAGTCCAATTAGACGAAAAATTGAGATACCAAGAGATGTCAGAACAAATTTTGGATAGAAAAATCAAAAAGTTACGAAACAAAGAGATTGGAGTAGTAAAAGTACAATGGCGACACCATAGAGGTACGGATGTCACTTGGGAAGCTGAGGAGGAGATGCGGTCAAAGTATCCCTTTTTGTTTCAAGAGATTCCGAGGACGGAATCTTTTGAAGGGGGTAAGAACTTGTAATACCGTATTATTAGTTTATAGAGATTTTGTGTTAATCTTAGTGTAATTAAGATTAAATAGGTTGTTATACGAGTTAGACTGGTTAAAAACCCAATTGAGTAAAGTTTGGACTTGTAAAATGTTAAATCAGAGCTACACGGGTCGTGTATGGTCACACGGGTCGTGTAGAAAGGCTTAAAAACCAAACAGTACCCTTTCTCAGGTCTACACGGGTCGTGTGCCTCAACACGGGTCGTGTAGCTTTTGTTCAAAAATTACCGAAGTGAGGTTGGATCTCACACGGGTCGTGTGAGGCTGCACGGGTCGTGTGGGTCTGTGCAGTTTCAAGATGGCTTGCTGTAGGTCTCACACGGGTCGTGTGAGCCTACACGGGTCGTGTCGCGCACTCAGGGTTGTTTAAAATACGAGTTTTCTTTCATTTGGGTCATTTCCAATTCGACCCAAATCCCTCCCAAACCCTAGAAATCAATTCCTAAGTCATCTAAGTCGAGAATTAAGCCAAAGATTCACAAATTGAAGCTAGAGATTTACACTTGGAGCTTGAAAGGTAATTCTCTTTGATTTTGGTTTCGTTTCAACCGTTGGATGGTTTGCTTTGAGGTAGCCTCTTGTGGTTTTGATGAACCACCTACAACTATCATGAATTAGAGTGAGTTTATTTGGATTAGTGTGTGTAATGGATTCCTAATTCGAGACCCAAGCTTGCAAAGTGTTTATATTGTGTTCCTAGGGTTACATGGGTTTAAGTGATGAAATTGAAGGCTACAACTTTGATATTGTTGTTATCTTTTGATTGTAACTTGTTTCAATGAATACAAGTTCCTTGATTATGATGAATATTGAGTGTGATTAAGATTATTCTTAACTTGAGTAATGAAAATGAGTTGTTATGCTACAGCTAAGGCTAGGCAGGAGCATACACGAGGTGCAGGAGTTCCACACATCGATTCCACAACAGGTGAGTAGTTATTTATTAGATGATTATGCCTGATCATGATGTTGTTTACAGATAAGAAGTGAGCTATGTTTTGATTTGGTTGAGTATAACCAAATTTTGAGTATAAAGAATAAAGAGTTATAGTATGTATATCACACTTGGGACTGAGATAGTCCATTGAGCTTGGTTAAAATAAGATAATGGATGATATAAACCAATTAACCTTAAATTACTCACTGAGCTTTTAAAGCTCATAATTCGTTTGTTGTTGTGAATTATGTTAGGTTCTGGTAGCGGTGACCGCGGAAAGCGAAACATGGAGGGATAGCTAGACTTGGATCTTGGACTTGGACTTTAATTGTGGTTTTTGATATATGTAATGAACTCGGTTTTTGTATAAGAGTTGTAAATATATTATGTAAATAGTTACAACTTAAACAATGTTTTTGAAACAACTTTATATACTTGTTGCTCGTTATGGGATTACATCACTAATTGTATTATGTTTGGCTAATGTAATTGGTGTATCCTATAATTGAGAAACCGGGTGTTACATGTTTTTACAGTTTTAATCAAAGTTTTTGTTGTTCATAGTTTTGGTTCTTGTGGTTGGCTTTTTATTGCACTTTTGGTCCCTCTGGCCGTTGTCAATTTTTTCTATTAAGTGGAGTGTAAAAAGACCATTCTACCTCTAACTTTATTTTTTGTATTTCTTTTGTTATTTTCTAAATTTGAAGGCGTAAACTCATGGACTATTTTGTAATTTCTAGAACTTTGTTCTCCCTTGCCCTATTTCCTACCAGACGTGATCGGAGTAAGGTGGAGAAAAGGGTGGGGCAGGATTTTGGGAGACGGCGATGGAACAGTGGCAGGGACGGGATCCGATGATGGTGTCCTGATGAGGCTTTTGAGTGGGTCGTCGGGAATATGAGGATTATGGAGCTTGCAATCAGACCGGTGGCATAAGGGTGGTGTCGGAGTTGGTTGGGTCTGATACCCGATGTTGGAAAAAGAAGGTTGGCAATGGAGTATGAATGTGAACATTGGATAACAAACCAATAAATCCAATTTCTATTCAGATTTTGTTTCAATCACGCATTGTTTCTTTCGATTGGGAACGTACATTCGTATACTCATATATCAGCTTCGAGTAAAAACGTAGTGAAATTGGAAAAGGAAGAATTCATCGACGACATTAACCGAAGAAGAAAACAGGAGGTTCTTTTGTGATATGAAGAAAGTCCAAAGAGGCGATGCCTTCCCGGTGGCCAGTCGAGGATTCACTCTGACGATCAATTGGCAATTAAAATCCCTGAAACACCCAATAAGATCTGTAGCGGTACTCTTCTTTCCCCTTCTCCTGGTTTCAATACGTGAATGCTAGTATCATTTTGACGATTTCAACTCCCAACTCCCTTGATCAGATTGACGACTATGCATCTATAACAACCAATACTGATTAGAGCTCATTTTGGTATAAATTGCCATAATTTTCATATGCTGAATTTGAAGTTGAATTCAGAATAGAGTGATCATATTTGATTCGAAGTTCGATTTTATTGATTATTTCTTGTGATTATAACCCTACAAATTCGAAATTTGGATATGATACTAATTAAACTGTTGGGTTTTGCGTTTACTATGTAGAATCATGGTTTCAAGCTAGATTTGTTCTTAGCACAATTGAAAGGCAATTGATTGTCGGTGTGGGGTATGGGTTGGATCGCAGCTGCCGGAAAGGTTGTGCCACCAGAGTGTTATTGCCGGAGACAAGTAGCACCACTGAATCTATCATCAGAGTTGGCTAGGAGGGATAAGAGACTTGTTTTATATATTTTTGAAAAATTACAATTTTGGTCCTTAATGGTAGAATAGTCTTTTTACACCCCACTTAACAGAAAAAATTGACATTAACGACCCGAAGGACCAAAAATGCAATAAAAAGCCAACCACAATGACCAAAACTGTGAAAAACAGAAACTTGGACTGAAACTGTAAAAACATGCCAACCACAGGAACCAAAACTGTAATTTACTCTAAAAATTATTTATTTGGATAATTTAATTATTAAATTTCACCCAAGAAAGTGAACATGAAACGGCCGATTTCTAGGACACATTATCTACGATTCAGTGCGTCTGCGGAAGCAAATCTTCAAGGATGGAAGGAATTCAGCGACTATCACACCATCTCTCGCCGCCACAGCTCACCGGAAAATGTCCCACACTCGGCAGAACCGCTGTGTTTTATACGCCGATTCCAGTCATTAAATCGCAATACGAACCGATTGCAAAACCCGAATTTTCTCCGTCGAAATCCGCCATTAAAGTGAATTTCATCACGAAGAACAGAGGGCTGGGTCTCAATTCTTTTTCAACCGGTCCTGCTCGGGCCGGTTGGTTTTTAGGTCTGGGGGAGAAGAAGAAGAGTACAGAATTGCCGGAGATTGTAAAAGCCGGTGACCCGGTTCTTCACGAACCCGCCCGAGAAGTGAGACCCGATGAAATCGGGTCGGATCGTATCCAAAAGATTATTGATGACATGGTGAAGGTCATGAGGGCTGCACCTGGGGTTGGCCTTGCTGCTCCCCAAATTGGTATTCCCTTAAAAGTTAGTTCTTTTTTATTTTCTTTAATAAAATCTTTTAAACCTTTTCCAAATATTATTAAATCTAAATATAATCTTTTAGTTTTGAGTTTTGACCTGACTTAAAATTTACAATTTACTGGCTTTGACCCGTATCTATTTTGGCACGAGACAATTTGCTTTTTTTTGCCCCGTGTAATGTATTAATAACGATTCTTGAAAAGTATTCAAGAAATTTAGTTAACAATCACACGAATTCTTAAACAATGTCCTTATGTCCCTAAAAAGTATCATCTATTTACTATCTTTATGTTTAATAGTCTTTTATTTAATCGATTTAAACGTTTAATTCAGATAATTGTTTTGGAGGACACTGAAGAATACATAGGTTATGCACCAAAAGAAGAAACCAAGGCACAAGACCGACAACCTTTTGATCTTTTGGCAAGTGTTCATTCCCCATTTTTCAACATGAACTATCCTTTTTTTTTTTCTCACATAAAATAACTAAAATTATTCATTATTTTTTTTTTTAAAATTAGGTAATTATAAACCCAAATCTTCAAAAGAAGGGCAACAAATCCGCACTGTTTTTCGAAGGCTGCTTAAGGTGAGTTTTTATCCATGGTAACAGAATCAACAAGCATGGTTTGCGAGTTAATATAGCAGATACTGATACTGAAATTGATACTGGTTGGTACAGTGTTGATGGATTTAGAGGAATGGTGGAAAGGTTCTTGGAGGTGGAGGTTACGGGGTTGGACCGATATGGGGAGCCCATAAAGGTTGTGGCTTCGGGGTGGCAGGCGCGTATTTTACAACATGAATGTGATCATTTAGCGGGAACTTTGTATGTAGACAAGATGATTAAAAAAACATTTAGGACTGTTGAGAATTTGCAGTTGCCTCTAGCAAATGGCTGCCCCAAGCTTGGCGTTCGCTAGCATTTTTGCCAAAATTGTTTAATTTATGCGGAATATGTAGAGGCTTGATTGTATTATTTTTTAGTTAAGACTTTAATAGTTATTACTTGAGTGCAACATAGTTTATTCTTTTTCATTAGGGTTAAGTGCATGAAATAGCAACGTATTTCACTTATTTGTTTGTTACAAAATTCTACTTTCGTTTATTCCTGTTACAAGATTATACTCTCAAAAACTACACTGTTATAGCAATCTCTAATATAGAACATTTTTAAATTATATGACTTAGGTGGATAACCGGATTTCTCAAAGTTCATGTTTTATTAAGAAAAAACTAAAAGTATGATAATTTTTTAAAACACACACTTACATAACAAATTTCATTTTTTTCACCAATCAATGCAGTCATGTTTCAATTTGCTACTACTTGGTAAAAGAAAAAAGGTAATTTCACTGCATAAATAAGTTATTAGTTTCCAAGAAACAACATGGGTTTCTCTAAACCTAATCTATATTAATGATTTTTAATAATAAGTTCCACCTTTCTCAAAGGACAAAGTATAAGTTTCAATATAAGATATAGGAGTTGATATAACATTAATTAGATTGGTTGAAGATTAGGAATATATGAAATAATCTTCTTAATAAATCTCGCACATGTCGAGTAGCAAGGAGGTGGGTACACAGTGCCTGAACTTGTCCCTCTGGCTTCCCAACAAAAAGAGGTGGTGGTGGTACCTTGAAAAGCCGATACAAGATGAATATTTTCCAAATATACCCCTTCACAAGGGGACACGTCACTACAAGCAAATCTTATGGCTTCCTTAGTAGCCGAAGTTCCTCCAATGTTCACAAATGATACATTCTTCACATTAACAGCACAAGTCTACAATCACCAATAAGGAGGGCATTTACGTCTTTTACACAAACAAGATATCGAGAGTGAGCATTTGTCCCACCGACAGAAAACTTTGCAATTTTCTGTCTCATTGACATCAGGCCCAGACACATGCATACCAAACACAGTATAACCTCTACTGTGTACTGTGTACTGTGTAAACATTAAAAATACCTTGTTTGGACATGGTTTGTGTGAATCACAATAATATTGATCGATTATGATTGGATTTGATACATTTTCCATCCACACATCCTCAAATTTTACATTTTTGACAAAACCAGTACCTCCCTGATTCATATTTAAAACCAAGTTAACATCATATGCTCATCAAGAATCATGATTACAGATACAATTAGTACCTGCCATGTTTTGATCCTGACTCCATTTTCGGTGTTGGACAGAATTGCCCCTCGAACATTCACATCAGAAACTTGATCACAGGAGCCTGACTTTCCTAAGCTCCCAATGCTGCCAAAATTAAATATCAAATAATTCATCTTTTTAAACAAACTTTGTTAAAAATTTAACAAGAAAGTTTTTACCTTATTCCATGGCCTGGACCACAGATAATCCTCTTGATATCTACTTTTGAGGAATTACTGACTATTGATATGCAATCATCGCCTGGATATTTATTAAATAAGCCTAATTTGTAAAAAAATACATAAATAACATTCTGGAAACGTGATTTTGATAAATAAAAAAACCTGTTCGAATAGTGCTGTCTTTGACTTTAACATTAGTGGATGAACTTATGTGGATACCATCTGTATTAGGGCTTTTAGAAGGGGCAAAAACGGTCACATGTGACACTGAAACCCTGTCACAATTCGTGAATGCCATTTGCATTTGTTGACCATTTGTAATCATCAGATTCTTCACTACCAAATTATTGCATCTGTGAAAGGTTATAGCCTGCATGGTAATTTCGGGAATGTATTGAAGTTAAATCACATAATTTTGATGATTTTTTGGACATGATTTTAATTCGCCATTAATACTTACAGTTGGAGCATGTCTGCAAGGCTGGAATAGGTTAAAAAGTAGAGAGAAGTTAGGTTATGTGATACAGATAGAAGAAGGAAAGATGTTGAAATATGGAGGTTATATATATACTCTTTTTGGGTCGGTTTTGCAAGAACTATCCCACCATTTTTGCCCCATTCCGTCGATGGTTCCTCCACCT
The DNA here is from genome assembly GCA_023525715.1 of Cichorium intybus. Lineage (NCBI taxonomy): Eukaryota > Viridiplantae > Streptophyta > Magnoliopsida > Asterales > Asteraceae > Cichorium > Cichorium intybus. Next base: position 38,184,998 of record CM042009.1, read on the forward strand.
TCTACTGTGAGGTGATCCACGCCATGGAAGTATAGCCATTTATGAGTGTCGTTACCGTCCCAGACATTAGGGTGACTAGGAGCAACAATGGAACCGAAGATCTATGAAGATTGGAAACAGTATTTTAATTGAAATGATGGTGATGAGATAGATGGAAGAATATTGTATCGATTGATGTTTCTCATACCGTCAAAGTCGTTTTCGAGAGGCAAGGACCGGCGAGATTAATTGGTCGAACGAGATAGGAACTTCCATCAGGAATTATGATTTTGGTTTCTACTTTTGAAGAACATGCCGTGTTCCAAGCATCTGCAAAAGCCTGAAGTACAAGCTTTCATTTAATCAGTAAAGGACTAATAATCAGTGTTCTTCCAGAGACCTTATGAATCCAGGTAACATTTGAAACCCCTCTTTGGCATTTCAACAAACACTTGGTGAACTAAAAACAATTATTGGTGTGAGCTTAATCACCTTTGTATCATCTTCGATGCCATCCCCTTTTGCTCCATAATCCTTAACATTCAGAACAATTCGTGATCGGAAAATATTGGTGAAAGTTCCGAATTGTGGGAGCTGATGTAGCAACGAATCAAAACCACGTGCATTTGCGAAATTCGAAAAGAGAAATATCGAGTAAATTACGAGACCAACAAACTTATGAGCTGAAGCATATAGAGATCCTGTTTCGGTCATCTCTCAACTGTCGGATAGCAGACAAATTACATTGAAACATTCAAAGGGTTTTCATGAATTGCTGAGTTTTCGGCATAATCAAAATGATACACGTTTTATTCTTTCTATCATAACAGAAATATCATTCCCCTACTCTCTTTTAAATGTAGCATTATTTCACAAAAGAATCATCATCCATGAAGCAAGCTCGAGGGGAGGAAGGACAGTACTTTTTCTCTCCCCTTTTTTAATTTCTTTACCTTCAACTTTCACAAATTACTCCATAAGAGCATAACAACCGACACTTTATTTTAATGACAAAATGGACGGCTAAATTAACTAATATTTGTTCGAGTCAAAACTAGTCCGATTGGAAGATTTATTTTTTCTATTTATATATCGGGAAAATGACTTAATAGATAAAATATTTTTTAGTTTATATACATTTAGTCCTTAATGTTTTTGTGCTAAATAAACCATCTAATTTGTTGTTTTTGTAGAACCCAATTTTAATGAAGTGGCATAATGACTAATGAAATGACATCTTGGGTGGCCTAATCCACACATATAATCGACCCCTTTCAGACGTTTGTGATTATAATAGGTTTTAACCTAGCTACAAGATCGTCATGAGGATGTCGACAGAATCAAGCATCTCTAAAATACGCAATAAAATTCTTTGTGATTGCCTCCTCCCAACCCGAATTCACACCTCTAGGACTAAAGAAAACCCTAGAAAAAGATTTAGAGTCTGCCCTAATTCAATAGTACTTGTCGATTTTGACTTTTTTATAAATTGTATCTTTTTTGTAATCAATTTCACCTTCTCTCGTTTTTAATTGTTGTTTTGGCTACTGAAGAAACCTGGAAAAAAGTGCGATTTTTGGGAATGGGTTTATGAGGAACCTATGTTTAAGAAGTTCAATGTCGGAGATGAGATTTTAGCAGTTAAAGAGAGGGTGGTGACTATTAGGAAAGAAGTCAATGAATTGAAGAATATGATAATTGTAATGGTTTTTTGTGCATTGTTAAGCTTATGTATTAAAATTATGGTTTAATAGAATCTGATGTAATGGCATTTGATTATGTCTCCACTCTTATGTAAGAATCTTTTGTAATGCAAGAACATGTTTTCCACTTACATGACATCTGACGTAATGGCAAGATTATGTTGCCAAAGTACATTGATATTTTCATTCATTAAAGACAGACAGACAAACAAAAAGGGACCAAATGACCAACTACCATTGAAAGTGGACCAAAGACAAACAAACAAACAAAAAGAATGATATGTAAATACAATGCAAAGATGGGATCTAACTATTAAAAATTAGTGAAAAATACAAAAGATAAATAATAACAAAAGTTGAATCATGTACTCGATTAAAGTACCGAGGGCGTCAGATGTTGTGGGCCTCATTAGTTGTTAAATTCCCAATAAGGGTAATACAAAAGATAGTACAAAGCCATTAACATCAAAGGTTGAGCCCACTTGCAAAACATAGCATCAAAATCATTGTAATATTACATTAACATACCTAATCATTCTAAAGCAACTGGTTTTTCTACACTACACCCACTTCCACTCTTTAGAACAACCTTCCGCTTGAGAGCAAGATGTGTGATTCTTTATGAAGTCTTCCTCACTCTACCATTAGCATGCATATTTTGAAAGGTTTTCTGCAATTTATGAACTAATAATCCTAAGTTCACATGCAACCTAGAAAAGGATCTATGTTTTTCTATCATTGAACATATAACAAAAAACCTAAAGGCCAACAATGATTTCTAAAGATAATAATTAAGAAAAACTACGTTTTAGTTTTAATCTTGAAGCCAGCAACACAAGTGTCATGCCTCAAATGAGATCACACCCAAGCAAGAGGAGAGGGGGACGAAAATCTAGAGAGACAGAGTAAGGGGAGGCGCAGCTTTTAGGGTTCCCAGGGTTCCCTATTTATAGCCTCCAGGTGGTGACAGTCAAAACCCTAGAGGAGCCTAATTTGGAAAAGCCTTTTTCCACTTGGACCAAGCCTCTTAAAACCCTAATTAGGGTTTCAAGATTATGGAGGCTCTCCCCATAATCTCGCCACCTTCATGGCTACTTGGCTAGTCATCACCCAACTATTGAGTAATTACAAAACCAGTCCCTGCACCTTTAATTAATTAATTAATCACTAAATTAAATCCAGTTAATCCTAGATTAATTTCTAATTAATTAATATAGTTTCTAATTAATATATTATCACTTTAATATATTAATAAACTATTTATTTTATTTCTATTGATTTATTAAACATTTAATAAATCAATCTTTCTTTCTACTGAACTTTCTACCAAACCTCCAGCTATGAGGGCAACCTAAATGGACTTTGCTTCTTTAGTAAGATAAATACAAATTATAAGTCATGGCTTAGACACCTAATCCAACACATTTGTGCTTCATTATGAACTCCCCCTCATTATACCACTAACAGGAACTTTATTCACAGACTCTTGAGTAACAAGAACTTCATTCTTAGGAACTTGACTTACAGGCACTGGCATTGGAGTACTTGGACATGCTTCTGAAGCACTCTTCTTTGAAGCATATCCAATTGGCTTACTTGTGCACTTATCTTTGTTGTGCCCAGTTTAATTACAGATGGTACATCTTTATGGAATGTTTGACATTGATACATGCATTCTATTCCCACCATATTCATTCTCATATTGATATCTTTTTCTTTTGACACTTGGCCTACCAGGTAATCTTATTCTTTTTGGAGGTAAAATAATGAAGAGGAAATCATTGATGGACAAAAAAACTGTCATTTAGTGGGTGGATGGTTTAATCATAGCTATTGAGGAAAGAGGCTTTAGTAAAGCACCCAGTAATGAAGCCCTCTGCATCTAGGTTCAATGATGCAATTGCAACCATCCTATGTATTCATGGAATGTCTGTCGGGTTGTAAGTTTCTACAACCACATTCCCGCTTTTCAGGTCAACAACACACCTTTGAGTCCATTAGGAAACTTTATATTGTTGGTATCGACTTGCATATGCATTCTAGAATATGTCCATAGTAAACAACACAATTAATAAACCATTATAGGTATGACGGTTACTAACATTGAAATAAACATGTGCCAAATCTTCATATCCTCTAACTTCGTTTTGATAGTTGGGCAGATTACCAAATCCCAACTCAATCTTTTTTTATTCTCTATGTAAAGCATCTACATCACAAACACTTTGATGTCCTCCAACATTGTTATTAGTGGCTTCCTTCTTGCATTAAGTATAACAACACTGAAGCTCTATGAAACTTTGTTTTCCACTGCATCACGGTTCATACTCTTCTTAAAAAAAGTATTTGACCAACATGTTGGGTCCCTTTCCATGAGATAGTTATATGCCCTTCAATTTATGGTCTTAATTTCATTCATAACAACTTCAAATTTTGGTCATGTAGTAGAGCTCACAACCATCCATAATGGTTTGATAAAGTGTTCACCTTTAAACCTTTTATGGAAGTTAGCAAGGATGTGCCTAACACTAAATCTATGTTATGTTACTAGCACTATTTCCTTCACAACTTCAATTGAACCCTATACATAAATAGAGTGTTTAATGACTGCATTAGTAAAACAATGAATTTAAGTAGTCTTACATTTTGTCCATCTAAGAATAATGTAATCCCACGACCATTTCCCCCTCCAATCCCATTAGATGGTCCAGAAACCACTTACATTTGCTCTTGCTCTCAACATTTACTACTGCCCAATCTATAAGATATATGTTGTTATTTGTATCCTTTTCCACTACTGATAGGAGCTCCCATCTACACATGTCCTTCAAAAACCAGCCATCAATCCTAATTACATTTCTACACCCATCCACAACACCTTTAAAGCATACATAAAACCTTTCAAAAACTACAGTTGAATTAGGTTGTGGCTCCACATACACCTCAACATGAGAACCTGGATTAGCCCTTCTAATTTCATAAGCATAATCCCACACTTCTGCATAATGATCTTTCCAACTCCCTTCAAGCTCAGACAATGCAATTTTTTTTGCATTCTTACATTTCCCAACACTGCCATTAATGTTGAATTTCTTGGAAATTTGGGTTTTCATTTTCCTCAAACTCATTTTTGGCATTGCTAAAATGTCATTAATTGTTTCCCTATCTACTTGTAGGTTAAATTGAACCCTATTTTGAATGCCATTGAGAAGTTATGGTTTGAGTTAAGGGACTTAATCTAAAAAGTTTTCTCTTCTTTCATCCATGATGCCCACAATCTAAAAGGGCATGTTGCCTTTTTTTCCTTACAACACTTACGTTTGTCATTTTTTCAAACCAAAGGTCATAACCATATTCTATCGCATAACAACTAAGACACCACTTAAGGTCAGCAGGAGTAGAGAATTGCATACCTAATAAAGCAACCATCTCACTCCATTCCAAAGTATCATCATGCCTAGGGTAGATAGGTGGTTGTATATTGGCGTCTTCTTCACCAATATCTTCATTATCTACTGGATAGAGTATGTTGAGAAAGTGATAAGTAATGGTAATTTTTATTGATATAACTTCCTCATCCTCTTCATGATCAGTCTTCTCACCATCTACTAAATTGGACTCAACATCTTCATTACAATCCATATTATCATCATCGGGGTTTGGGTCTTCCATTGTAATCCACTCAAACAGAGGTTCATGATAATGGTTCACACACATTTACTCACATGTTACTTCTATTGGCAGCCTCGAGAAACTCATTTTAATCACAATCGTTCTATATGGCATCCAATCACAGACACAATCGTACTTCAGGTACATAGAAGTAAACATCTTTGCACTTTGAATAGGTAAGTTTTTCAAGAAAGGAGATGAAATCGCAGAAATTCATCCCATTGTAATCAATGTTTTGAACTGATGCTATGCCTGTAAAAAAATACATAACGACTTAAGGATGAAAGTTCCATTGTAGTGTACATCAACTATTAGAAATGCTTCATCTTCTGCCATTTATTGCGATTGTCGAATGAATCGGAGAAATGGAAGGTGATTTGGTGTGCGTAATGGGGGACTAGTTGAGCCCTAACTTGTTTAAAGGGTTAGCTCCACATAATAAGCTGTTGGGATTTGATCATAATAACAAAACATTCATGCAACGAAAGACTTAACAAGATCAAATCATATGTTCAAACAAATTATCTAAAAAGGAATCATCATGTTCATAATCTAGGATCATAAGTTCATAGAAATTGCATCAAATAACAAGATGAATTATGAAATTCATACATTTGTTTGGATGTAAGGATCCAAACCAGAATCCTTTAATGATTCACACCCAAGAACACTAGAAAACCAGACTACCATACTGACAGAACTTCTTCTAGGCTGAAGACAATATCTAAAAAGCCTTGGAAAGGGTTTTGGAAATCGCCAAAGAGGGAGAGAGGAAGGGGGCGGCACCTTTGAGGTGTGTCAGATGCTTAGGGTTTGACTCCTAAGCCTTTATTTATACTGGAAGGCTCTTAGGGTTTCAAACTTAAGGAGCCTCCTTACAAACTACCCCTGGACTGTCTTAATTAATTAAAGCCTTTAATTAGTTACTATCCAATTCATGTAATTAAGTTTTATAAATTAACTCCAAATTAATTTATAAATTAATCACTAATTTAGTTTCTAATTAATTTATTTCAACATAAATTAATAAATCTTGCTATTATTAGAAATATCATCAATAGTTAATGACCTTGGACACTATTTCCAACAAAAGCCACGTAATCGCCACATATTACATAAATTTTATTAAAACCCATAATACTAAGGAATGACCGGCTAAACTTATATTGGTCGGCTAAACTTGTATTAGCCGGTCAAAAGGACTTGTGGTGTACAAAAACAACAAGTTCGACGGTTTATTTTACAACACATTTTTAAGCTTTTACAACACATTTGACAGCTTTTGCAACACATTTTAACAACTTTTGCAACACATTTTTCAGCTTTTGCAACACATTTGACAACTTTTGCAACAATTTTGACAGTTTTTTCATGTTTTTTCCATGTAGATAAAGAATATGGAAGGGAGTTAGAAAGAGTGCCGGAGCGAGCGGATTTCAATCTTTGCGCCACTGTGGTGAGATTTCTTGAAAAGTTCAAGATGAAAGCGGAGCTTGTTTCGGCAACTTCAAAACCTTTGGCACACATTTTTATGGGAGATTTTAGATGTTGACCAACATCTCCGAGAGTGGCTAACAAGACCGAAATTTTGCTTAAATGGTAAGGAAATGAGGTTGAAATATGATAAGTATTGGGGAACGATCAACCAAATCAATCATTACATGTATTTTGCCGTATTGTTGGATCCCCAAATGAAAGGTTGATTTATTCGACATGCCTTTAAGAGTATGATAAAGAACACGGTAACGAAGGAAAATCAAATGACCGATTCAACTATTGAACTAAAGGCAGCTTCTATGCTTAGGGAAGTTGAAAAAAAAGTCTGAGATGCTTTTTATGAGGTACAAAGATATGTATGGTGCCGGTTCATCTCAAGAAGACACAGTTGAAAACATGGTGCCTCGTGATGACGAGAATGACTTTTTAGATGCATTTCTTAACGTGGGAGACAACTCGTTTTCAACAGAATCCGAGTTAAAGAGGTATTTGAGAGAGGGGCATGTAACTTACGTAATAGACTTTGACATACTACTAGTAACTTGTATTATTGGTTTTTAGTGTTTATTTAACAATCTATCTAATTTGTAATGCTTTTAAACATATTTTGGGGATACAAATATCTACTGTAGCATCCGAGTAGGCGTTTAGCTTGAGTGGCCGTATATTGGATGTTTATCGAACAAATTTGTCAACAACAATAGTCGAGGCGTTAGTCTGCACAAAAGATTGGATTACAAAATCTTGCAACGATTATAAACGATATTGACAACGTTTTAAAGGATGATGACATTGTATTCTTGCAACGATTAAAAAACATATTAAATTTGTAACTTTTATTTATTTATAGCGATCGAAGAAGCACTAAACATGTATTGTGGAAAAAGAAAAACAACGATGCCGACGAATGCTTAATGAAATGCCAGATATGTTACGTGTTTTTTCATTAAAAAATTCGTTTTGATGGATTTTCTAATTTTATAGATATGGTTTTTAAAATTATCGGTAAATTGAGTATAAATTGAACCACTTTTTTGTGCCATTGCGTAAGTTGCAATAATGGTTGCCGATTTTGTGTTTTGGGTTTGAATGCCTTCTTAATTGAAATATACGCGTTTATAGGGAGATTCTGGTGACCAACTTTTTCTAAAAACGAATCATAATGATTGCAACTGTCAGGGGCGGAACACAACATTAAAACTAAGGGGGGCCGGAAAAGAACTTAACTATAATTTACTCATAAATTTATATTTGTATTGAAATGTATGTATATTATATAATCGAAGTAGTGAATGCATAAATTTCTTTCACCTAATATCAATATGATACAGGATTCGTAATAAACAGTGGATAGCAATTAAAAATCAAAATAGTTTATAGTTTAGAATTATAAATTTTAATATCATTTTCTATGGTGCATCATGACACACACAATATTTACTATTTAGCCTCGTCCTTTATGAGTTATAAAATTTAATATCTTTTTCTTTCTCTTTTGGAGAGAAAGCACCCATCAGTCATCTTCTTTTGTCAAACAAAAAACGCCCCATCCCAATTTTCCAAGCTACCCATCTCAAGTACCAAGTTTCTAAGATCTAGCTATTAATAAGCAGATAAAAAAGGTTATAGAACGAAAACTAACAAAGGAAAAAGGCATATAATAATCGATAAAACTAGAGGAGGCATAACACATATCTGATAGGCAAGCGACGAGAGGCAGAGTCACCCACAGACCCGCTTCCGGCGTATACCGACTGAGTAGCGGACAAGTGCAGGCGCAAAGCTCTGACAACGACTCAAGCACTCGATTAGAGGCCAGGAACGGAGGAGATGATGAGAGCGCTGGACTCTTGGGAGTGTCGACAGCTCAGAGGCGGCAAGTTTATATCTCTCAAAATGCTTTTGATTATTTTTTGAAAGATTTTAAACCTTCTTTGTATTAGAGATTGGGGATTTTGAAAATTTTGGAGCGTTTTTTCATTTTTCAAATAAGAAACTGCAGGTGTCTTTTTAATCCTTTACGTTTGGGATCGATGTTTTGAATTTTTTTGGATAACCTTTGACAGTTGGCAAAATAATTTTAATTAGTAAATAATTTTGAAAATTGAATTCTAATATAACTGAATATACGTTAAAGTGACTGAAGTATTGAGATTTTAATACACATGCTACCAAAAACGGGGGGGCCATAGCCCTCTCTGCCCCTTAAAGGCTCTGCCACTGGCAACTGTGTTTAAATTTCAAATCTATGTATCTTATAAAAGAAGCATATTTCCAAGCACCATATCAATTTGAAACTTCCATGTCTTTTCATATTTCCAATGACTCTTCAAGATACAAATATAATTTTTTTTCTCTTTGTCCCACATTGATTCGCATACATATATGATCTTCCATCGTTCTCTTATATAATGCCACTTATTTGTTTCCACTATCCATCAAGTTTGATCATAATATGACTTTCAAGTCTACTATTAGTGATCATTTTATCATAAAACAAGTTTTTATCACAAAGTTTTAAAGTATTCAACTAATTTTTTTCAAATTTTTGAATATTGAAACTCAAAAATGAAAATTAAAACTACTCAAAACTTTTAAAAACCTGATTACGTTGAAAGTTTATATGTCGTTTGTAAAAAATGAAAGCGAGGTAAACATTTTTCGACTTAAGAGTATGTATATACATAAAAGTTTTCATTTGTCAACGTTTTAAATATCTCATATAAAAAGATCGTTCGAGACAATATCTATTATCTATTATCTATTATCTATTATATATTATAAAGGAAGCATTTTTCCTTACACTATATGCATTTGAAACCCCCAACTCTTCAACTTTCATTTTTAAATTATTTTTTTCTTCGTCCCACATTGTTTCATGCACATATATCACTATTCCTCTTTCACTTATATAATATCAAACATTTGCTTTGTTTATCCATCGATCATAATATTACATTCAATTTTTATCGTTTAAAGAGTTATAATTTTTAGTTTCACCTTCTAGAAGTATTGAAACTTAAAAGTGAAGTTAAAAGTACTTAAGATTTTTAAAAACTCAACTAGGTTGGAAGTTTATAGTATGTTTTTGTAAAAAGTGACAATGATGTAAACAGTTCTTGATTCATCACTATGTATAAACATATTTTTTTAGTTGTGAATGTTTTAAATATATCTTATAAAGGAGACCGTCTGAAACAATGTGTTAATGATTTATCTTCTAACCGATGCCTAAGTCAGTTAGAATCAAGAACACAAAATAACAAATATATGAGAGAAATTGTTTACCTCTCTACTTATAGATGTTTGCTTTCCCTTGAAATTTGTTTTGTTAAGTTGTATGACATGAGAAATGTATTAGTCTATTTATTTATAGATGTTTGATTTCTCATAAGTTGTGTTTCTTAAACGATGTGGGATAACAAAATGACACAAAGTAGAACACTATGAAGGAAAGTTTGATCCCACATCGTCATGATAAACCAACGTAAGAAGCTTTCTTAATCTATAAATAAATGTTTCCTTCAAAGTTAAAACAATTATATAAATCATTAATCATTTTTATTATTTGAATCATTTCCAAATAATTAAAGTTCAAGGAAATTTATATTTGAAAGTTTAATTATTTGTATTTAAAAGAGGTCGAGCTTTAGAGATAGCAAGTCGGTTTCGATATGAGCTTTGAATCTTCTCCAACGTGCATAAAAAAACATATGCAACGTACCACATAATGGAATTTGAACTTTTGCGAAACAATTTTTGATTTTCAAAATTCCAAATCACATATGTCGTGCGATGTGTGGTTTTTACTATATATCGTACCACACACACCGTTAACATGTGCCGATATTATTTTCATTAATAGTATATTTTCCAAGATACTTGAGTGACAATGAAAGTCTTTTTTAAACTATGGACTATCATTCAATTATCGTTCAAATTTGTAGATTTCTTACTTTTCTAAACTATATAATTTTGTTTTCCGTGCAACGCGCGGGCATTCGCCTAGTTTAGTTATATATTTATATATACTTTGCAAAACCTTTCGGGAAGTAAAAAAGTGTTAAACTTATCAACAACAGTGAATTCTTAATAATATTTTTCCCATCATTGTAGACATCTAACGAATGACATATAGATGACATATTGGGCAAAAACTATTACTAAAGTTTTATTAAAGGGAAAATGACTCGTTAGGGTAATTAAGTATTTAATTTGTTCATGTTTAATCACTTTTTTTTCGTGTTTTATTTGTCATTAAACTATCTATTTTGTTCATGATACACCATTATGACTTGAAATAGCAGGTTACATCCTAATTGTCATCTACGTGACAAATGCGTGGCAAATATGTGGCATCTACGTGGCTTTTGAGGGTAGCTTAAATGACTTATAATGGTAACTAATTATTTGATTTGTTCACATTTGGTCACTTTAGTTTTTTATTTGTCATTAAACTATTTATATTGTTCAACCAAAATCCTTATGATCGACAATACCAATTAGTATTGGTTTAATCACCCAATGTCGTAATACAAGTATTATGTGGGCTGATTACGTGTATCATTACGTGTAGCAATGGCATCACCACTGAAATTTGTATGCTACCATATTATACACCATACTATACAGCCACATTAAGCATGCTAAGCGACCGAGTCCAAAAATAAAAAACCCCAAGTATTTTTTAAAGGGAAAATGAGTTATAAGGGTAATGATACACTTAATCAACCCACGTAATACTCGTAATACTTGTATTACGATGTTGGGTGATTAAACCGACACTACTTGTTGTTGTCGGTCATGAGGATTTAGGTTGAACAATATAAATAGTTTAATGACAAATAAAGCACAAATAAAAAATGAAAGTGACCAAATGGGACCAAATCAAATAATTAATTACCCTTATAAGTCATTTAAGCTACCCTCAAAAGTCACGTAGATGCCACCTATATGCCACGTATTTGCCATGTAGATGCCAATTAGGATGTAATCTACTATTCCAGGTCATAAGGATGTATCATGAACAAAATAAATAGTTTAATGATAAATAAAGCACGAAAAAAAAGTGACTAAACGTGAACAAAGCAAATAGTTGGTTACCCTAATAAATCATTTTTCCTTTATTAAACTAAATGTTATAGTTTTCCAACATAGATAGCATGTACATATAGGGTTAAAAGGATTTAATCTTATTTTGTCACTCGGTTCAATATTACTATCGAGTACCAATATCATACAAGGTATCGGTCCAGTACCAACTAAATTTATTTGTGAATCAAAGGGAACCAAATTCTCATATTCTTTTAGGTAATCCTAAATAATAAACTATGTGTGAGCGTGTGATATATAGGTTAATTCTTACGTACAAATGTCCCATCATATGTATTTTTTAGTACACCCTAATTTTTTTTGTAATCCACTAAATGCACGTCAATATAGCGTTGACTACATTATCCATAGGTATTTTTGTTGCAACGTGTCGTTTTCATGTAATTTATAACCTTTTGTATAGTAACTTAAGGAGGACTATAACGGAGCTAGTAGAAACTGCAAGGGCCAAAGTGAAACTTCTGAATGTTTTTAGTCGTCTGGGCAGACAAATCTTAGAGACCCTCCCATCCGGACATATATCTCCGTCTTCAGTGAGGATCTCCGATCAGAGTACGGTGTAAGTCTCCCCGTCGATTTCATTTTATTAAGTTTGGTAGACATACCACGTTCTTGTGCTGAATCGTCTTGATTGCTTGCCGGACATTAGTTCACTGCCATCTCCCTAGGGCACAATTTTGTAGTTGTAAGTCACTATTTCTGATAAGATGATCCTGTTGATGTGTCGCAATTTTTTGTTTTTTCTATCCATCTTTTGATCCTTCCGGTGATCCATCAATGTTATGCATGATTGTGATGAAAATGCTACTGTAGCTCCTTTTTTAATTTTCCGGTATGTTGGACGATGTATTTATGTCGATTTCCAGGCATCAATTTTTTTAGGGTTTATGAAATTAAGATGCGACAATATCTAAATTCCACCTAAAGAATCGAATTTCAAGTGGCTAGAGGTTTACAAAGCACATTCAGGTACTTGTTTCTCAAGTAAATGCGATCAAAAACCTTGAATCATGTTGGAAAGTGAAATGTAGATCAGTAACGTACTGTCTTGAAGCCTCTGTTTCTGTATTTCCTTTCCTTTAGCCATGTTAGATATCTGATTTGGATTGTGAAATTTGATGTTTTGAAATTGATTATTGCTTTAGGTGCCATTATATCTGCACATTGTATCATCATTCATATTTAGAAACCTTGATGCAGATCAATATAAAATCCAGTTGACCAGCAAGCATTAACATGGCTAGTACAGCATGCTTTATGATCATTAGCAAAAATGACATTCCTATATATGAAGCTGAAGTTGGATCTGCTCCTAAAGTATGATTTCTAGTGACTAATCATTTCTAAATTTCACCAATCATGTCAGATTATACGCACAAAAAGGCTTGTTAGTTGTTACTATTTAACTTAAACATTTTAAATTACATTCTAGAAAGAAGAAGCTGCACATCAACACCAATTCATCCTCCATGCAGCTTTGGATATTGTACAAGATCTTGCATGGACAACAAGTGCCATGTAAGATTCATCAATTCTCTCTCTCTCTCTCTCTCTCTCTCTCTCTCTCTCTCTCTCTCTCTCTCATAGAATTCCCAATTTTTCTGGTTGCAGGTTTTTGAAATCTATTGATAGATTCAATGATTTGGTGGTGTCAGTATACGTTACAGCGGGTCATATCCTTTTTATTTTTGTAATTAATTTGTTACATGACCTTAATTACATTACATGGAAGAACAATTTTTTTAAAATTTTTTTATATATTCTTTAACTCAAGTTACACATACACGATTGATGCTGCTTCACGACTCGCGTAATGATGATGGGATCAAGAGCTTTTTTCAAGAAGTTCATGAGCTTTATATAAAGGTGACATCTTATCTATCTTTTTGCCAAATTCTATAAAAGAAAAGGTTAATTACTTTAATGTTATATACTTATATTGTTACATGACATTTTTGCAGATACTTCTAAATCCTCTCTACCTACCAGGATCGCGTGTTACATCTTCACATTTTGATACAAAGGTACGAGCCCTTGCAAGAAAATACCTATGAGACCATTATCTTACATTTTCACTTTGATTTTAGTGTGAAAATTCATATGATTTATCGAATGTGACATGGATTAGTGTAATATGCTACGACAATGTCAATTGTGTATTTAATTTTTACTGTGATGTAATGTAACTTGAATGATTTGTGAGTATCTTTTCTTAGATTGTATTCACACCAATACATTATTTGAGATTTCATTTAGTCCAAAAAAGAGACAGTAAATAAAATAGTCGTTTACTCTTATTCAGACAGTTCATTTAGTCCAAAAAAGAGACACTATGTTGTGTTTGTGTGTACAACACTTTATCCAAATTTGGTAAGTCATATATGAATGATTTGTTTTAACTTCAACTCTTATATATATCTATATATATATATATATATATATATATATATATATATACATATATATATATATATATATATATATATATGTATATATATATATATATATGTATATATATATATATATATATGTATATATATATATATATATGTATATATATATATATATATATATATATATATATATATATATATAGGAGGATTTATAATTATTATTCCTGATTTGAGATTCTAGCTATTTGAATTAGACGGCTGTTTGTTTTTCCAATGTATATATCGAATGCAAGACCAAGTCATTGGAATATAGTATACAAGAGCAAGCCATTATCATATAAAAGTTGATTCACGGTTTATACAATGTCAAAAACTTATAAATTAGTGATTGAAAAGTTTATAAAGTGTGATTGACAGTTTATAAATTAGTGATTGAAAAGTTTGATTAGATGATGAAAGAATCCCAAACATGTTTCATTGAATGCAAACCATAAGAAAATAGAATCCAAACCATGTAATGTGGGTTTCATACATTATAAGTTATGATTCAAATTCTAAATAGTCTAGTTTACCATCGTGTTTTCTCTTCACTATGCTTTCATGTCGACCATCAATGATTCAAAAGTTGATAAGTTACGATTCATATACATTGTCGCTTTAAGAAATAGTCGATTGAAAAGTCTCTAAGGTGTCTTTGACAGTTTAAAATCTCAGGGGTGTTGAAGCCACACTTGTATGGTTTTAAAAAATTGTAGTGACAAACACAGTCGATCGATCTCCATAAACTCGACTTTAATCCCGAAAGATGCTAAAATAAAATAATCACACGTTTTTTCAGATGCGTTACAAGAAAATAATGGAGTTTTGAAAACAAGTAAATTAAATTTGAAGATGACAAAATAAACATGAACTACTTGATATTCAGATATAATCTTGTAATTGTTGGGGCACAATGATAGTAAGTTGTGATTGTGCAATGATTTCTTGAATTTTGCTTAGGTTGGTCGCAATCATTATCAAGATCTAGTAATCTTTTTTTTTTTTTTTTTTGTGTAGCACTTAATTAAATAAAGTTCTTCAAGAAAGTTACTTAATAATCCAATTAAAACAAGTTCTTGGTAATTGTGTGTGAATTATATTAACACTTAGAGCAACTTAACAACCACAAGTGAACGTCTCATATGCTCGGGAACCAATTATTGCAACCGCTATGAATCAAGTTCTGTGATCACTAAAATCAACAATCCAACAACCAAGAATGAACAATAACAAGGTTTTGAAGTAAGAATTTCAATAAGATAGAATATTGGACATTCGAGACACCAGTGATCTCGCAAAGAATTAAGTCCACGATAACAGAAAAAAAAACCTATTCATGCACCACTATATAAAACAGACTATTGAATAAAATGACTTAACTACCCCTCCACCCAACATATGGAATTAATTATTCAGGTGTTTGGACCTTGCTGCCCTCAGTCGCTTTTACCTTTCTGCCCCGTTTCAATTGGGATACATTAAAAACAGGATGAATACGGGCTTCTTCTGGAAGACTTAATACGTGGGGCCAATTTCTCAAAAGGGCCATAATAGTTGTCCCCTTCCATGTAAAACTTCATTTTCTCAAGAGGCCTGTCATGAGTAGCCCAGGAAATGGAGCGGGTTTTGACCCTGATCCGCTCCAAACCCGTGCAAGATTTATGGGTTTGGATCATTGTTTGTGATCCATTTACCCGTTAACCCTTTCATTAAAAGGGTTGGGTTTGGATCGCTATCGATACGATCCATTAATGACCCGCCCCGTGTAAATTATGAAAACATAAATTGATTATTTATAAATTATTAGTTTTACAACTTAGTATTTACTTAGTGGAGGATTAGTTCGTGGATCGTTCGGACTCCGGATTTTTTGTAGATGCATCTCAATGTCTACATTTTCTCATGCATGTTTGCAATAGTAGACATTTGTTTTGTTTTAGAATTGTTATTTTAAGTATTACGCTATATTATATGTGTCTTTTATTGTGAAAAGTTTTTTTTATAAGTATTAAGTAAAAATGCGATTCATGTTATATTTGTTGGAATGCATAATCAGTGGCGGACCCAGAAAAAATGGACACCGGGGGCACCTATATATAAAAAAAATTTCAGGAGGGGCACCTATATATAATTTTTTTTTACACTACGGAGTCAAATTTCAGGGGGGCCCGGGCACACGGGGGCACCCCCTAGGTCCGCCCCTGTGCATAATTATTGTGTAACTTTAACATTGAAATGGGTCGGGTAAAAGGATTGAGTATCCGTTGATTTCAGTGGACAAGGGCATGGTTTTGATTATTCAAAACCCTGTGGGTTACGGATCGGGTTTGGATCAGCTTTTGGAATTTGCTAAAAGGGTTTGGATCAATGCCGGTCCGCTCCAAACGCGCTCCATGACTCATGAGGATGCTACAGTGACATAGCTGGAGATAAATTTCCAGTAATACCTAATGATTCCTAAAAGCCTCTTAGTTCCCGAATCCTCTAAAGTTAAAGTTGTGTTCAGTCCACAACTGTCTTTATTTTATCCTTACCCAACTTTAGAGATCACGTGCCCCAAGTAAGCCACCTCCGATTCTTCGAAATTGCACTTGTTGTAGTTGACGTGAATTAGGTGTTGGTCTTCCATTTGATTATACATTAATATGTCATTCAACAAAACCAACACAATTTTCGTGAAAAGGGACGAAAAAATATGGTTCAAGAGTGACCGAAGCATCGTCTTTGGAAAATCCTCCGTCCTGACACATATTTGGTTGCCATTATGGATCATTAACCCTGTATTAAGATAATAAACTAAGTACAATGTAATTAGTCTATCTTAAACGTTAGGTTTTCAAAATGCAATATCTTAATAGAAGAAAAGTTTAAAGTCAAATGCTAAACCCGGTAGCCAAAAAGAAACAAATTTAGATTTCAATAGTACAATATCTTCAAAGCTATGTTTGAAAGTAAAATGTCATTGATGGTTGGATGTTAAAAGTATAATGTCTTAATAGGGAAAAGAGTATAATATTTTAATTGGTTAGAATTTCAAAGTACAATATCTCAATAGAAAAATATAAAAATACATTATCTTAATAAGAAAAGAAATTGAAATTTTAATGATATAACTGGTATCCAAAAGGAAACAAGTTTAGTGTTCATTATACAATGTCTTGATAGGAAAATAAATAAATAAAAATGCAATGATTTATAAGGTAGGTATCCAAAAACAAATTTAGATTCAAAGTGCCTTGTCTTACTATAATAGATAGTGAAATTAAAATGTGCATTCTCTTAAAGTGCGATCTCAAAATTCAACTTCTTAATACAAAAATATTGAAAGTTCAATGTCTTATTTTCAAAAAAACGAAAGTATAATACAATATCTTAATAGTAAAAAATTTAACTACAATGTCTGAGATTTTCAAAGTGCAATGTCTTAATAATAATAATAATTGAAAGCACAATGTTTGTATAGATTAAATATTCAAAGTATATAACTATAATTGAAAGTATAATGTTTTTACCATTAATGAGATAATGTCCTAATAAAAAATTAAAAAATTAATGCTATAAATTAGAAACCAAAATAGTATGAGATTATCTTAATAGATTAGATTTTAATAGAATAAAAGATAAAAGTGCATTTTTCGAATATGAAATAAACTTAGGTATAAAGTTACCATTGGTAACAACAATCAAAGTTTAGATTTTCAAAGTACAAGAGAATAAAAGTGGACAATGTTTTGAAAAGTGTGACTTCAAAAGAATAATGCTCAAATTGAAAGAATACCGTTACATTCTAACATATTTTCAAAGTATAATGTTTTAAATGGAAATTCTATTAAAAGTATAATGCCTTAATTAGATTTACGAAATGCAATGTTTTAATAAGAGAACATATAAAAGACAATATCTTACTTAATGAGAAAAAAAATATGGAAAGTAAAATGATAGATACGTATAGTGATATCAAAGTACAATGCCTTAATAAAAAGTATTAAAAATCAATGTCTTAATAGGATAAAGATTTGAGACTGTAATGTTATAAATGGTTAGATTTTCAAAATACAATAACTTAATAGCAAAAACTAAAAGTATAATGATATAATTAGAAAACATGATCAACAAGAGTAAAATTTTAAAAAAAAGACTTAACAATAACAAAAAATGAAAAAAGATGTCTTAATAGGTTTGGATAAGTTCAATATCTTAATGTATAAAAATCTAAAAATGCAATGTCTTCATGGGAAGAAAATGAAAGCATAATTGCTTTAAGTGGTAAAATACAAAATTAAGTTTTCAAGGTAAAATGCCTTTAAAAGTACAATGTCTTAATATGTTAGATTTTAAAAGTATGATGTTATAGTGAAAACTATAAAGCTATTATTGACTATATTTTCGAAGTATTTTACAAGTACATTGTTATAATGAAAAGTATAATGGTGTAAATTGGTTATGTTTTTAGAGCACCGTCTTCATAAAAAAAAACTAAAACTTTAATGTCTCGGTAGAAAAAAATGAAGGTGCAATTCCATAACTGGTAAGCAAAATCAAACAAGTTTAATTTTTCAAAGAACGATGTCTTAAAGAGGAAAAATTATAATGTCACAATAGGTTAAACTTAAAAAATACTATAATTAAAATATAATGCTATAATTATTTGATCGTCAAAGTAGAATGTCTTAATGAAAAAACGTTATAATGTCTTGATACGAAAAAAAGTAAAGTGTAATACGTGGTAATCAAAATTAAACATAATTAAATATTCAAAGTACAATGGCTTAATAGGAAAAAAGTAAGAGTATAATGTTACAAATTGTTTAGATTTTCAAAATACAATGATAGGAAAAAAAATTAAACGTACAATGCTTATCGTATAGTATATTTAAGATTTTTATAGTGTGATGCCTTGCAGAATAAAAATTGGTTAATGTTTTCCATAGTCTTGGTAGGTAAATCCTTAAATAGTGAAATGAAAACTTTATATAACCGAACGAATAAGCTAAAATTGGTTATTTTTCAAAGTACCAATGTTTTTCTTACTATAAAAAGATAAAAGTAAAGTATCTTAATATGAAAAAAGAATAGAAATGAAATGCTATCATTGGTAACCAAAATCAAACCAAATTAGGTTTTCAAAATAAAGCATCATACTAGATTTTGAAAGTGTAATAAAGTACAATGTCTTAATAGGTTCTTAGATTTTGAAGGAATAATGTTATAAATTGGTTGTCAAAGTAAATCTTATTAACAGAAGAACTATAGAAATTATTATACTAGAATTGGTTATCAAAACCAACAAGTTAACATTTTTTAGTTATAATATTAATAGGAAAAGAATAAAAAAAAGGAAAAGCTTGAATTCCGCCAACCAACTTTCTCTATTTCACCAAAATGATGATCAAAATACGAATACGTGACGTTTAAAAATGGCAGCTAAACTTGTATCTGTATACCTAAACAAAGAAGTTATTATTACCAATATTTATTCTTTACTATTAGTTATAATTAAATAGATAAGTTAGCGATTCTGGATTGGTTTTTGGTTTGTATGAATATACATTTCTAATTTGATCTACATTTTGGTTTTGGTTTTGTGATTGTGATTTTTTAGTGGTTACAGTTTTTGGGTTCCTATTAAATGTTTTAAATAAGGTTTAATATCAAGTTTTTTGGGTTCAGTCTCCAACAAAAAAGTTGAGGATTTTCGTTTGCGTTTTTAATTTGGTTTTAATTGGTAGGTGTTTTGGGAGTTTCGTAATTTTGCTTGATCTCCATTTTCAATTGAAGGTTTTAGTCTCGATCTTTTTGGGTTCACTTTGGAGCAGCAGAGGTTGAGTTTTTTGGTTTTACTAAATAGAGTAGTCGGTTTTATTTAACTGATGATTTTCTTTTGATAGAAATATAAGAATTAATAGTTTTTTGTTTAGGGACTGTAAATGTACAAATAAAAGTTTAGTGGCCATTTTAGATCATCGCATAAGAATTGAAACTGGCTAACGTATTATAGTCAATTCCGATGGTATAAAAATACAAAACTATATATGCATAAAAAAAATACTTTTAGGGCCTTTCTTGGAAAAAACGTGTAGCAAAAGTCAACTTTATAGTTTATATTGAAAATATAATGATATAAGTGGTTAGAAATAATATTACAATGTTTTTATAGGAAAAAAGTTCAACGTGTAATTACTATAACTTGGTAACCAAATTAATAGAAAAAACGAATTGGAAGTACCACGCTATAACGTTAAAAACGGTTATTTTTTAAAAGTAAAATATTTTTAAAAAGAGAAGAGTACAGTATCACGGTAGACTGAAAGTTTAATACTAAAAATGGTAACAAATATTAAACACATTGAGTTTTCAAAATACAATGTTTTAATTGATTAACAAATAGAATTACATATTTTTTAACCACAAAATAAAACAAGGTATAATAGGTTGGATATTGAAAAATAATGTATGTCTTTATAGAAAAGAAATTAATTGAAAGCATAATGTCTTATAGAAAAAAAAAACTTGAAAGTAATGTATGTCTTTATAGAAAAAATTGAATGAAAGTATAATGTCTTTATTTGAAAGTATGATGTTATAACTGTTTAGATTTATAGGTACAAAAATAACTTAAAAAACTAAAGTCTAATGCTGGAATCGAAAAGTATGTTGCTATAAAGAAAACCTTAACACTATTAGTAGTTTGAATTTCAAAGAACAAAGAAATATGTCTTAATAGAAATGGAGAACAAATAAATGTCTTAATAGAAATGTTTAGATTTACAAACTACAATAAGATTTCCAAAGTGCAATGTGTTTCTTAATAGGAAAAAAAATCGAAGCACATAGGTTAGAAATTGAAAGTATAACCAATAAAAGTAATAAGCAAGAAACAATATTTAATCATTAGTAGCCAAAATTAAAGTTTAGACTTTTTTATTACAATTGCTAATAGAAAAAAATATAAAAGTCTATCTTAATAAGTTGGATTCTAAAAGAAAAATGATAAAATTGAAAGAATAATCCTATAGTTGATAGTATGATGCTATAATTGAAAGTATAGATACAAATTAACTTAAAACTAAAAAAAACTAATATCTAATGCTATAATTGGAAACCAAAATCAAACAAGCTTATAATTTCAAAATACAATGACTTAATAGTAAAAAAAAATTAAAAGTACCGTGGCTCTATAGGGTTGATGTTAATAGTTTAGTGTTGGATGGATAAAATAAAAATGCAATGCCTTCTTCGAAAGAAAAGGAAAGTATAACCACTTCAAATGGTGTATAGGTTTTCAAGGTAAAATGTCTGAACAAATATTTAAAAGTATAATGCCTTAATATCTTAGATTCAAAAGTATAATGCTATAATGAAAACTTTAACACTATTAGTAGTTAAAATTTCAAATTATAAGTATTGATATAAGAATAAATAAAAGTGGCTTAGTAGAATTTGTTAGATTTTCAAACTACAATGTCTTAATATGTAAGATTTTCAAAGTACAATGTGTTTCTCAATAGGAAAAAATTTTAAGTGCATAGCACAGAAATTTAAAGCATAACGCTATAGCCGAAAGTATAATGCAAAAACTGATTAGTTTTTAAAGTATACTCTCAACATACAATAGCAACATGTTGAGAGTATAATCTTGTAACCGAAAGTATAATACTATTTATGGTTGGATTTTCAAAGTACAATGTTTTAATAGAAAAAAAATTAAAAGTATAATGTCTTTATGGGAAAAAATGAAAGTGTTAACAATTAAAAGAGCAATAATTGAGAAATATAATGTCTTAGTAGGTTTGATGTTGAAGGTAAGGCTATAACGGATAAGAAAATAATGCTAGTACTGATTGTATTTTCTAAGGAAAAACGAAAAATGTCCTTAATAATAACGATTAAAAGAGCAATACCTTACAACACTATAACAAAAAGTACAACGGTATAAATTGGCTCTATTTTCAAAGTACTATTCTAATAGAAATCAAACAAGTTTATATTTTCATACAGTGTTCTAGGTATTCTAAGTTTTTAAAGTTTAAAGTCTCAAAAGGTAAAAAGCAGAATGTCTAAGTAGGAATAAAGAAAAAGTATAATTCTACAATCGGTAACCAAAATTAAAGTTCTTATAATGTCTTAATAGAAAAAATAAGAGTCTGAATGTCACAATATTATAATTGGTTAAAATTTCAAAGTACATTGTCTAAATAGAAAAAAATTAAAAGGTACTCAATGTCTTCATCGTAAAAAATTGAAACTGTAATTGCTATAATTTGGATACAAATTTAGTAGGTTAGATTTTGTAAGCAGATGCTCTGTAATTGGTTAGTTTTGAAAGTACAATGTCTTATAATGAAAATAACAAAATAGTAGAATTGGTAACAATTATCAAACACAATTAGTTATTCAAAACAGAATGTCTTCACAGAAAAACAAGTAAAAGTACATAGGTGGTAACCAAAAAATAAAACAAGGTTTTGAAAGAATAAAGTTTTTATTAAAAAATAATAATAATTGAAGGTGTACTATAGTTGGTAATCAAAAATCAAACAAGTTTGGATTTTCAAAATACATAGTCTTAACCAAAAAAAAAAAGAAATACTATATTTTAATAGGTTTGATGTTTTATGTATACACGGATAATTGAAAAAACAAAATTGTAGTCTTGAAACGGACAAAAGGAAAAAATACGGGTGGGGGGATACAAATCTACAATTGGTAACTAAAATAAAACATATTCAAAATTCAAACTAGAATGTCCTTACAAAAACATAGAAGTGTATTGTCTTAATATGTTAGATTTTAAAAGTATAATGATGTAAATTGGTTCTATTTCAAGCACTGTCTTAATAAAAAAAACTGAAGGTGCAATAGCATACTTGGTAGGCAAAATCGAACAAGTTTCATTATTCAAAGACAATGTATTAAAGAAGGAAAAATATAACGTCACAATAGGTTAGACTTTAAAAAATTGTTACAATTGCAATATAATTGTAGAATCCGATAATTGCTGATAAGTAGAGATAATATCTTTATTTGAATGTTTTTAAGTAATGATCTTTTATTATATTAGGATTAGTTTCATTATTCAAAGACAATGTATTAAAGAAGGAAAAATATAACGTCACAATAGGTTAGACTTTAAAAAATTGTTACAATTGCAATATAATTGTAGAATCCGATAATTGCTGATAAGTAGAGATAATATCTTTATTTGAATGTTTTTAAGTAATGATCTTTTATTATATTAGGATTAGTTAAACTAGTCTGATAAGGTTTATCTTGTATTCTAGTTTAGAGTTATCGAGTCCTATAAGTAGGCGTTTTCTGATGTCAATAAAAGTTTAAGTGTTTTCCGTTTAATAAAGAATGTATTCTTCTATTCTCTATCGTGTTCTCTACAAAAACCTTCTAATCGACTTCCCCTTCTGTCGATCTCCTCACTTCTCTTAAACCTAGAATGAGTGGAATGATGTTTGGGACCTTCTCGACTGCAATGGTCGGCGAAGGTACCTCAGAATCCACCGCTGCAAGTCAGAATCAAAACCCTTCCAACCCATAAGCTGATTATAGTGTTCACCCCACCGGTTACAAAATGAATGGCCAGAATTACAATCTAGAATTACAATCTCTGGGCACATTCGATCTCAATCTTCATTGGTGGAAAGGGGAAGGAAGAATATCTCTCAAGTTCCCTCGATCAGCCAGATAATAAGAGCCCAAGTTACAAGAAGTGGAAGACAAAAAATAATATGGTTATGTCTTGGTTACTAAACACCATGAACCCAGACATTGGGGAACAGTTCATGTTCTATAAAACAGCTCAAGAAATCTGGGTGGCTGCCCGAGATACTTTTTCAAATCAAGACAACACCTCTGCCCTATTCGAAATCAAGGGAATTCTTCACGATCTCAGACAAGGAGATCTGTCCGTTACCACCTATTTCACGACTCTCAACCGGTATTGGCAGCAACTAGACGTCCTTGACACTTTATCTTGGTCTTGCCCGACAGATGGTAAACAATACAAGAGAATTCAAGAAACGGACAGAAAATACAAGTTCCTTTTGGGTCTAAATCAAGAGTTGGATGAAGTTAGGGGTAGAATTCTAGGCACGAAACCAATGCCTACCCTGAGAGAAGTTTTCTCTGAAGTCCAAAGGGAAGAAAGCCGAAGGCGGGTCATGCTTGGCCCGAATGCTGCACCCGAAGGATCTGCCCTGGTGATCTGTGCACCATCCAATCCGAAACCCGTTGGAAGAGGTAATTCCGAGCCTAATCAAAAGAAGAAATGAAGACCTTGGTGTAACCATTGTAAACGGCCCGAACACACGAAAGACACATGCTGGAATATCCATGGAAAACCCATCGATTTGAAGCCAAGCTCAAAAAGTAACATGGCTACCCCTGAACATCAAGAATTGTTCACTAAAGAACAACTTGAAGCAAATCGAAGGGCACTACAAGTTATTCCATGCGAGAACAGTGGGACCGCTGCGGTTTCCTAGCAAGGCGGGTTTGCATCAGCCTTTGTGAGCTCATCTAGAGATAAACCTTGGGTGGTTGATTGTGGGGCCACAGACCACATGACCGGAGACAAAAACTCATTCTCCACACTCCAACTAATAACAACAGGGAGAACAATAAGAGTTGCTGGTATCGGTACAGTAAAACTATCTAATAACATAACACTAAAATCAATGTTATATGTTCCGACTCTCGATTATAATATTTTATCTCCAATTAAACTAATGAAGGATCTATATTGTATTACCGTGTTAACCTCAACTATATGTGTTTTTCAGGCCTTGAATTCGGGGAAGTGATTAGCAGTGCTAAAATCCGGGGCGAGCTCTACCACTGTGAAGCCAACAAAAAGAGTAAACACCAAGCCTTATCCTCATCATCCGCTGATATTTCGAGTTCAAATAAAATCATGCTATGGCATAATAAATTAGGACACCTAAATTTCTTGTATTTAAAAAAGTTGTTTCCTGAGTTATTTAATAAAAATTTTAGTTCCTTAAGTTGTGAAGTTTGTCAACTTGCTAAGCATGCTAGAAGTTCATATTCTCCCCTACCTTATAAACCTTCATCCCCATTCCACCTCATCCATAGTGATGTCTGGGGACCATCAAGGGTAAAAAAAATTTCTAGAGCTCGGTGGTTCGTTACCTTTATCGACGATCAAACACGAATTACCTGGATTTTTTTAATGAAAGAAAATTCCGCAGTTGGGAAAATCTTCCAACATTTTCACAGAATGATTCTAACCCGGTTCAATACTCGGGTTCAAACTCTTAAAACTGACAACTGAAAAGAGTATTTTCATTTTGAACTTGGAAACTATCTAAGCCAACAGGGAATTGTGCTTACCACTTCGTGTGTTGACACCCCACAGCAAAACAGGGTGACAGAGAGAAAGAACTGACACCTCCTTGAAGTAACTCGGTCCGTGATGTTCGCAACCTCAGTACCAAATCATCTCTGGGTGAAGTCGTAGAGACTGTTGCCTATCTAATAAACCGAATGCCTTCTAGGATTCTTGGTTTTTGAACTCCTCACGAAGTTCTTCAGTCATCCTTTCCTAACTCATGGTATACATCAGACATATCTCCAAAAGTCTTTGGGGGCACGGCCTTTGTTCCTACAACTTTAAAGACATTACCTTCTTTGAAAATCAACCATTTTATACCAAAATTGATATTCAGGGGGAGAACATTAATACCATGGAATATCAATTCTTAGAGTATGTGGGTCCGGATCCTGTCCCGGAACCAAGACATGAGAAACCAACCACCACCGAACCCCAGAAACAATTGAAACACCCCACAGCAACCCAACTTTGAGGCACCAAAAGCTCCAGAAAAAGAATATTTAGTATATACAAGACGTGAAAGAAGACCGGAGGTAGAGCAAGTCACGGATGCAGACATTGTCCAAGAGTCATCCTCGGATACGCAAGGTAACTCTGAAACTCATAATTCTTCGACTCATTGTGACTTGGATGTTCCAATAGCCTTACGGAAGGGGAAAAGAAACTATACAGCACACCCAATAGGAAACTTTGTATCTTATGAAAACTTATCACCCAAATACAAGTCGTTTGCTTTGTCATTATCTAAAAACACAGGTTCCAGAACTTTTCATGAAGCTTATCACCCAAGTACAAATGAAAAAAGTAAAATGATACAAAGTTTGATTGTTAGTGCAAAGGGTTGGTAAGAAAAATGTAAAGTAAACTGTCAATATAGGGTTTGAATGGTTCGATAATCCGATGTCTTGATGCAAAATAAAAAAGTTAAAATGCAACGTCTTAATAGATTTTTGAATTATATCTTGATAGGTTGGATTCTCAAAGTGCAATGTCTTAACAGTAAATTATTTTAAAAGTATATTATATCTCTAGGCTAGATTTTAACAAAAAAAAAATGCAACATTTGAATAGGAAATGAATTTGTGTACAATGTTAAGAAAAAAATTTAGATTTTCAATTTAAAATGAAGTATAATGTCTTAAAAGATTGGATTTTGAAAGTAATACTTTAAAATTGGAAGAATAGAACTATATGTAGGTAGATTTTAAAAGTATACTGATTTTAACAAGAAAATATATTAAAAAGTACATTGTTCTACCATGTTAGACTATCAAAATGCAATGTTTTAATGAGAAAACACATGAAAAATACAATAACTTAATAAGAAAAATATTGGAAATTGTTGATTTTTAAAAGTATAATGGTATAACGGGAAGTCTAATTTTGTGGATTGTTAGATTTTCAAAGTACATATTAATAAGAAAAAGTTAAGAAACAATGTCTTAATATGAAGATTCTAAAACTAAAACATTATAATTAGTAACCAAAATTAACAAGTTTACATATTCAAAGTACAACTTCTTAATATCTTAGTTTTTGAAGTATAATGATATGTTTGAATAAAAACTAATAATATAATTGCTCAGATTTCAAGGTAAAACATTTTAATATTACAAAAATAAAAGTATAAATGTTAGATTTACAGGAATAGTTGCTTAAATGGAAAATATGCAAGTGTAACGATATAACTGAAAACAATAATCAAACAAGTTTTGAATTCGAAATATAATACCTTGATAGGTTAGATTTTCAAAGTGAAATGTTTTAATTGGAAAAAAATAATAGTGCAATACCATGATCATTACCTTTTCAAAGTATGATATTTGTATTATTAGGAAAAATATGAAAAGTATAGTATCTTAATAGAAAAAAATAGAATGTATAAAGCTATAATTGTAACACAAAGCATACTAGGTATTTTGGATCATTGTTTGATAAGAAAATTACAAAATATACAATGTATGATAGGTTAGTTTTTCAAAGTCCAGTGTCTTAATGATGAAAACATCACAACGTCATAATATGTTAGATTTCCAAACTCTAATGTCTTGGAAAATGTATAATTGTTACCTTTTCAAAGTATAATAAATGTAGTAGGAAAAATATTCAAAGTATAGCATCATAATAGAAAAAAATAGAATGTATACTGTAACAAAAAGCAAACTAACTTTTCTTGATAAGAAAAATATTAGAAATACAATGTATGATAGGTTATATTTTCAATATGCAATGTCTGAATATGAAAGAAAATAAAAATACATTGTCTTAAGTAATGAAAGTATAATGCTATAACTAAAAACATAATATTATATTTTCATATAATAATAACAGGGTTTTCTAAGTTAAGCAAACAAAATATTTAAAAGGTCAGAAGCAAAGTTTAGATTTTTAAAGTTCAATGTCTTAATAGAAAAAAAGAGCATCTTAATAGGAATAAATAGTGTCTACGATTAAAAGTTTAGATATTTTAGGTACAATGTCTTAAAGGAAAAAATAAAGTTCGTCTTAAAGTTGGATTGCAAAATAAAATTGATTAATTAGAAAGAAAAACACTACAATTGGTTAGATTTCAAAGTATAATGATTTATTATAAAATAAATAAAAAGTATGATGTCTTATAATAGAAGAAAATAAAAGTTCCACTTCATAGGTTTAAATTTTCAAAATGCAACGCTTGTCACGAAAAAAACGAAAGTAAAATGATTGAAAATATAACACTATAAATGAAAGTATAACCTAAATTTCATTAGTTTTTTTAAGTAGTCTTGATAAGAAAATAAATGAGAATTATAATGTTATAATTTGTGAGCAAAAATTAAACAAGTTTATAATTTAAAAATAATGCCTTGATTGTTAGATTTTCCACCTAAAATATTTTAATAGGAAAAAAACGTAAAAGTACGTCGTCTTGATGGAGTAGATATTAATATTATAAACTTAAAGTTGGTTTAGATTATTAAAGAAAAAAAGTCTTGATAGGGATAAAGAGCTAGAAGAACAATGTGTTAATAGGTTGGATTTTCAATGCATAACATTTTGGTATAAAAGAATTAAAGGTACAATGCCTTAATAGGAAAAGTAATAAAACTACAATTGTCTTAATAGATTAGATATTAGAAGAGTATAATTGGTTGGGTTTTCAAACTACAATGCCTTCATAGAAATTTAGTTACAACAATGTTTTAATAGATTAGATTTTGAATGTGTAATTGAAGGTATTATGATATAATATACTAGATTTTAAACTACGGTATGTGTATAAGAAATTAGAATTACAATGTGGTGCTAGGAAAAAATAGTAGCAAGTAGTATGCAATAATCAAGAACCAAAACCAGACTTTAGATTAATAGAAAATATCTGAATAGATAAAGCATTGAAAACATAACTGGATACTTAAAAGTATAATTCTAAAAGTAGTTAAATTGTCAAAGTATATTGTCTTAATAGGAAAAAATAAAATGTACGATTCGGCAATTAATTGTCAACCAAAGTACGCATAGTTGGTTAATCTAAAAGTATAATGTCATACTTTGTTAGATTAATAAAGCATGGTATCTCAAAAAGAAAAAATAGATGGAATGCTTGTTAATTTAATTTTTCAAAATGTAATGGCTTTAATAGAAAGAAAAATATGAAAACGTAATGCTATAATTTTTCAAAATGCACACTGTCTCAATAGGTTATATTTTGAAGGTGTTTTGGTAGGAAAAAAACTATTAAAGATCAACGACATAATAAAGGTTAGATTTTGAAAGTATAATATTGTAATTTGTTAGATTTTCAAAGGATAGGGTCTCAACTATTTCTAACTGTTAGATTTTCAAAGTGCAAATAAAATTAAAGTATAGTTTGATAGGTTGGATTTAGAAAGTCGATGTTAATTTGGATAAATTATTGAAATACATTGTGTTAATACGAAAAAAAATGAAAACATAATGCTATAATTCGTAACGAAAATGAAACAAGTTATTTATTTTCAAAGTCTATTACGTCTTGATAAGTTAAAATTTGAAAGTGGAACGCTATAATAGGTTAGATTTTTGAAAAGATTAAAATTACAATTGCTTGTAAATAACATTGTGTTACAAGATACCAAGTTATGAGAGATTATGGCAAGGCGTTTTAATTATTACCCTATTAGACATTTTGAATGTATATTATGTAATAAAGAAAGTAAAGTTTGGTTACATACCTTAGCCTCAAGTAATAAACAAAGTTAAGTTTTGTTATTCTAATAGACATTTGCATATGTATTATATAATAAACAAAAGAAAAGTATGGTTACATACCTTGGCCTCATATATATATATATATATATATATATATATATATATATATATATATATATATATATATATATATATATATATATATATATATATATATATATATATATATATATATATATATATGCATTTTCTTAGATTGTTAGGAGCTCTCAATTGGACACTTTTACACTTTAATGTAGAAAAAAATAAATTAAGATTGGTATGAGAGCTTTACAAGCTTCAAACAATACATAAAATGGTGCAAAGATTACATTGACTAAGTTAAAGTGGACATTTTTAGCCTTTAATATATGCATGTTTACATAATTATGGTTAAAAGTATAAATAAAAAGTCATGATGGAAAGAAAGCATGAAGAAGAAGACTTGATGGAAAACATTAACAAATCAACATAAACACGATGTACTTTCCTTGTTCTTTTTTCTTAGATGCAGTTATTCAAACCAATAAAATTAGAATTTACTAGCAACAAAAAGATGGGAGCTAATACTAGAAAGAACAATGAGAAGAACAAATAAAAACACTTTCCTAGAATTCTTTCTTGAAGAAAATTGCATCTGAGTAAGATAGATCTGAAAAACTCAAAGTAACAAAGATTAAATATTGGCATTGGATGATTGAAGAAAAAGCAAGTGGAATAAATAGCTTACTCTTTGAGACAAGGAAGGTCCTTAATAATTGTATAATCTGTAAAGTTGAAAAATAGACGACACCAAATCAAATGCTAAAATAAACCACACCACAAAAACTTGTAATGATGCATGCATCATAACTTGCAGGAAGGAAGTAGGCAAAAGTAAATTGCACATATGTATCTACAAACATTAAGCACAAAAAATATTACAAGTAGAAAAAATTGAAATAGTAGTCCATTGGAACAAGGGAAAGTACCTCCTTAAAAAATTGAAATAGTAGATTTTAGATTTTCTTCCTATAAGAAAAACGATATTTGATTTCATAAACCTCCTATTCCTATGCAAAAGACCTTCATGATCATGGTCAGAACTGTAAACCACAATAAACTTTAGTAACAGTTTCTTTAATCATATTGAATACATTCATTATTTAATCATTAAAGAAAGTAAGAAATGCTACCTTAAAGGATGAGTATTGATGCCAACCACCTCAGACCTCTAAAATATTTACATAAACAATTTTAGTAAGTTATCATGTTGATTATCTTATTATGGTGTTATTTTTACTAAAAAGTATTATTCAATACAACCTGAAGAGTTGTGTTTCCAACAAGTGAAGATTATAGCACCACCAATGCCATATTAAGTATATTTATTTTAATTTTAGATTACTTGATTAAAACTGATTAGTTGAGTTAGATGTATGTGAGTACCTCTTAATGATGTAGGTTTTAATCTTATCACGAAGCATCAATAAGGTATTAGTTCTCAATAAATTTCACTTATTAAATTAAATTCTTATATTAGGATATTTTCATTAATGTCGTGGTGGTGTCATGAAGAGTTAAGGTGATTATCGTATAATATAGTAATTGGTTAGATTTTCAAATTAAATTCTTATATTAAGATATTTGCATTAAAGTACAATGACTTAATAAAGGTTGGATATTGAAATATAATATTGTAATTGGTTAGATTTTCAAAGGATATGGTCTTACTCAAAGTATGTTGTCTTAATAAGAAAAAACTATCGGAAGTATACCACTTAGTAACCAAAATCAAAAAGTTTTAAATTTTCGAAGTACAACTGTTTCTAACTGTTAGATTTTCAAAATAAAAAAAAATTGAAAGTATAGTTTGATAGGTTGGATTAGAAAGTCGATGTTAATTTGGATATATTATTGAATCACATTGTCTTAATAGGAAAAAACAAAAAACATAATGCTATAATTCAGAATCAAAACGAAACAAGTTTTTTATTTTCAAAGTCAAGGAAAAAATAATGAGTATAGCATCTTAATAAGTTACATTTTGGAAGTGGAATGCTATAATTGGTTAGATTTTAGAAAGATTAAAATTAGAATTGCTTGTAAATAACATTCTATTACAAGAATCAAACAAGTTTAGAATTTAAAAGTATAATCGGTTAGATTTCTAAGTATAGTTGGTTAATTAGAAAAATGCAAGTATAAGGATATAACTGAGAACAAAAATCAAACAAGTTTAGAGTTTAAAACCACAATGCCCTTGATAGGTTAGATTTTCAAAGTGAAATGCTTTAATAGGAAAAAGAAGTAAAAATACAATGTCTTGATGGAGTAGATATTGATATTATAATGTTAAAATTGGTTTAGATTATCAAAGTAAAAGTCTTGATAGGGATAAAGAGCTAGAAGAACAATGTGTTAATAGGTTGGATTTTCAATGCATGATATTTTGGTATAAAAGATTTAAAGGTACAATTTCTTGATAGGAATAGTAATAAAACTACAATTGTCTTAATAGATTAGATTTTTAATGCGTAATTGAAGGTATTATGATAGAATATACTAGATTTCAAGAAATTAGAATCACAATGTGGTACTATGAAACATTCGTGGAAATTAGAATGCAATAATCAAGAGCCAAAACCGTACTTTCAATTTTAAGAAAAAATAAAAAAGTATCACTCAATTATTAATTGTCAACCAAAGTATGCATAGTTGGTTAGATCTAAAAGTATAATGTAGTTTGTTAGATAAATAAAGTATGATATCTCAAAAAGAAAAATGGAATGCTTGTTGATTTAATTTTTCAGAATGTAATGGCTCAATAGAAAGAAAAAATTAAAGTACAATGTCTTAATAGGAAAATAAGTACAATGGCTTAATAAAGGTTAGATTTGAAATTATAATATTGCAATTGGTTAGATTTTCAAAGGATAGGGTCTTAATCAAAGTACGTTGTTTTAATAGAAAAAAGCTATTGGAAGTATAATGCTTAGTAACCAAAATCAAAAGGGCTTGAACTTTCAAAGCACAATTGTTTCTAACTGTTAGATTTTCAAAGTGCAAAAAAAATTATAGTTTGATAGGTTGGATTTAGACAGTCGATGTTAATTTGGATAAATTATTGAAATACATCATCTTGATAGGAAAAAAAAACGGAAAATATAATGCTATAATTCAGAAGCAAAACGAACCAAGTTACTTATTTTCAAAGTCTTATAGGAAAAAATAATGAGAATAACGTCTTAAAAGGTTAAAGTGTGAAAGTGAAATGCTATAATAGGTTAGATTTTTGAAAAAATTAAAATTGGAATTGCTTGTAAATAACATTCTATTACAAGGTACCAAGTTATAAGATATTATGGCAAGGCTTTTTAATTATTACCCTATTAGACATTTTGCATGTATATTATGTAATAAAGAAAGTAAAGTTTGGCTATATACCTTGGCCTTATATAATAAACAAAGTCATGTTTTGGTATCCTAATAGACATTCGCATATATATTATATAATAAAGAAACGAAAAGTTTGGTTACATACCTTGGCCTCATATATGCTTTACAATCTTCAATTAATAAATAAGATGGTGCAATGATTAGATTGACTAAGTTAACAAACCGGAGATTTTTAGCCTTTAATGTATACATATTTACATAATTATTGTTAAAGTATAAATAAAAATTGATGATGAAAAGAAACGATGAAGATGAAAAAGATTAAGAAATCCACAGAGACAGCAGATAGTTTCCTTGTTTTTCCTAAGTTGCGGTTATTTAAACTAATAAAATCAAAAAGATGACAGCTAATACTAGAAACGATAAAAAAAACACTAACCTTGGATTTTTTTCTTGAAGAAAATTGCATCTGAGTAAGATAGATCTAAAAGACCGAAAGTAACAAAGAGTAAATATTTGCATTGGAGTTTTGAAAAAATGACTAGACAAAAACCTGCAAGAAAAAAATATTTAAGATGTTGGTAAATGCAAATTCCACAAACTCTTACAATTGACTTATACAAAAACCTGCAAGAAAAAAAAACAAGCATATATATGACACAAACACAAAATGTTTAGATGATTTACAACCTAAATTAAATAAGTCCTAGATGAGGTAAAGTAGAAATTTGCAGAGATAAGAATAACAGTTGGAATTTGTAAAATAATAATAATAAAAAGGGTTGCAACAAAAGCACTTAAGATAAACCGAAATAAGAAACTCAAACATAAATATTAAAATCACTTTAATGTGATAAAGATAATCAGTTTTGACCCATATACATTTTACACGCCAACTAAACTATTAAAACCTAAAATGAAAGCAAAAATCAAAAGTTTGAGATTAAATGCATACAATAGAACTAGGGAAACCAAAAACCATCATGGTGTGAACTTGTATCTTGAAGAAATTAACAAACATTTATGCTCTAATTTACTCAACTACATAAGCAGAAAAATCATTAACAACATAGATATAAAGAATTAAACCTGAGCTGGAATTTTTAGTAGCATAGCAAAAATCGAGTTTGAATTGTTATAAATACTTTCAACACTACATCCAAGCTACCTGTATATAAAGAAAGAAATGCAACATAAGTAAATACTTTATGATGGCAAATAGATTAGATATAGAGTCAAAAAGTCACCATATATTAAATTCGAATTTAGGACAAATATAACAAAATTTTGCAAACATGTGTAAAGTGGAACTTTCAAATATAACAAAATTTTGGAATCATATACATACACACATAATCACATACATATACACATATTCAATGATTAGTCATATATATGATTATGATCATTGGAAGTTATAAATTTGTAGATTCCCTGTATACATATCCTAGATCTATAGTAAGGAATATTATTATAAAAGTAGATTGCCATTTATAAATAAAAATTATATTGAGAAGATACCTGCTGAAGGGAACTTAATTGATGTTGTTATGTTTTTAGCTATAACTAAACATCAAAACTCATGGTGACAATTACCTACAACAAGGTTGATCTGTTTAAGCTTTAAAGCTTGTGACTTCCTGTTGCATTCCTGTTAAACACTATCATTTTAGAAAAAAAAAATATAAAATGGAAAACTCTTAAGAGCCTTGATTTTGTTTTGAGTTTGAAAGGTATAGTACCCAAATTGGAGTCATCTTCATTGGAATTAAAAAGATGGTTAAATTGGTAAAGTTTTTGTTTTCTAAATGTGTAAGGCCTTAAAGATCTTTGGTGTGTATAGAAAGTTTTCTGGTTATGATAAATGAGCTTCACTCTGAATCAGAAAAGAAATGCAAGACTTCAAATTCAAGTAAAAGGTAAAGATAAACACATCATATAACAGAAGTTGTTCAAAATTGCATCAAAATATGCAGAAGTTGTTCAAATTAAAACTTATTCAAAACAAATCTTGAAAAAGAAAATCTAGATCCATGAAAACAACACATACATACAAATTCGTGTGATTTGACCAACTACTGTAAGTTTTTTCATGTTAAAGAAATATTTGTGCCTTCAAACAAACCTAAAGCATACAAAGTTCAGTGATTCAAACCAAATTATATGCACATGACCTTATGGTATGATTTTTAAATTAGAAAAAGCATTCAGTCGATTCAGGAAAAATAAACATCTACAAGGGCATGGTGCTCTCCAATGTAGACATCCCTCAACCAACATGACCATTAAGACAACAACACTCTTACCAGAATACCCTTGGAAGAAGATATTAACTTGTAGAAGATGATGCAGGGTGATATTACATGAAACACTGTTTCAACGACTCTGACTACAAATACCCAGAACCCCAATTCTGCGAAACCCATTTAAAGAAAATGAAAAGAACACGTAAATTGAGGATAAAAACAGTAGAAGTAACCCACTAACCCTAATAAAAAAGAAAACGGATCAAATCCAAGTAAATTAAACAAACTAACTAATTATACGAAAACTCACAGTTTTCTTTAGATCCATCTTTCGTTTTAGTGACACAGATAGAGACTGATAGCCGATAGGAGGAGGAGGAGAAGTGAACAAGAAAATATTATCACATAATTTTGAATGTGACTCGTTGAACGTATTCGTTGTCGTCTTTATTGCATCCATTGATTTGCTGAACCTTAATATTCGGAAGGACAATAAAGCTCCAAAACCGTAGACTCTCAGTGAAATCGATTGAGTTATTTTTGTGGATGATGTGTCCTGGGTTGTTGATGCTGAGAAAGCGGGATTTAGGGTTTGAATAGATGGATAAATGAGAAGGTTTTTTGTTTGTCTGGTAATGGCACGCTACATATGTGACGATGGTGTGCCGATTTGAAGAGATGTGATCCGATTCGATGGAGGCATGGCGTCGTTCCAACTTCCAAGAACGAGTCGGTGGAATAAGGAAGACGTTTCAAAGGATATGTGGCGGGATGAAAACCCTATTTAGCGGTAAATAAACGATGGAGAAGTGCGCCTCAAACCTCTAAAATATTTACATAAACAGTTTGTCAGTTATCATGTTGGATTATCTAATTATGTCGTTATTTTTACTAAAAAGTATTAGAAGTATTATTCAATGAAAGAAATGTGACCTAAAAGTTGTGTTTCCAACAAGTGAAGATTATTGCACCAAATGCTACAACAGGGACCACCTAATATGAAGATAAACTTTCCATAAAGTCATTCGAACATGTAAAAAGCGGAACTTTCAAATATTATATATATATATATATATATATATATATATATATATATATATATATATATATATATATATATATATATATATATATATATATATATATATATATATATATATATATATATATATATATATATATATATATATATATAGGGCTAGGATCAAATATATCCATACAAGTATTGTGTAACCTTGAAACTCAATCTGGACCACTCATTTAAAACACATTCTGTTAAGAATGTACAAAATTTAGTTCATTCTTTTAAGAATGGTAAGAACTCGTTCTGTCAAAAACTTATTTTGTTAAGAATGTGTTTTTTCATTGTTACGAGAATGAAATCCGATGGCCAGGATTTGGTTACAGGGTAACACAATAATTGTCATTCTTATTATAACCTAGCCTATATATATATATATATTGCAAGTAAGTTTGTAAATTAGGACACATATATTCAATGATTTGTACAAGATATGATGATTTGAACATGAACTTGGAGAAAAATCTATAGCCAGTGAGTTTATAAATTAGGACACATATAAACTCTCCAAGATTCTTGCATAACAAAAGGCTATTGTTATAAGTAGATGGAACTCGGTTCACAAGAACCTTGGAAGCTTTATCTGCTCCATGTACTATTATGGTGAAAACGTTGAGATAAGAGCTGATGAAAATAACTCCTAAATCTAGACTATAACAAGGCATGCCCTAGTTCAGACACATAATGTTGGATTAAAGATGATATACAAGCAGACAAGCAGTTGAGGCATTACAAGTACCTTGGAAGCTTTAACCAATGGGTATACTACCTTCTTAGATATTTGATATTTCATATGTAAAAGGACTAATGCATAATTTGATTAGCATCAATAAGTTATGTGATAAAAGGTTTTGTTGAATGGTGCAGGATCTGTCAAGTTTCAAAGAGTACAGCTACGAATGCTGGACTTTATATGCCCTCACCTGGACTTTATATGCCCTTACTTGTTCCTTTGCAGCCCTGGATATCAGCATGGATTTTGTATGGGGGTTACCACATACACAACGGGGTAACGATTCAATTTTCGTAGTTGTTGACTGTTTCTCTAAGATGGTGCATTTTATCCCTTGCAAAAAGACGGCAGA
This sequence comes from Cichorium intybus, assembly GCA_023525715.1. Taxonomy (NCBI): domain Eukaryota; kingdom Viridiplantae; phylum Streptophyta; class Magnoliopsida; order Asterales; family Asteraceae; genus Cichorium; species Cichorium intybus. Next base: position 38,222,757 of record CM042009.1, read on the forward strand.
TGCAGTTAATGTGGCTCGGTTATTCTTTCGGGAAGTATACCGTTTGCATGGTTTGTCATCTTCTATTGTATCTGACCGAGACACTCGATTTTTGAGTCATTTTTGGCGTAGTTTTGTGGAAAATGGTAAGCACTCACCTCAATTTTAGTAGTGCCTATCACCCTCAAACAGATGGGCAAACAGAAGTTGTTAATCGGTCACTTGGTAATCTTTTACGGTGTTTGGTGGGTGATCATGTGAAGGCTTGGGATCAGAAGCTATGTCAAGCGGAGTTTGCTCATAATCATGTTGTCAACCGAAGTACTGGATTTAGTCCGTTTCAGGTGGTCTATTCTGCTCAGCCACGGGGGCCACTTGATTTGATGTCACTTCCTTAATTGTTATTGATCAAAGGCTTTGTGCATCAAAGCAATTTGTTTTTTTAGTCAAGGAAGCACAAATTCAGAACAAAAAACATACTAAAAAAACAAATTTTTTTGATGCACAAAGCCTTTGATCAATAACAATTAAGAGAAGATACACTTACAGCGCTTTTATAAAACCAATATCGGCAGAACAGATGATGCTACAAGCCTCTGATTCTTGAACCACACAGAGTAATAAACGAAAGATAACAGCCCTAGTTCTCCTAACAGAAGCCTTAAATGATTTGTTGATAACTGTAGAAACAAGAAAACCCTACCGTAAGAATTTAGCAACATGAGGAGAACGACTTCTTTGACATAAATAACTTCAAAAGAAGATCAAGGATCATCAAGGTTAAAGAAAGCAATATCGATCCGTTATAGTAGAAAACTCTAAACTGATGTTTTTCTTTTTCAGAAATTCTACCACGATAAATAACAACGATAGAAGCAGCCACTAGAAAGAAGAGAAGAGAACGTGCACGACAGATTTCAGTGACGAAGGAAAACGAGGATTAGAAACCCACTAAAACTTCCCTAATCTACTCTCAAGGACACGAACCCTAACACACACTCGTTACACATATGAAAAGCGAAAAAATGAACGGAAAAAAATGTCTGACTACTTTTAAAAGAAACGGAGATGTGTAAAATTGAAAGCGAATGATTCAAATTCCTGACTTTATATAGATCACAAGTTGCACCTCAGCCCCTGTATGTCCTCAATAGTCGCGAACAGCCTCCGGCTTCCAAGTTCCAACCCTCCAACTATCTACATTTTTATAGTTCTGTCCAATTTACAACTCAAACCGTCCAATATAGGACTATTAAATTTCACCTTCCAAGTATAGATTGAGAAATGTTAGTCAAATTTTTAACACTATTTCTTGGAACCAAAGAATAAGATTAATGTCAATAATAATAATAATAATAATAATAATAATAATAAATGAGTGTTCCATGACGAACCATGGATCAAGAACCACCAATAAAAATAACTAATACAACGGAAAGAACTTTAGCAGACGATGTGTTTAAAATCCGTTAAAAACTTAAAACCCTACACAAATGCATACATATTTTGTAACTAGTAGGAAAAGTATGAAGAGCATGAGAATTGAGAAGAAAAAAAAAGAACGTTGTTTCTTTTGAATCGTCGTCTTCCCCCATTGTCACCAATTCCTTGAAATCAATATATGTTAGAAGTGACATTGCTTCTTGGAGAACCAAACAAAAACGATTGATATCACAAAATTCAAGTGTTCCTTGAGGAACCCATAACCGCCAATTAAAAGAATTATTACAATGGAAAGAGCATCAAACATATTATCTTTTTAAAACCCCCATTAAGACCCTATAAAATTTGTGTATATTTGGATAGAGGGAAAGAAAAAGATGAAGAACATGAGAAGATAACAGCCAAGAACGAATAGCACGGAAAAACGATTAACATCCTCATAAATTCAAGAAACAAGTGTTCCCAATAATCTGAAGAGGAACAAGAAATAGTAATGAGTTCAAGTCTTAGACGGTTAGACCCTCTTTTGTATGTAATAGAATCTTATATGCTCCAACAAGTTCAATATCGAGGTTTTATTTAAAGAATCTTGCGCATTTAAAGCACTTGAAAATGAGAGTTTTAGTTAAACTATTTCAATTTTTGCATCAACTTCTTATTTCTAACTAGTCAAAGTATTTGTTTGAATTGTTTTTAATTTTTCGATGATCATTTACTTTTTTTCGATAAAAACTTTTTTATTATGTCTTAGTTGGAAAAAAAATTAAAAGTCAACTGTCTTAATTGGTTTAGCTTTTCAATACATTGTCTTTGTATAAAAAATATAGATAATAGAAAAAAATCAAAGTATAATTTATAGTGGTTTCTAAAATCAAATATATTTAGATTTTAACGTACAATAGCTTTGTAGAAAAAAATAAGTAGAAGTATAATCAAAGTATATTGTTATTATTGTTTAGATTTCAAAAAATAATGTTCGGATAGGAAAAAATAGAAAGTATAATGCTTAGTATAATATGTGAGTTTTAAAAGAAAAATGCAATATTTTAATAGAAAATGAATTTGTGTATAATGTTAAAGATTGTCAATTTAAAATGAAGTATAATATGCCTTGAAAGATTGGATTTGAAAAGTAATACGGTAAAATTGGGAGAAATAAAGCTACATGTGTGTAGATTTTGATAAGAAAATGTGTTAAAAATACATTGTTATGCCATGTTAGACTTCCAAACTGTAATGTTTTAATAAGAAAACACCTAAAAATACAATAACTTAATAAGAAAAATATTGGGAGTTGTTAATTTTTTGGAAGTATAATGGTAAAACTGAAAGTCTAATGCCATAGATTGTTAGATTTTCAAAGTATAATTGGTTAGATTTCTAGGAATCGTTGCTTAAATGGAAAATATGCAAGTGTAGCGATATAATTGGAAACAAAAATCAAAAAAGTTTTGAATTTAAAAATACAATGCCATGATAGTTTAGATTTTCAAAGTGAAATGTTTTAATTGAAAAAAAAAAAGTGAAAGTGCAATACCTTGATCATTACATTTTCAAAGTATGATAACTTTATTAGAAGGATAAATGAGAAATGTATAGCATCTTAATAGAAAAAATAGAATGTATAAAGCTATAATTGTAACAAAAAGCATATTAGGTTTTCTGGATCATTGTCTTGATAAGAAAAATACTAGATATACAATGTATGATAGGTTATTTTTTCAAGTGAAAGTGCAATACCTTGATCATTACATTTTCAAAGTATAGTAACTTTATTAATAGGAAAAATAATAAAAGTATAGCATCTTAATAGAAAAAATAGAAGTTTTCGGGATCATTGTCTTGATGAGAAAAACAACACAATGTCATAATCTGTTAAATTTTCAAACTACAATGTACTGGAAAAATGAATTAATTGTTACCTTTTCAAAGTATAATAAATGTAGTAGAAAAAATATTAAAAGTATAGTATCATAATAGAAAAAATAGAATATATAAAGTTATAATTGTAACAAAAAGCAAACTAGGTTCTTGATAAGAAAAATATTAAAAATACAATGTATGATAGATTATATTTTTAATGTGTAATAAGAAAATAAAAGTCCATTGTCTTAAATAATGAAAGTATAATGCTATGATTGAAAATATAATGCTATATAACTGTTTTCAAAATGCAAAGTGGTGATAAGAAAAAACATTAAAAGTAGTCCATTGTCATATAATAACAATAGGGTTTTCTAAGTACAATCAATGTTTTAAGCAAACAAAGTAGCTAAAAGGTCAAAAACAAAGTTCATATTTTTATGGTTCAATGTCTTATTAAGAAAAAAAGAGCATCTTAATAGGAATAAATAGAGTGTCTACAATTAAAAGTTTAGATTTTTTAAGTACAATGTCTTTACAGAAAAAATAAATTAGAAAGAAAAAGCACTACAATTGGTTAGGTTTCAAAGTATAATTATTTATTATGAAATAAATAAAAAGCACAATGTCTTATAATTGAAAAAATAAAAGTTCGTAGTCATAGGTTAAGTTTTCGAAATGCAACGCTTGATAGGAAAAAAATGAAAGTAAAATGAGTTATATATGGTAGCCAAAAAAGAAGTAAATTTAGATTTTAAAGTACGAGTTAGATTTTTAAAGTATTATGCGTTGATAGTGGAAATATTAAAAGTCTTAATAGAAAAATATAAATGTATAATGCTAGAACTGGTTAGATTTTCAAACTATAATGTCTTTATGGGAAAAATAATTGAAAGTACAATGTTTGAATACGTTACATTTTTAAAATGCAATGCCTTTCTTAAAAGGAAAAGAATACAAGTGGAATGTCGTAATAGGTTGGAAATTAAAAATATAATACTACCATTGAAAGTATAATCCTAAATTTCATTAGTATAAGAAAACAAAAGGGAATATAATGCTATAATTGGTCATGCAAAAATCAAACAAGTTTAGAATTTTCAATAGAAAGTATAATGCTACCAATGATTGGATCTTAAAAGTACAATGTTTTAATAGGAAAAATTAAAAGTTTAATGTCTTTATCGAAAAAACATGTTAGATTTTCAAAGGATGATGTTTTAATCAAAGTACGTTGTCTTAATAGGAAAAAACTATTGGAAGTATAACGCTTATTAACAAAAATCAAAAAGCTTTAAATTTTCAAAGCACAACTGTTTCTAACTGTTAGATTTTCAAAGTGCAAAAAAGAAAAATTAGATAGCTTGGATTTAGAAAGTCGATGTCAATTTGGATAAATTATTGAAATACGTTGTGTTAATAGGAAAAAAAACCGAAAACATAATGCTATAATTAGTAACCAAAATGAAACAGGTTATTTATTTTCAAAGTATTAAAGGAAAAAACGAGTATATTAATTTTTATAAGTGGAATGCTATAAATGATTAGATTTTTGAAAATATTAAAATTAAAATTGCTTGTAAAGAACATAATACTATTACAAGATGCCAAGTTAGGAGAGATTATGGCAAGGCTTTTTAATTATTACCCTATTAGAGATATTGCATGAATACTATGTAATAAAGAAAGTAAAGTTTGGTTACATACCTTAGCCTCAAGTAATAAACAAAGTTAAGTTTTGTTATTCTAATAGACGTTTGAATATATATTATATAATAAACAAAAGAGTAGTTTGGTTACATACCTTAGCCTCATATATTTAAACCGATAAAATCAGAACCTAGTAGCAACAAAAAGATAGCTAATACTAGAAAGCACAATGAGAAAAAAAAACACTAACCTTGGATTCTTTCTTGAAGATAATTGCATCCGGGTAAGATAGATTTGAAAGACTCAAAGTAACAGAGTAAATATTCGCATTGGAGTTTTGAAAAAAAAATGTTGAAAAGAATAAGAGATAAAATACTCACAGCGACTACACATAAGGTAAGATAGATGAGGAAGGTCCTTGATAATGTTGGTAGTTGTCTAATTTGGAAAGTCGAAAAATAGACATCAAATCAAATGCTAAAATAAACAACCACATCACGAAATCTTGTATTCATAACTTGCCTGAAGGAAGGAAGTAGACAAAAGTAAAGTTGCACATATGTATCTGCAAACATTAAACACAAAAAATATTACAAGTAGGAATTGAGGGAAAAATACACATCCATTGGAGCAAGGAAGAGTACAAACACTTTATTATGATAAAGATAATCAGTTCCATATCATCATACAAGTTATGACCTGTATACAAAACACAACTAATGTATGAAACAGAAAATCATGACAACATAACAATTTCCTGATTTCATTAGAATCATATATCCATTTTACATGTCAACTAATGTACGAAAACCTAAAATCAAAGGAAAATAAAAGTGTGAGATTATATGCATACAATAAAATTAGGAAACCAACAACCATCAAGGTGTGAATTTGTATCTTGAAGAAATTAACAAACATTTATGCTCTAATTTACTCAACTACATAAGCAGAAAAATCATTAACAACACAGATATAAAGAATTAAACCCTAAATAATCAACTATGTGAAATTGTAATAAGAAACCAGCAACAAGAAGATGTATTATTGAGTTTGAGTTGTCATTAAAAGGTATTAAAGTATTGACTATAGACATATATATGTTATAAATGAGGATTTGCGATGCATTTATCCGTTTGACCAATTACTTAAAAGTCAACCTACATCCAAGCTACCTATATATAAAGAAAGAAATGCAACATAAGTAAATACTCCATGATGGCGAAGAGATTAGATATAGTCAAAATGAGATAAAATAAGTTAACATATACTAAATTTAGAGTGAAAAACCCGTACAGCAAGTGCAATGTCACTGACTTCAATAACTGCTACGGTGTAGCCTGCCCAAAATGTTAAAACCATGTAAAACAAAAAAGAAAAAGAATTGATAAAAGATTCACATTTGGAAAAATAGTAACAAACTTTACTCTAGCTACGCAAAATATAGGCAGGGTATTTTATTTTATTTTACCCGTGATTGCTTTACAGATAATAGCAACGCAAGTACAATTTTTACATGTATGTACTGACATGCAAATAACATTGATATATTTCACTTACTTTCCAAGCTCCATTCACAACTGTATTGCCATCTTATTGAGCTGTCAAACCAAGAAAAAAAGCGAATTATATTTATACCAAATTTGCCCTTTTTGTAAAAAGTTGAGAAGAACTCATTTTACCAAACAAAACAGAAAAATTAAGGGAAATTATTACATCTTACTAGAGTAAACCGATCCTTTAATCATAAACAGTTTTAGTAAGTTATGATGTTGATTTGTGTCAATAAAACATTTTACTAAAAAATGAAAGAAATGTGACCTGAAGAGTTGCAATTCCAACAAGTATCAATGACAAGCAGATGATTATTGCACCGCTAATACTATATTAAGCACTTGGTTCTGTATAAATTTGAACAAATGATTATATTATTAAGTAATAAATCTAGAAAAAAAGATTATCCACAGAGAACACCTAACCTAATATGAAGATAAACTTTCAATACAGTCATTCTAACATGTGTAAAGTGGAACTTTTAAATGTTACTGTAACTTTGTCTTTACTTATGGACCATTTCTGTAAACCTTGCTATTACCCAAGAAACATTTCTGACTATTTCTATAATTTATTCAAACAGATGAACAATTAGACAACTTTACAGTAACTATTTGTGTAATTTTTCAAACATAGAGACCAGTAGATAAAACATACTTTTTATGAAGAGAATATTTTGTAGTTTTTGTCAAACATAGGAACTATTAGATAATTTCAGAAGGCCTATTTTTTTATTTTCTCAAACATAAGAATCATTAGATCAAATATAAATTTTACATGATGACTATTTTGGTAGTTTACTAAAACATGAAGACTAAGTGATAGTTTTAACAAATATCCCAACATAACGAAGATATGATAGGACATAAGTAGAGCTTACAGAAAATTATGCCTACTGCCCTAATTGAACTATGCCAAAAAATAGCCAAATGTCAAAATATTGCGTTCATCTAGTATGTACTATTAAAATAGTGTTCCAACAAACAAATGAATAAATTCTAGTGGTTAAATTTCAATTACAAACTTTATGATATCATCCTCAATTAGAATTTTCAAATCCCTTCAATTGTAAGTTATGCTAAAAGTTTGGGACTGAATTGTAAATTCTAAAAAATCCCTTCGATTGTTTAGTTTTCACAGCCTTTATATAGCTTTGATTGTTCAATGCTCTTTCCAAAATTCATATCTTATTTATTTCAGACATGTTTCTCTATCATAATACACAAATCCTACATATTTGTTTTCATCTGATATCATAACCATGCCTTGTTCATAGTAACAAAGACAACCTTCCTAATCATTTTTTTAATCGATTAAGGGACTCATGGGAACTCAACCTAAACCTTAATATGTTACCTTAACAAAAAGTAATCATATAGTCATCTTTCAAGGCTGCAGATGCCACATCAGCAAAGTTTGTTTAGAGAACAATTGAGCATAGAAATGTAATTATATCAAGAGCTTAAGGAATTATAAGTGACCTGAATTATATTCCCAAATAATTATATACTAAAATAAGAGTAATTTTGTCAGAAGGACCTACCAGAAAACATCAGGACTGCTTTCCCATTATTTGACACGAATTGTATGGATCCCAATGCTGCAAGAAGTGACTGTAAAATAACATGAATTACAAATTTCGATTTGACATGTTTACTTTAAAAAATGATTTTAAAGCTGCAAAAATCACAGCGTATCCAATCGAAATAAAGTTAAAGGCATTTCCAAATGCAAAAAATAGAATGCCTGCGACAGATCAATATATAATCAGAATAAAGCTTAATTTAGTAGAAAGAATAGACAAAGAAAAGAGAAGAAATTTAAAGTTTACCAATTCTCCAAGACTGGATAAGCCTCAGTAGTGTTTTTCAATTAATCCCTTCAACTAACACAGCATGTGTACAAAGTTTTAGTTATAATTCAGATCAATGAAAAAGGACGATTGTGTTGCTATTTTACCTATTTTGTCAATTAGTCAATATATATATAAGCATTAAATTTAAGAAGATCTGTTCCAAAGTTGATCGCAATGCTGCTGATAAAAGCTATTAAAAATGTCTATGTGACAGAGGTGTTCCTAATAAATGCAATTGAGGTGGCTTCTAGAATCTCCAATAATCAGGACTCACTAGTCAAACAAAGCAATTGTTTAACATATATCAAAATGTGAGAATAAATCGGTCCACCAAGGATTGAAAAAGCAACCACAAATTGAATCATACAGATATAAGTTAGACATTACCCCAAATTAGAGTTTACCAGTCAACTGCCTGAAATGCATAAATTAGAGGAACTTGATTAGTCAATCACATCAAACATCGTATTTATGAGTAACCCATTATTAAGAAACAAGAGCTCACAAAAATGTTTGTATGGGCCATTTGTACATTTAAGAACCTTAAAGATTGTTTTGTCATTTCTGGAAGTACTTGAAAAAAGGTTTACGAGTTTGGGGTAGGAACGGCCAACTACCAAAGTTGAGGGGGTCAAAACTGAAAAATAGTAAATTTTCAAAAAGGTTATGTTGTTGGTCCTGAGTCCTGACCAGACTTTATTCAGCTCTTAATGAACAATTCAAGAAGCTTAATCAGTTCTTTACCAAACATACACCACCTATAACACTACTCTTCAATAATAATTTGACTTGAAAATGAGCTTAATTCAATAAAATTTATCAAACTCTGTCATCAAGTGGGTAAATGCTTCTTGTCATTTCTAATAAATGGTTCTTATGTTCTTCCAGAACTTTGTCATGTGCATATATTTCATAGAGACCCATGGTTTTCTAAGTTGCGGTTATTTAAACGAATGCAATCAGAATTTACAGAAAAACCTACCAACAAAAAGATGAGAGCCAAGTGAAAAGAAAAAATAAAAACACCAACCTTGGATTCTTTCTTGATTTTTGATTTCACCGAAGAAAGATACACCTCAGTAGCATATATGAATGTTCATAAGATAGATCTGAAAGACTCAACAAGAATACCAGTAACAAAGACTAAAAATTAGCATTCGAGTTTTCAAAAATATTGTAGAAAAGACTAAGTAAGAGATAAAATACTCTAAAACATTTAGATAAAACAGTTTTAGTAAGTTATCATGCTGATTTGTGTCGATAAGATCATCTTATTATGTCGTTATTGAATGGTATTTAAAACATTTTACTAAAAAGTATCATTCAATGAAAGAAATACCATATGAAGGCACTCGGTTCTGTATAAATTTATTTAAATTTGAACAAATGATTATATTATTGAAGTAAGTTCTAGAATAAGAAAGTTTTATACTGTAGCTGATAAGGAAGTGGCACCTTGAAGTATTTGAATATCAAAACAAAGACAAATATACCCTTAAGCTCATACCCTGCAAGGAACTATGATGCTTTCTTTCAATCCCAGGCAGACACCAAATGCTACAACAGAGAACACCTAACCTAATATGAAGATAAACTTTCAATACGGTCATTCTAACATGTGTAAAGTGGAACTTTCAAATATATAAAAAGTTGCAATCATATACATACACGCATAATTAAATTCATAAATTTGTTTACATATGCGCTGGTAATGATAAAGAATGCATCAATATCGACTTATTAAATCCAAATTTAGAGCACAAACATTAATTCATGGTTGGTGGTAATAGAACTAACCAGTAGGGGTGCTTGCAAATCTCCTCAAGGACTTGACAGTCTCAAGTTACTAATTTTTTCTTCAGTATTCATAGCTTTTCAACAACCCCCTGCATGCTTAATGCGTAAGTATAAAATAAAAGCTTTTGAACATTTGAAAATTATATGCTTATTGAAAAGAAAATTGACAAATAGAAACAATTTTTAGAAACCCCTGTTTTTAAAAAGACCACTTTGAATGAGTGTTTCTGCAAATATCCTGTGTCTAGTTCGTTTACTTGAGTCGTGTCTTTAGCATGCACCCAATAGGAAGCCAGATTAAGACACCACCAAAATGTTTACTGGCAACACCAATTTCTTAAATAAATAAAAAAATTATGAAACCCAAATGTAAATCCAATAATCCTCATAAACAAATATTAAACCAAATCTAAACCTAAATAAAATAAGAAAACACAAACCGACATATAGTGTTAGTTTTCTCAAAAAATCTAAGACACGCAAATACCACCGTCTACATGAGTAGAATAACCCGAACCAGTTTAGAATGTTTGGGGCACTCAAAAAGCTTCAAAGACTTCCAATGTGAATCCTTTATCCTCAAACCTACACAATATCTCTCTTACCCAAAATACCTCGACCAAAAAAATCAATTTAACTGAGAAAAATATGGAACTACATATTTTGTTCTTAATATAAATCTGAAAACTTAAGTCATAATTAAGTTTCCTTCATTTGTCCAAATACATACCTACTAAAGTTTGAGCAATTATTACTGAAATTATGTTGGAGAAGAACCCTGTTCCTAATCTCCTAATTCTGAGTCCACAGAAGAAACAAGTGGTTTCAATAAGAGGATAGATTGTAGTTGTGGAAGCCATGATTCCTTTGGGCATAGATATTGATGAAATGGAACAACCCTGTTTTTGAGATTTGACGTTAACAACAATGAAAAACATTTGGTAAATGTTACATGTTTAATAGTTAATACTGACCTCAATGCACACCAATAACCAGCCATGAAATTTTTCTGTGCTGTATGCCCAAAATATTAACGGTACATCCAAGCTACCTATATAAGTAGCACACATTACTGATTGCACACACATACTAGAAAAAAAATAAAAGTAAATAATCACATTCCACAAACTACATGATTTTGCACAAGGATTGAAAAGGCAAAAAAGACCACAAAATGAAACTTAGGCATTAGCCAAATTTTGTTATTCTCCCAAAGTTTACCAGTCAACTGCCTGAAATACATAAATTAGAGGAACTTGATCAGTCAATCACATCAGAGTATTTATGAGTAACCCATTATTAAGAAATAACAACTCACAAGAATGTTTATATGGGTCATTTGTACATTTAAGAACCTTAAGGATTGTTTTCTCATTTCTGAAAGTGGTTGAAATGTTAACGTTCTTGGAGGACAATGGAGCCAAATCCACTAAGAATTCAATATATAAACCAGAAACTGAATTAATAGTCAACAAGGAAAAGTACCCACTTAAAAACCTGAAAGAATGGATTTGGGATATAGAATGACAGGCTGAAATTTTTAGTCTAAAAACAAGAAGATATATTATCAATTTTTGAGTTGTTGTCATTTCTTTTCTGCATTGTGACAATGAAAGCAGTGGTGCATTGCATCCATTAAAAGGGTTTTAAAGTATAGACTATAGACTGACACATAGACATATATATGGTACATAAACTGACCCCAGAAGAATCTAATAACCAGCCTTGAATTTGCCATTCCTCTTGTTGTGTTGTATGATATGCCCCAAACATTAACACTACTTCCAAAGTAGCACACATTTCACACACATACTAGAAAAAAAATAAAGTAAATACTCACATTCCACAAACTCCATGATAGCATAGGTTAGACCAATATGTTTTAAATGTACCATGATTGAAGGCTATAATTGTCAATCCCTAAAAGAACAAGAAAAAGATTTAATTACAGATAACGACAATATCCAATCTGACAAGGAAAGAAGATTCATATCTTTCACTTACTTTCCGAGCTCCATTCACAACTGTATTGCCATCTTATTGATCTGCCAAACCAAGAAAAAAGTTAATTGGCAACCAGAGAAGAAAAGTAAACTTGCAAGCAAAGATCAGCAGCCATTAGAGCGCATATCCATCTGAAACATTAAGCACAATACTTAAATTAGGTTTAAAACAAGTAAAAAATTTGAGGGAAAATACACCAAGAATACATAGAGCCAAAGCTTATGTAATCTATTGATACAAAATATCGCTCCTGGAAGACAAATAATTTATAGAAATAAGAATTCAATCAATATATAACCAGAAACTGAATTTACAGTCCAACAAAGAAAAGTACATGAAAAAATATATATATTCATCGAGTTTGAGTTGTTGTTATGAATTGTAATGGCTCTTTGCCTCGTGGCTTAGAGAGAGGGAGCTCTCCCTGGAAGGATAACCATTTGCAGTTTTGAATACAATTTCACATTTAGCTTCATTACAGTCTTTAATTTCATCTTTCAGTCATTTCATCTTTTCTCAATCTCTATCATAAAACAAGAAGAAATTTGAGGGAAAAATGCATATCCATTGGAACAAGGAAAAGTAGCAATTGAAAGGATGGAGTTTAAACTTTCATAAGCCTATTCCTGTTAAAGTGCAAAAAGACCTCTATGAGTTGCAAAATCAATGACTCCCAGTTGCATCATGATTTGTTGTCACAAGTCTCAAACTTCTTCCTGCTCATACTCCTTAGCCATTCCTATACTTGGCAAAAAGGAAAATAAACATTTAACATGTTTATAAATGCAAATTCACAAACACATATGATTCACTTAAACAAAATATTGCAAGAAAAGGACAAACAAGCATATATATGACAAGGAACACAAAAGATCTACATGATTTACAATCTAAATTAAACAAGTCCTTGATGAGGTAAAGTGGAAATTCGCAGAGATACGAATAGTAATTGGAAAGTGTAAAAGTTATTCTTAATAAATTTTATACAAAGGGTTAGACAAAAACTATTAAAATCACTTAAACAAAACCAAATAAGAAACTCAAACAAAATTAGTATCATAAAGGTGTGAGATGAAATGCATACAATAAAATTAGGAAACCAAAAACCATAAAGGTGTGAATTTGTATACTTGAAGAAATTAATGAACATTTATGCTCTGATATACTCAACTAAAGCGGAAAAATCATTACAGTGATGAACAGCATAGCTATAAAGAATTAAACCCTAAATGATCAACTAAGCAAAATTATAATAATAAAGAATTAAACCATAGCTGGAATTTTTGGTAGCATCACCAATCACAAGAAGATGTATTATCGAGTTTGAGTTGTTGTCATTTCTTTCCTGCATTGTGAACAATGAAAGTCAACCTTGGTTTCATTAAATGGATTTTAAAGTATAGACATATATGTTATAAATACTTTCAACACTACATCCAAGCTACCTGTATATAAAGAAAGAAATGCAACATAAGTAAATGCTCCATGATGGCAAAAAGATTAGATATAGAGTGAAAATGATATAAAATAAGTCAACATATATTAAATTGAGAGTGAAAAAGCCTATTAAGTCTTGGCCCACAATGCCTTGAACCTAACAGTCCAAGTTCCAACAGCAGCAAGCCTTGAAAAATAGCAATGTAATGGATGAATTCTCCTAAAACAAGAATGGAATAACCAATCCAACAAAATCATCTCAGTAAAATTACAAAAGTAGCAATAGCTTTAGGGAAGTTTGGTTGTTTTTGGAATTTGTAATAGGAACTGAAATCTTTGATTCGTTCTTGAATTTTGATTTTACATACGAAAAATAGCATCTCAGTAACAGAAAAACCCAGGAAAATAAAGTAAAATCAGTGAAGAACAACCCCAACGAAAATGTCAACACAACGCATAAACACACTGTAGTTTTGTTATTTTATCAAGTTGCCATGTATCTTTTGCAGTTACTTAAACCGCGAAATTTAAAATTTACTCTGAAAACCCGCCAAAGAAAAGATGAATACGAGAAACCCACAATAAAGGGCAAAAACACCAGTTAACCAATAAGGAGGAAAACTTACAATGATCTTGATACTTTTTTTAGATAGAAGATATGGCCATGGATCTCTCACCTGTGACTGATATGAGTGTTTGTGTCTCCGGAGAGGGAGGTACAGAGACAGCTATGGTTTCCGGGGGGGTTTGGGTAGCGGACCGATCAAAGAACACATATATAATACGCGACTATGACACGAGTATTTCGAGTTCGAACGGTTGTTATATCACCGGCGAATGGTTTTTGGGTCGGAGCCGAGTAACGATGGGTCTCCGAGGGTTTTTTGAGCGGGAGTCAGTTGAAGAGCGTACATATAACGCACCACCACCGACCCAACCCTTTCGACTTCCGAAATAGAAATTTTCTACATAAAGCAAAAGCAAAATATTAAATCACTCCCTTATTTATTTTATAAACGAATCGCACTTATTACTATATTTATTATTTATCTTTTTTATAAATAGACTTATTGATATGTCTCAAAAAATAATTAAAACATAATATTAAGTTTTATTAAAATTTCAAAATCCATCAAAGTTTACTAAAAAAAAATTGCTGTAATAAAAATGTGGAAGTCTAAACTCAATTTACAATCATTGTGTCAAAAATGAAAACTAGAAAATTTGAGAATGCAAGCCACGAGCAATCACACCGGTTCCTTTCCTCTGTCTACCCGAAGGGTCCTGAAAATGTTAATAAACAACGGGTAAGCGCAAAGCTTCATTATTCATATGTGGCCCTTATGTTGGTAATATGTTCGTTGACACAACAAGTTAATTTGTTAATGGTGCATCAGCCCATTAGGTTATACACAAAGTACAAACCAAGTTTTAAAAAGAAATAACAATTAAATAATGGACTAGTTTATTAATTTATCTTTAGCTAATATAGATTAATTAGAAAATAGAAAAGCCAGGGGACTTCATATGTAATTAATATATGGTTGGCTAATTACCATATATTAATTAATATTAAATTATATTTATCCTATTATTTGAATTTCACATAAAACTTTGGTCGGCAAGTAAGTAAACAATATAAGTACCCCTTACTTTTGGAACCCTCATTTGTATGCCACCAAACAAGAAAAAGAAGCAGATAGCAGCTTCAACTTCCGATTTTGAAGACTGCCTATAATGTTTGTTCTTTTTCCGAGTATTCAATAGTCGAATACCTTGAAATTTGGATTGTGACTTCATAACATATGGACCAACATTTTATATGGTTAGATTGAGTATATCATTTTTATAGACATTAGGATCGCTGTCTCTATTTGCTACTCGACAACACTTATAATTTAGATTTAGACTTTTTTGCTTCGTGGACTAGCATCTACCAGAAAGTTGATTGTTACTTTGGGTGCAAATATGATATAGGGATTCTTTTTTAGGTCTTTGATATCATCAAAGAACTTCTCAAGAACACATACGAAAGGTAAACATGCAAAATACAGCTTGTAGATCATTTATTGCTTGTATTTAGTCAACATAAATCGTCTTTGTATTATGATGTCGAATTATTATATGTTTTTGTTGCTAAACTTTGAGTTTTGAAAGTCATAATAATCCAGTTTGATTTTATTATATCTATTCCAACGTTGATTTGATTCTTGGTTCGATCGGTACCTTGAATTTGCGCCTGGAAATGTTCCAGCACATTCTGCCAGAAAGAGTCGGACCGTTAGGTGTTTCCGCGTTCTTGGTCCTCAAAACAACTAATGTACGCCTTCGCTAAGGCGATCTCCTCCCTCTCCTCTCAATTTTTGCGTTTCACTCGGTGAGTGTAATTCCTTTTACGCGTAGAGGGTTGTGTATCTGGGACAACCTCCTCCTCCTCCTCCTCCTCCTCCTCCTGGTCATCTGCTTGTTGCTCCTCCTCTTGCCCATCTTGGTGCTCCTCCTCGTTATACGAGGGTGGAATGGTTTCATCACTGGACTCTTTTTGGGTACGGAAGTGAGAAGTGTCCGGGACGTAGCATTGTTGGAATTGGTTGGGGTATTATGGGAACTGGGTTTGGTATTGTTGGAATTGGTTAGTGTATAGTGAAAAGTTTTGTTGGTATGGGGGATATTGTGTGTAACTGTGAAGGTGTGGGGATGGGGTTGGGGGGACTTCTTGACGGTTCCTGCTTTGTAAGGAACCGCGGCGTTTGGATTTACCACGATTTGAATCCATTTTATAAAAAAAAAATTTATAAAATAGAGGGCAAAGGGTTTTTTAGAGATAAAATGAGAGTAAGAAAGAAGGGTGAAGGTGTGATTTGTGAAGGAGTGGAGAGGTGGTATTTATAGGGATGAGGGGATGGTAATTTTTGAGAGATTAAAAAAAATTATAATAAAATGGATGGGTTCACCATCATCCCACACGCCCCACACTTGCCGAGCCCGACGAAACCGACAGCGGTACCGGCGGTACTGGTGGTACCGCCCCAACCCGATCCCATCTATCGCCGATCCTGCGTATTACACCGTCCGCCCTTAGATATAAAATTGTCTATCATGGTATCCTAAAAAGTCGAGTCTAAATATTTAATGTTTTGTCGATTTTAACGCTAGTGCTTCCATTGTTGATAGAAAAAGTGATTTGGGGGTTTGTGTCTTTGTGGGTCTTTTGCAAAAAAATATCTCAACTTTCAATGTCAATACAAGTGGTACTCATTTAAGAAAAATCCCTCTTGCATTAACACATAGAGTCATTGCGATAAATGCTTAGTGGTTAGCGGCGAAATTCAATAAAAGAGGCTTAGGGTTCAAAAACTGACACACCCAAAAATTTGCTAATATTTTGTGAATTAACACCCATTGGATTGTCATTGTGAATTAGCTTGGTGTGGGCAAACCAATGTGTAACACATGAATTTTGGGGCTAGATTTTTATTTCTTTTTGCTAAAATATAATTTTTGGAAAATTAAATTAAAGTATAAATAAATAGAATAAAATTGTTGAAATAAATAATTATTAGCAAGCTTTAAGTGACCAAAATGATTAGAATATCAAACTTAGGGATAAGGATAATTTTATCATTAGAGGTACTAAAGTTGTCAATTTTAGGAAACCTATATTTGACATTGTATTGACTTAGTTGGAACCAAAAAATTTAAGAACATGTTTTTCTAGGTTCTTTCTAAGAATAATGTAAATTGTAAGGTTTGTAAATGATAGTTGGGATTATAAGCGTGAAACTTAAAAGTAATGGATCATATGTCTCAATGAGCCAAACTTTAGAACATTACACCCTTTTCCATATTCCTTTTCATGTTATGACATTAAGAGACTAGAGGGTTGTTGAGTGACAATATTCTAAGCCATCATGGAAAACTGAAGTCATTTAGAAGCATGTTTAAGGAATCAAACTAAGATTGTCATTTAGAAACAATAAAATGTGTAATCTCTAGCCATAATCTTCTAGAATTCGACATATGGTTTGAGAGTTTCACCAAATCCAAAAATACATAATGCTCAGGAGATTTTGTATGAGTTTCTAGTTAGTTTTGGTCGTTAGATTAACAATATAACTTCATCCTACTTTTAAGTGTCTTAAAGCTTCTAACCCTTTGTTAGGGTAGGTTACGGTTTTGAAACTTCTTATATGAGTTTAACGCTAGCTTAAACTTTGTTTTTAGTTTTCTGGACCCATTTTGATTAACTGAACTCATAGGAAGGTATTTTCACTAAGTGATATAATTAAGGTTTCAATTTGACTTGTGGCTTTAATGGAGCATTGAGTTAGGTTTTTGACATGATTTAACCTTTCAATTGTTTAAATTATAAGTATTTTCATGAATCCAACTTATGATATCCATTTGATTCAAGACCGGTGATGATCTAATGCCCATTTGGAAGCTAAAACTCATTTTGAAGTTAACGTGATCCATATTGTTCACATGCAAGTTTTGATGTCAAAAACTATTAGAAAATCACTTTTAAATCCTTAATACTTCTCTAATTATGTTTTCAAAAGGTTAAAAACATGTTTTTAGATGTTTAATGATCATACCAAGTCACTAGAACCGAAATAAATGAAGTTAGTAATGACTTGGACTTAGTCTAGAGGCATTAAAAACTTGAAAACTTGTTTCTGGTCATCATACATGTTGACTCGACCTGCCTTGTTGATTCAAATCCTTTGTTAATTTCACGCGCTCGAGCGATAAAGTCTGATGAAAAAAACCCAAATTTTGCATATGAAGTCTAAACCATGTCTACTTTTCTATAATGATTTCCTTTGGACTTAAGGATGATATTAAGACTATAGATTGAGATGTTTGAAGTCAATAATCATAATTAGGATAATTAACCTTAATTAGTTAGCGGTCCTTGAATTTTTGAAAATTTTAAAACTAAGAGTCCATCCTATACTAAGAGTAAAGTAGTGTGCCTATACTTGCTAATGTGAGTTTATACCCAATAGTACATGTCATTATCATGTTTTTGATGGGTTTGAATTGCTGTTCATATGATATATCAGTTTATGTGTTAGGTGAAAACTAAATGTATATTTTGTGCATTCATTAAATAATTTTTTAAAACGTTTTACACTCTAGTGGGAAAATATTTGATTTAACTTAAATTATAGTTTTTTTATCATTGACATATACAACCACTTAGAATGGGTCGATACTTGATGGATATCCATTTTAGGATATTTTTGGAGTGTGTCTTTTTAGATAAGCCTCACATGCACAATTAACTTGCACCCCCTTGTGTGGTGCTTGAGGGTTGCTTTCTAGAACCTGATCGCAGTCGTTGATGCAATAAAAAATTAACATTAAACGCACTAATAGCTAGGGCAAGTAAGGGTCGAATCCACGATGAGCTTATGGTTAACAATCTAGTTCTAACAGACTTAAAGGTAAACAAATCCAGGCAAACAACTACTGCAAAAGGTTTAATTCAATCAGATAAAAAGGTGATCACTCCCAGTTTCAATTTTGATTAATAAACAATGTATTATATCATATTTTACTAATTTTGCGTTCATTCAGATTACATAGACATAACCATACTGTTACTGACTAAATCTGATATCAAACTACGTAAAATCTGCACCCTCCGTCCTACACACCACTGTGGATGATTTGGCACGGTGGGGAAGATCATAATAGAATTGTCTTACACTCAATCAAGCAACAATTTAAGAACAAGTAATGGAAGTCTAATCATATGATTGCAAAACAAACAAACCAAATACTGTGTTCATGAATCTAAAAGGTTCAAATCTAAATACAATACTGAAAAGGAAATCAAAACCTACTCCCGGTAGTGATCACAGGAAGATTTTGCTACTCATGACTGGAACTGATGCAAACACTGTGCTGGAGATGTTGAACATGGTTGGATCTTCAAAACTTTAGGAACTGTGGCTTGATCTTGATGCAAAAAAGGTTGAATTTGTGAATGGGATTATTGGAATGTGTTTTGGGGATGTTTTGGACATTGGAAAAGCACCAAAACCTTGTGAAAATCGTTTGGAGGCTTCCCCAATCGATAGGTATAAGCCCCACTTAAATAGAGTAGCTCAAATATGGCCATTTAGGGCAAACAGTTGCGGCAACGTCTTACGCAGAGTCTGGGACGCTGCTAGAACGCTGCCTGGGACGCTGGGAGTTCTAGGTCAGCGTCTTGGACGCTAAGAGTTCTTCGTCAGACACCGTTCCACGACGAAACGCTCCTAGAACGCTGGGAGTTATAGGTTAGCGTCTCGGACGCTGCTAGGCTTCCTTCGCGTTCCAGCTCTGCTTTTCACTCCGTTTGTTAACCAGTATAGCCCAACGTTCCACGCCTGCGTCTGGGAGACTTACTAGGACGCTGGCAGTGTTTTTCAGCTTCCGGATGTCCGTTTAATGCGCGGGTTTCGCCCAAAAATCTCGTTTTTAATCCCTGCATGTAGTTCACTCAATTCCATCAAAAGTAGGGTCATTATTGGTTAAACAAAGCTTAATTTATCATGTTAATCATGTATTACATTAAACCAAAATGGCCCGATCAGAACCTAGCTTAGTATGGGTATGAGTGTTGCAAATTCACACAGGCCGAACAAAGGGAGACTTCTAGAACTTTCATAGGCCTATAAGTCATGAGAGTTGTGTGGTGTGCTTTCTACTAACCTTACACATTCCCAAAACTTTAGTCATCTTGGTGAGTTGGACTTTGAGAGTGACTTGGGGATTGAGAGTAATTTCATATGCATTGCATACTTCCTTTTTGTATAATGATCTTGAACTTGATTGTTTTTAAATGTTTATACCCAACTATTGAACTATTTGAGTTATTGATTTATTAAATCTTCGATCCATTGAAACTATTTTTAGGGCTTTGACTTTGGGATTGGATGATTGTGCTCACCCTTTACCATTGAAGAGTTGCTCCCGAGTATACTCACAATGATTTCTAAGTTAAACACTTGTATTCGACATGTATTCGGATATGAAGACTTAGTAAAACCGAGGGAAAATTTAACTTTTGGTGTAAATTTAGATTTGATTGTACGCAATAACGCAATAACGCAAATAGTTACTTTTTATGATTGCTTCTTGATTCATGTTGTTTTACCCTCTATTCGTTAACGAACTTTAAAATGTTATGGACTTAACCGTTTAGATCTATTTCTGCAGCCTGTTTTCTTAAAACTTTGAAGATTTTTTTTTTCCAAAACACATTAAATGTTTATTTTTCAAATGACAAATTAAGCGACACATAATTTTTCTTCATTCTCATTCTTTCCCTCTTATCCCGAAACACACAAAAATTGGTCATTTTTCCCTTCGCGGTCATCCTTAAACCCATGCTACAAATAAATAACCACGAAGTAAAGATGAAGCATAATAAAATGGAGACATAAAACTTTGGGAGCTTTCTTCAGAAATGTTTCTCTCTCTTCTTTCCGAAAACACATGGGGGCATGTTCCTATCATAATACATTTCCCGAAACCCGTTCCCGAGCTTAATTCCACGCCATCCGGTGTGCTAGCCCGAGGCCTTGCCCGACGAACACGAGCCCCGCTGCGACGTCGCATTTTGTGAAGCCCGCACGAGTTCCAGGTGTCGTGCGACGTGTTTGTGTTTATTAATATTTGACCGTTTGAAAACGGCTAGTTTTATTAAAAAAAACTTTTAAATTTTCAAATACCCCTATATATACATTCACATCTCACTCATTTATCACATACACATCAATACACACACATTTCTCACATACACATTAATACACACATTTTCAAATGGCTGGTGTGGGAAATGGTAACCGTGCTCTGTAATGGACTCAACAAGAAGATGCAGCATTAGCGAGGGCCTGGGTAATCTAAACTGAAGACCCCGATGTGAGGAGTCACGCTCACGGTTTCTGACAACGTGTTGCGGATTCGTTTCACACAATTTTGGGCGTAGATGAATATAGGAGTAAAGATCGTATTTGCTTCAAATGGAGGAATTTGTCATTTAAAGTGTATAACTTTGAACAAGTTATGAAGGCGAACCGCCACGGGGGGTCACCGACGAGCAGATCCTTTCCCAATCGTCGGAAGAGTATCGGGCGATGCACAACAACGATTTCATGCATATGGATGTGTGGAATGTCTTGAAAAATGTACCTCGATTTCACGCATATCGTATCTAGGATTTTAATTAACGTATTTTGTGTTTGAATTTATCGTATTTTAGGTTTTTAATGAAGTATTTTATTTTGAAGAAGTATTTTATGTTTTAGTTTGTGAAATTATTTGTTGTGTTTTTATTTTATTTTTAATATAGTTTTTAAATTAAAAAGTGAGAGGAATTGAGAGGTAGTGAGAGGTGACCATTTACGGGGATAAGGCGAGGAAAGATAAATGTTGACTGGATGTTGAGATAGTAGGCAAAAAGTAAGAGGAAGATAGATGACATACCTGAGGGCCTTAGACCTTTTCACCCATTTCATTTCCTTTTTCATTACTCCATACCAAACATACAATCAAAGTTTTTCCTAAATACTTAGTTTGCTTCCATCTAGAAAAATTGACATTAGAGATTTCTCTTGTTGGTTCGTGTGAATTAATTGCTTGCATTTATATATTTGTTATGTAATTAAATAAGAGATGTATCTATTTGTTCGACGTAATTTAATTGCTTATACTTGTGCAATTATAATTGTTGCCTCTCACACTATAACCGTTTTCCTTTATCCCTCATGGAGTTCGGTAGGGGTGAGCAAAAACCGCACCGATAAAAAAAACTGCACCGATAAAAAAAACCGCAAAAACCGCAAAAAACTGAAACCGATACAAAAACCGATGGTGCGGTTTTTAATTTGCCAAAAACCCACCAAAGTCGGTCCGGTGCGGTTTTACCCTAGAAACCGACGTTTAAAAACCGAACCGCACTAATAATATTATATATATTAAAAATATTTTATGTTATTATGTATGTTTAAGATTCGTTGTTATTACAAATATTTAAGGCTATGTATACTTTTGTTGGTGACTTAAAATATCAAATGTAGCATTATAACTCATAATAGTTCGAGAGTAACTAATAATAATAATAGTCCAAGAATATGTTATATGATCGTGTTTGTGGATCAAGACTATGACTTTACCAAACTTTTGATTGTGGGCTAAAAATGTAATAAACAAAAATCGTTTCATGTATCTACGATATGTCGTGTTGGATATAAGACTAAAAGCTAAAATTTTAATAAAAAAAAAAAAACTTCAATTTTGGTCTCTTGTAGTTTTAAAACCACATCATTTTATTATGCGGTTTAAAAACCGAAACCGCACCACTTGAAACCGCACAGTTAGGAAAAACCGCAAAACCGCACCACTTAAAAACCGCATTTTGCGGTTTTAAAATTACAAAAACCGATGCATGCAGTTTGCGGTTTGGTTTTGACCTAAAACCGCACCAAACCACACCATGCTCACCCCTAGAGTTCGGTATATCAGGGTGGACCGGTGGAGTTCCCTACCTCCCTTGTTGCATCGACTAAATGACGTCGGTTTTAGAGTTATCGGGATTGGAATTTATAATTTTTTATTATTCTATAAAACAAAAGTCAAGCCCAATAACATAACAAAAAATCTCAAAATAAAATTATAATAATTCAGTTATCTTTGGAGAATAATAAACATAATTTCATGTTAATAAAAAAATCATAATAAAAAATTATGAAAAAAATAAATAAATACATGTAAATTTATATTCGTGAAATAAATACGAACATTCCCAAATAAATGAAATTGAAAGGTTTCCTGACGAATCCTCCATTTCATTCATCTCAGGTAAGCAAACATGAATTTTTCGAGTTCTGATTACTACCTACCAGAAACCAAGTGATTATTAAAGAATTAATGAAGTCTGATAACCATAAATTACTGGAAGAATGATAAAAGAATATATAATCGGAAACAAAATCTTACAGCCCTACACCTCTTTATTATCGAACTTAATTCCGTAACACAACGATCAAACAACGAAACAACCGATTTTGTACAATATTCTAAAGAGTACTTCTCAGATCATCGGCGAATGCGACGGCAACGGAAGGCATCGATTGCATGAGCAATCAAGCAAAGCTACGCTTACGAGATACATTTCGTGTATGAGTTTTGTTAGGCTTACCAAAAGCGCTGCAAAATCCACATACCGGAATCCTCGGTGAAGACGGTTCTGTCGGCGTTGATGTCTTCCCGTTACGGGAAGCTCGTTCACCGCCGTTGTTGGATCGATTCCGTCGAACAGTGCTGATGGATCGAATTGTGGTTTTCGGAAACTCTGACTGATCATTTTCCGCCGTCTGAACCTGATCATCGGACGAAGACGGCGGTTTGCCTTCGGGAAAGCGGTTCAATTCGCCTGATAAGAATCTGTCGTCCCAGATCAAACCTGATGATCCTTGCCTTCTGAATGATACAGCTGATCTTTGTAGCCCTGCCATCTCTGTCTCTCGATTTGTCTGCTCTTTTCGCCCTAGAATGTAGTGATGCTGATGAAGACTCCTTGATTCTTAGCCTGCTAATCGGACTTCTCTACACGTAAAAATATTAATATCAGTTATTTATTTGTTTGTTTTATATTTGTACAGGAGAAATTTCTTCCCCCGGCCCAATTGGGTTCTAGTAGGGCGTTTCAAATAGGACCGAATAAAAGTATAAAACTTCTAGAGTTTGAGTTTTTATTAGGAAAATGGGTAATTTTAATAAACATCCATGTTTATTTATCCTTTATGTTATCATTTAACGGGGAAATGATATATAATTTATTTAGGGTATCAGTTCATTCAATTCAACAAAATTTAATGGATTTTATATTAATATTTTATTTTCTATACCATTTTGTGATTTAATTTATACGATTTATTGAACATTAGAAAGTGAAGGTTGGCCCACTTTTTTCCTCATTAAATTTTTGAATGAATATCTTTGTATGTTTAATATAATATCATTCAGTTTTTTTATTGAAGAATGCTCTTATAATGTAACATTTCTTTTATTCTTTAGTAATTTTTGATAAGCTTAGTTGCTTTAACAATTTAAAACTTCTCTTATATTATTATTATTATTTTGATAATTAACCAATATAAGCTTTGATTTATTTGTAAACTATATATTCTTAAAGAATAAAACTTGAACAATCAATATATTAACTTATGAATATTTTTCCAACAAGTTTGTATAACCTTATGTTAAGTCTTTGCCACTTATATTATTTTTTACTTTTCCAAAATAACTAAAGTTATTTTTAGCTCTGATTTATCTGTAAATTATACATTCTTTAAGAATAAGATTTGGACAATCAATATATTAACTTATCAATATATATTAACTTATGAATATTTTTCCAACAAGTTATTATAACATTATGCTAAGCCTTTGCCACTTATATTATTTTTTACTTTTCCAAACTAACTAAAGTTATTTTTAACTTTAACTTATTTGCAAACTATACATTCTTTAATAATAAGACTTTAACAGTCAATATATTAACTTATGAATATTTTTCCAACAAGTTCTTATAACCTTATGCTAAGCCTTTGCCACTTATATTATTTTTTACTTTTCCAAAATAACTAAAGTTATTATTAATATATATATATATATATATATATATATATATATATATATATATATATATATATATATATATATCGTTATTTATATACGAACTACATCAAATGAATAGAAGAAACACAATTTTATACGGTTTTTAATTTACTTTGTTTAATTTATAACTTTTATGTTTTCACCCATTTTTTATTAAAATTAAAATAATAATATAATAATTTAGCGGATATTAATGTAAGGAACGAGCTATGATGGGACAAATTGTCAACCTGCGAGGCGATTCAAATAAATTTTGAATTTTTCGAGGGATTTTACATAAAGCTAGTGTCGACTACATTAATCCCCTTCTAGATGCGTTCTAAAATATCTGATTTTAGATTCGCTTACTTTTGCATATATTTTAAGTTTTTTTTTATCTTACATGATGTATAGTTTTTATTGATTTTAGGCAACTTAAGCCTGGAAATCTACGGGTGATGGTTGTTTTTCGGTCCAACCTTTGAGAAGGCTCACCGGAAACGTTAGATGGAATGATAATTGGGCTACGTTTAATTGGTGTAATTGGGTTTTTCTTTTTCTTTCTAGGGAAAATGATTTATTACGGTAACCAACTAGTTCATTTGTTCACGTTTAGTCACTTTCTTTTTTTTTGTGCTTTATTTGCCATTGAACTATCTATTTTGTTCATGATACATCCTTATGACCTGTAATAGCAGGTTACAGCCTAATTGACATCTATTTTGTTTACATTTGGTCACTTTCCTTTTTTATTCGTGCTTTATTTGCCATTAATTTAATTTATTTTTTCATTTTTATTCGTGCAGATCTGAAATGACTATTTTGTCCTTTTTAATTTATTTTTCCATTTTTATTACATTTTAAGGATTTTTTATTAATGACTTTTAATTAAAAATAAATAAATAAACAACCCACCCCCGCCTCTCTCTCTCTCTCTCTCTCTCTCTCTCTCTCTCTCTCCGTCTCTCTCAATTAATAAAACCTGCAACTAAACACACACACACACACTTTGCAACTAAACATACACACACATACGCACTTTGCAACTAAAAACACAAACATCACCACCATCTACAACAAAGATCTGGACAAAGATGATGAGAGGGAAGAGCACTCCAAACCTATCGAATCAGAATGTTGCAATCAGAAGTTTCCCGATCTGTTTTCTTATTTATTTTTAATTAAAAGTCATTAATAAAAAATCCTTAAAATGTAATAAAAATGGAAAAATAAATTAAAAGGACAAAATAGTCATTTCAGATCTGCACGAATAAAAATGGAAAAATAAATTAAATTAATGGCAAATAAAGCACGAATAAAAAAGGAAAGTGACCAAATGTGAACAAAATAGATGTCAATTAGGCTGTAACCTGCTATTACAGGTCGTAAGGATGTATCATGAACAAAATAGATAGTTCAATGGCAAATAAAGCACGAAAAAAAAGAAAGTGACTAAACGTGAACAAATCAATTAGTTGGTTACCCTAATAAGTCATTTTCCCTTCTTTCTAAAAGCAAACTACTTTTTGTAGCGTTCTTTGTAAAATATTAAAAAGACTATTGTAAAATATTAAAAATACTAAAATAATCTAATCTTATAATGGTTTTTCTCAAAGCAGCACAAATTAAACCATTTTTCTTAAAATAGCCAAGCATTTAGCAGATGACATTGTCACCTGCTAACTCCTGTAGTTGTCTGCTAAATGCTCACCATGGGCTGCAAAATTCTTAGGGTGGGCTGCTAAATACTGATGGAACAGTATATAAACTGGAAAAAAACGTCATTTTTTTTCATTACCGTAGACGAGAAACGCTCTCATTTGTTTCATTACCGTAGTCTCAAATTTGATGTTCTCTTTTATGTATTACTTTTCCCTAGTTAATAATTTAACGTTTTAAGCGTTAGATTAGTGAACGTATAAATTTTTATGCCTAATGTACCAGCCTTTAAAGCATAAAAAATTAGGGTTTATGATAGAGAATTTAGCAGGTGAGGGAAAGGATTTAGTAGGTGAGGGAGAGCATTTAGCAGATGACTTGAGCATTTAGCAGGTGAGGGAGAGCATTTAGCAGATGATCTTGAGGATTTCGCAGGTGAGGGAGAGCATTTAACAAGTGACCTAGAGCATTTAGCAGGTGACCTTGAGCATTTAGCAGGTGACCTAGAGCATTTAGCAGATGACATTCCAAAAAAAATGAGATTTCGATTTTTTTATAGTCGTTCCTGAGCATTTAGCAGCCTACCCTAAGGATTTCACAACCCATAGAGAGCATTTAGCAGTTTTCTCAAGGCTTGGGGAGCATTTAGCAGACGACTACAGTAGTTAGCAGCTAGCAATGACCATCTGCTAAATGTTTGGCTATTTTAAGGAAAATGCTTAAATTTGTGCTGTTTTGAGAAAAATCCTTATGATATTAGGCTATTTTAGTCTTTTTCTCAAATCTTATTCCGTATGCCAACAATCTTTCTAGAAGAAGGGTTGATTTAAATTTTGTTAGGTGTCTTATTTGTTTAGAGGCTAAGAAAAGATGGATCACTTATTTTTTTAGTGTAATTTTCTAGGAATGTTTGGTATTGGTTTTGTGGGTGGTCGAATGTTTTGCCTTCCCTCCCACCCCGTGTGAGTTTGGATGATTTGGCTTGGAATATGAGCTTTAATGGTTTGTCTAATAATGGTGCTAAACTTAGATTAGTCTCATTTACACAACAATTTGGGAGATATGGAAAGCCAGAAACAACTTGCGGTTCAAGAGGATTATTCCTTCTTCGGCTAAGACAGTGGATGATGTTCAAATTTGTTCGTTTAATTAGATTAAGTATAGAGCGAATTGTAGTAATCTCTACCGGAATTCATGGTGTTGTTTACCTTTTGTATGACTTTGTTCCTTCGTTGCATCTAGCTCCTTGCTAGTTTGCTTTGTTTTTTATAAAATTTTCCACCGATCTAAAAAAATGTGCTCTTTTGAATAAACACTTTACATAAGACGGATTATCACATACGATGTTGGGACTCATTTTTGTTTTTCAAAGTTGTAATAATTTAATAAATATAATTGGTTATTTAATAAATTTAAAGTATTTGGAAAAAGGTAGTAAATAAAATGATAAATCCTAACTCAACAACAATATTCATTTTTCATACAACTTTGGTGTTAAATATAACTTTTTGATAAGTATTTGATAGGTTCTTAACGACTCTCTTAACCATTCACATTTCCTACATTGCCCTTTAACCTAACACCCTCTATTTTCTTTTTTCTCCTGCCAACAATTCTTTCTTCCCCCTCCCAAACGTTAATCACCAACCAAAGAGATCAACCTCACCTCCGACTTGGTCGTCGCCTCTGGCTGCCAACATCTCCTTGCCGCCTCCACTGCCATTGCCACTGTCTTCTTACCGCAGTCTCGGAGCAACATCCAAATCACACAACGTCGTCGTCACTACCTTCATGTCACTATCTACTCCATCGCCGCCGACAAAATAGCACTGTCGGTTGACACCCTTTACAGATTCCTACGATATTTCCATTTTTTATTTTTGTCTTTCGAATATGTTTTGATTTGTAGGGTTTAAAAAACTGAAAATGTTATTTTTATCTTCATGCCCAAAACGACCGAAATCCTTATGTATGCATATATGTGTCAATTTGTTAAACTTTTTTTTGCCCCATATATCTCTTTTGACAAAGATTTTGGGCCATATTGTTTGATTGTGATTTTATAAATGTTACTATGGATATTATATATTTGTTTTGGTTGTTTAGCTTGTTTGTTTGTGTATTCTTTTATATTTATGTTATCTTAATAAGTTTGGTTTAGACTTTTTCTTTTCATGCCTTGTTTGCCATTTCAAGAAGGAAACAAATTCTATAATATTTGAGATAGTTCACACGATGAATGATGCTTTTAGGTACAACAATGGTATTATGTATTGTCTAACATAAATTTATCCACAACAATCCAAATGTTACCAATTTCCTCAAACAAAGTTTTTTATTTGTTGTTTAGTTTTACGTGGTATGAATTTCTTAATTTTTCTAATAATTGTTGGTATATATTATTGTTTAAATAGAAAGGTGAAATGGTCATTTATATCATTCACCGCGGTCTATTCAAACGTCTAACCAAACACCATGCTTTCATTAAGAGACATATTCATTTAGACCCTGTTAGGCGCGCTAGCTAAAAAGCTAGCTATTAGCTTATAAGTTAACTTTTCAATAAGTTATCTTAAGCTAGCTTATAAGCTACTTTTTAAGCTATTTTAGTGGTCTTACCAAAAGCTAAATTACAATAAGCTAGCTTGTAAGGTGACTTATAAGCTAGTTTATTTTTGTCAAACAGAGCCTTAGAGTATATGAATGATTCAGATTTGAACGGTTTAATTTTGAATCATTCAAATCTTAATGATTCAGATGCTGCCAAAGAGCCTCTTAATCTCAAAATGACATTAAAAAAATAGAAACAAATACAAAGAATCAGGCTCCTGACTTTCTTTTTACGGGCGATGGCATTGACCACTCATTTAAGGTGGATTATGGCTAGGGGATGGGGGTCTTGGGCCATCGGTTCCTTTTTTGTGAGTGTGAATTTGGGTTAACATATTTTTTAGCATGATCAGACCATATTTTATCATCCAGGGGTGGTTAAGTTTTGCGGTTCGGTGATTGCATGTGGGTCGATCTCCACACCATATATGGCGGTCGATCTGAAAATGAAACAACATAAATTTGAATGGGAGTGGAAATTTGTGAACCTTAAAAAACAAAATAGGCACACGTTGAACGAGGAACAAAACGACTCCAAAGGTAACACGTTGAACCCTAATTTCAAGGATCTTGGTAAAGTTTTCGTGTCATTACATGCTACCAATTTCTCAAACAACTTGAATTTTCGAGACTTAAGGTCAATGTGTGTGAAGTATGGAAATGTAGTGGAAGTGTATATCGCAAGAAAACTATCAAAACTTGGTAATGGTTTGCATTTGTACATTTTATTCATGTGGAGGGTGAAAGTGCACTTGCTAAGCATTTGTGCTCAATTTAGGTCGGGAATTATCACAAGTTTGCATTGGTTGCTAGATTTTATCATGAGGACAAAAGGCAATCATTTAGGTCGAGTTATGTTAACAAGGAATCAAGTAATAATAGTGGGAATGTGAACGTCCAAAACATATGCAAACGTGGTCTTATAGAAAGTTAATCCAGGGGAGGGCATCCCAATTAAGGGGGGTGTTAAGAAATTTTGATTTGAGATTTTGGACCTTGGTGTCTCGGATTCATCTTTTGTGGCATTGGATATAAATTATGCCAGATGTTCTTAGGAGTTTCAAGACACAAAGTGCATGCATTAAGTTAAAACAACATGATGGAGTAAAACATAAATTAAGGAGGTTCAAGCATTGTCAAAGAAACTTTTTATAAGGGTTTGTATGTGTGGACTGAGATTAACATTCTTTCATTGTCTTCGTGGAATCCAAATGCTTTTAAGAATGTGGCTGGGCTATGGGGTTTCGTGATGTTCTTGGCTGATCATCAACGTAAGAATATTTTGTGTAGAAGGGTGTGCATCAAAACATCGATTTTCTCATTGATATCCAAACAAATTATAGTTTATGTCGAAGGAATCAACTATGGAGTCAAAGTTCAAGAGTTCAAGAGATTTATGGTTAGGTTCCAACCATTATAAAAAATGAAGATGACAAACATAATAGTAATAGTGCCATTCAAGAGAAGGTACAGATGACTCCAAATAGGAGGAATATGATATTACATGTTTGAATGAGGGAGGTGAAGAAGATGACATTCAAAATGTACCGAACACATTTGTAACACCCACTAAATCGGGGTTAGGAGTTTCAATCTTAACTACTGATACTTTCAGTGAGTTTAATAAAAAATATGGAAATATATGACAATAAGCCATATGCAATATATGATAAAGGTTTTTTTAAAACTATTGAGGAAAATGTGTGAAATAAACGTATTAAAAGTATTGTCTTATTCATTCATAAGTAATTAGATTAAATTTAATAATAATAATAATAATAATAATAAGGCATGGACTAGACGGGCTTAAGAAGTGATTAGAAAATTATGGGCCTAAAACCTTATTAAATAAGACTATTAATAGAGGATTAGGGGTTCATGAGGCCTTGAGGGTTGATAAGCAAAAAAACGTATGAATAAAATCTCCTTTTTCTTGGTTGTCTCCTACCTCCTTAGTGCACCGGTAAAAGAAACAAAAGATGGCTATAGCATACTTACAGGGCCAGCCTAAATAGGGTGGGCAAGCTGGGCGACCGTCCAGGTTCCGTCAAAATTTAGGGTCTCAACTTCTGCTCTTTAACATATATTATATATTAAACTACTCAATAAAGACATAATGTAGCTTGCTTGGTTATAGACATTATTTAACCATTTCTTAGATGATCGGGTCTACTCTAGGAAGTGACATTTTTTTATTTCACCCTTCAATGTTTTAAGGGCCTCATATTTTACTTTTGTCCGGGGCCTCAAATTGGCTTGGACCGGCACTGCATAATTACTTTAATTAATTAATAGATTAAATCATAAAACCACACATTTGACTTAAGATATGCTTTTTGAATATAACCATATAAGTCATACAATTCATACAGGGGGCTATGTTGGTCTTATGATACGACTTTAACTAATAATGGATGCCCTATATTATAAACAAATTATATTTGCAAAAAGGCTTTAACTAGAGATGGGGCTTATGAATTTAGTTTATATGTGAATAATAGCTCCTGACTTTGGTTCTTCTTAGTGGTTTTCATAAGGAGCGTGTAAAAAATAGTTAAATAAATAACGATCACTATGAAACTATGATTATGCATGTATAGCCTTGATCATATTAGGACCTGGCTATTATTTTTGATTTATTATGCATGCATTAGTCTATATATGAAGCAAGATTGTAAAAATCGTTTGACGGTAGTTTGGCTGTCGAGTGAGGTTAAGTGATTAATCAGATTAGTCGGGGATTAACCGGAGACTCTAAAATATAAATGAATTTTTTTGAAAATATATAAATATGACAAAATAGTAAAGTTTGATTCGTTTTATACAGAGATACACATCAAAGATTACACATATGTTTATTTTCATTCTTTAATTTTGATTTTTTTAGTTCTCTTGAGTTATTAGAGAGTGTTTTTGTCATCATCTAAAAATAATAATAATAATAAAAATAATAAATAATAAAAATGATCGCCAAGACCGATTAATTGGCCGCCAATACCGATATTTGACCGATTTTTACAGCAAACCGTCAAGCTGACCGATTAGGCATAATCATAATCGGTTTGAAGACCGTTAAGCGATTAATCGGTCGCCAAAACCGGTTTCTGCAACATGGAAAGCATTTCAAATAAGAATGTGGAACTACCGACTTTTGTGTTTAAATTGCAATCAATGAAAGGCTTATTTTAGCCGTATATGTTCATAGAGAAACTAGTAATATGTATTATTTAATTAACGTATTATAAATTACAAAAGGCAGTAAGTTAACTAGGGTTTGGCCTTGAATTTACTCATTTAGTCATGAAATAGTATACATGCATGTACTGTATTAAGATTCCGACCATGTCTATGCAAGATGCTTGGCATTAGCCATTTTAGGAAATTCTGCACCATTTGATGTATTCACGAAAGTAATACTCCGTAATTAGGGAACTAAAAATTCAGGGTCTAATGATGCCAATAAATTAGACCAGAGAGATGGTAAGACTTGGACCAAAATTTATAATTTATTGTTTTGGAAATTAAAAGATATTGTTGGACGGTGTGTGAGAGCATTTAGCTTTTGTGGTTGTTTAGTAGAAGCGAGTACATAGTTTTTTTAGCATACATCCCATCAAATCAAATGTTTTCACTTGATTATTATGAGCTTTGCGATATTATATGTACTCTTTGATCATAATATGGAGGTGTTTGAGATTGTGTTTTTTGAAAAGTCAATAAATCATAAAAGGTGTTTGTGAAACAAGCAAGTACTTTTAAAATCTTTTTGAAACCCTTGATAATTCAATAAGACCTTTGGGAGTAGAACGTGAAGGAGAACCGTGATGGCCACATCACTACCCCATCACGGCGTGCACACCGCCCCGGGTGCTCCGTGATGGGCGTGATCGTGATAGGAAGTGATGGAGATCACGACTCATCACATCCAATAGACTTTTTCCCTCTTTTTTTTCTTTTTTTTAATTCACACTCAACCAATTAGAAGCTAGGATTTTTTATTTTTATGGAATTATTTTTATTTGGAAAAGATGATGTGGTGTGATGGGTATAAAGTGTGTATTGTGATAGAGTGTGATAGGGGTAAAATCCTATGTGGCGATGACGTGGCGCCCATCACATTTGGGCAATGTGATGGGTACTCCCAATAGCCTAAGTTATAAAGAAGGAGAGTGTAACTTATTGACTTTTGAAAAAGCTAGAAGTTTTTTAGACAAAAATACCCTCATTTATATATCCAAACACTTTTTTAAAACTCATTTTTTTTCAAAAGTCATAAGATAATAAACACTTTTGCTAAAAATGCTTATTAACTTAAATAAGCAATCTCAAACACCCCATATATAGTATATAATATTAGCGGTTAAATAGTTATGATATGTCGGTTGTATGTATATGTGGTTTATATGACCTATGCGATTACTTGATTATGGGTTGGTTATGTACTTATTTGAATTTTTCATATTTATATCAATTATGTGGTTATATTATCACATATGGTATGTTAATTAATCATTGTAAAATTTGTCGTGTTGTATTGTTACACCACTTTAGTAAGAAACTAGGATATTTATATCATTCAGGGATATGGATTATCTTGAGGTCTTTATGGTCGACATCCATAACATAGCATGGGGTGTTTTTGTCTTGTGGTTGTGGTTTTTTGTGGTTCACTAGTGTACCACTAAGGGTGTGATATGTTTGCAATTTGCAGTTGCAATTAGTCATCGTTGGAGTGTGATGACAACTATTGACCATTTTAGACGGGTCATTAGGTGCTGAAATGCTATATACATGGAAGTGCAATTATGAGAATTAATAAGACATTCTCAATCGTGGTGTTGTAAAACATATTGAATTGTTATTGAGGTTACTCCACCTTTCCTTTATGGTCTTTCTTATAATTTCATTTGTGGTTCCTTACAATTCTTTAGTTGCGGTTACTCAATAATGGGTGGGTTTGCATTTCATGCGCATTTATACTTACTATTTACAAATATACGGATTGTTGGTGGTTTAACATGCGATTTATGGTTGATTGCAGTTACTTACATGTATGAAGTTTTATCACATTTGCGGCTTTATGGTATACACACACACACACTCTCTCTCTCACACACACACACAAATAGAAGGAGAGAGAGAGAGAACACATGTACGTTGTAGTTTAATGGTTTTGTATTAGGGTTTTCATTCATTACCACCACAAACTTGAAAAAATAGACATACATGATGAAGAGGGCGTCTAAAACCAAGCAAAATCAGCTTTTTATTTATTTATCAAATATGACATTTTCGAATGTGGATTTTTTCTATGAACTCCTGGCTGAAGAATACGTTTTTATAATTAAAAAACAACCTTGGAATTATTTATTCATTTAAATCATGTATATGTAAGTCTTTGTTATAAGCCTAGTTTGAGCTCAATTTCAAATGAGTGCCACTAATTTGTGCTTGGTCTTACTTGAGTATCATGAATTTGATCTAACCACAAGTGGAAAGTGAAAATGCTTTTAGTTGGTGGTTGAACAACTCTTACTAAATCGGTCATTGGTAGCCTAAACATTTACTTCATGTCCTTATTCAACGTCTCAGAGTTGGTGTGCCAGGCATTTGAGACCTTGATGTCCAAGTTATGTTGGGTATTATCAATAATTTTGATCGATCATCAAAGGGTCATCCACTGATCGTAATGACACTAAACTTGAAATTCACGATAAAAGCAAAGGCATATGTGCTCGATAATTGGTCAACCCTACACTACATAGAAAGATTTATTTTTCAAATGTTTAAAAACCCACCAAGGTCAATGTGTTCATTTCTCTCGATATCTATTGCATCGCTAAGTAAATCTAACCATGGTTGAAATTTACAATCCAATAAAGCACAATCTTTCAGGACTTTTGGTTGGCAAATTATATTATTATTTAAATATCAGAAATTGAAATAGGGCGGAAATGGGTTCGGACAGATAAAACTTTAAAATAAATAAAACTAAATAACATTAAATTAAAAAAGCACCCCTCCCTTTTAATTAAATAAATACTTTAAAATAAATAAAACTAAATAACTAATTAAATCAATCAAATAACATTAAATTAAAAAAGCATACCATTACAAAATTAAAAAACGAAAACGATAATTTAAGTCCTAAATACGGGAAATTAAAACCTAAATACGATAATTAAAACACATGTGAGTTTTTCACAATATTCCATACTTGGATGTGTGTGAAGTATTTTTTGTGTGTCACCCGATATTGTTGTAGGGTTTGTTTAACGATCTCATCGTTGGTTGTCCCGTGTTGTCGGTTCGCCGATAGGTGTAAATAGATTTGGTTAAATTTTCTCAGTTTTACTGACAAATCATTCCAAAACTATATACCGTGCGGCATTGGAAACCTGTGGTCACAAACCGGGATAGGTGTACCGCCCGACATGCTCGATGGCAATATACCGTCTAATCTTAACAGAAAAATATATACGGTTCGGTTTCAGTAAAAAAAAACATGGGCCCCACCCGTATAAAACACCGCACGGCCTTTCCCCCCAAAATAATTCATTCGGTCATTCCCTCCAATTTGCTAAAATCTCGGTTTCCTCTCTCTCTCTCTCCCACAGATTGCACTGCCAAAACGGAAATCCTCTCACACTCCCGTCAGTCTCCATCTCCAACCATATCTTTAGTTCCTCCGATTCAAACATCGTATTTTGGGGGTTTCCCATTCTTTCGATCATCGGATCCGCTGCTTCTGCGAGTATCTCCGTATGTGTGCGGGGTGCACCTCTTCAGGCTTCAACATCTAGCCTTCTGGTAAGTACTTACGTATCCAGTCACATTTTATTAGTTGAGATTCCACATGTTAAGTTAACATATGTTAAAATTTTGTTAGATTTAGTTTGTTGAACTTGAAAATCGGTATGCTTAGGGTAAAAGTGTCAATTTTTTGAGGGGATGTTAACATGCTTGTATTAATACTTGATGAGTAGCACAATTGACATTTATATGCTCAATTTCCTTTCATTTCACTGTATTGGCGATGAAAGCGGTCATCTTAGACCATGTAGTAGTCAAGATGTTCGATGAAATGCTTATGTGGTTTATTGCAGTTGCTTAAGGATCCACAAACAACTAAAACAGCAAGATGTATGGGCGAAAGGCATGTCAACTTGTAAAAGAGCTAGAAAACAGCGAATCTGGTCAGCTCACAGGTTTTAATGTAAAAACTTCTTCCCTCTAGCCCCAATATAACATCGTGTTCCTTTTTCCACTCAGACAAAAACTTAACAAATTTAAATCCTTTCATTGGTTTTCTTCAAATCTAGACCGATCTATTTGCTCAAGTCATTGAGCAATGTGATGGACATGTTAATAATCTTCAAGCCCTTTTGAGGTAATCCTTTCATCTGTCCCTTTTCTTCTTCTATATTTCCACACATCATTATTACATTTTACCCTAATTTCCAACAGAAAAATGCAAGAAGTAGGATCCGAAAACCAAACAGCAAAAAATGCTGATCATTTTGGAGCACTTATGCACCACCTTTCACTAGTCCGAAATAAACGCTGTCTCATGGCCTATGTGTAAGTTTATAATTAAGAATACTCTAATTTAACACAAGATCCATGTTTATCTTATATTAATTAATTATTTTGATAGGTATAATCGAGCTGAAATTGTACAAACTTTGGGATGGACAGTTGACTGTGTACTCCCTGAAGAAATTGAGGAAAAACTTAGTAGCTCAGAAAGAGAGTATTTTAAAAACCATTCTGCAACTTTAAAATCTTACATGTCAGATCTGGATATTGACTTGGCTTTGGTATGTGAGTGGTTTATTTTCTATAATTGTTAAATTAAGATATTGTAAAATAATTTGATTAATGTTCTATTTAGGATATGGTCCCACCAAAAGATCCGTACATAAAAGTAAGGGTACTTGAGGAAATTGGTACAGTTGTGTTGAGTGATCAGTTAGCTAATCTTGCAAGGCATGCGATTTTGTTTCTTAGGCGAACAGATGCAGAACAATATATTGCTCAGGTATATTTTTTTAGAAAATAGCAATGTACTTTACTCTTTTTGCCTATATAGGCAACGTACTATATTTCTTACTAATAATAGCAACATACTTACATTTTTTCACTCATAATAAAATTTAACCCATAATAGCAATGTACTTACATTTTTTTTGCCAATAATAACAATTAGTCTTTACATACTTCCGTTTTCTTGTTTAATAATTCTAGCTTTCTTTTCAACAGGGTAAAATGGAAGAGCTCACAGGTTGACTGTTGGTTAATTCAGAAGGCTTTTCGGTTTTCTCTTTTTTGGTTTCTTTTTTGTGTAATATTTAGATTGTTGAATAGTTTGTTCATGGATGATTCTATAGTTTGTTGTTTTTTCTCTGTATTTTGCAAGATTTCTTGTGTGGTATCCAACTGAGTTTTTACCAATGTTTTTTCTTGTTCTAAATTTAAAACTTGCAACTTCAGTTTAAACAAATCATGGTTTAGTCTTCCAATAAATGCCATAGAATCTAACCATGGTTGTCTTCCACCTTTTGTGTTTGTAAACTTTTCAATTCCTCCCTTTTCTTCACGCCTTCTCATTCTCTTTAAAAAGAATGTCAATTTTATGTAGAGTAAATTATAAAAAATTAAAAATTGTACCCATGGTTAGTTTAATTTGTTGGGATTTTTGTCCTTGACATGGATAGTTATAAAATGACTATTTTACCATTTTTTGATCTTTTAAACCTTTTTACAATCAATAATTTATCATAACTTTTGTTAATAAAATATTGGGGCATGGGTGGGTTGTGTGTGGGACCCACTTATTTTATTAAAAATATTTGTAAGTTTTAATATATTGATATTAATAAAAAGGGATATATTCAACAAAGTTCTTATATTTTAATCTTATATATTCTATTAATCCATAATTGTTTTTTTATATTCAATTAACCCAACATTTCGTTAAATATTTACAATTTTAGCTATATATAAAAAAATATTCATTAAAGTCCTACATTTTGACAATTTTAACAATTTAGAGTTGAATTTTCAGTTTTTATTCAATTAAGTCTTTACATTTTGACATTTACATTTTAACCCTATACACCATTAGTTTTAAAAATATAAAAAAGATACAACTAGCTACTATCTAAAGTTGTAAACATTTAACAAAATGTTGGGCTTAATTTAATATAAAAGAAGAATCATGGCTTAATCGAATATAGTGTCAAAATATAAAGACTTTCCTGAATATATCCCTAATAAAAAAAACTAAAAAGATTTGGGTAAAAATGTCATTTTATAACGGTCCATGACTTTCATCTATAAGTATAAACATAATCACATATAAAACTCAACACATAGCCCAGTTAAAAATTGTCTTCAAATGTCTTATTTTTAACAAAATTTATAATAAATTTCATGTTTGCTGATGAGGGTTAATGTTAAAAGTTTACTCACATAATGTGCTATCATTCTACTAGCATTCTCCAGGCACCTCTTGATTAGCCATAAATCCCATTTTGCAATTTGCTCTTTCTTCTTCATGTTTGAAATATCCAACTTTAATTCATTTTGGAAAAATCCTAGTCGTTTCACTTCTTCTTCCATCTCCCTTTGCAACTTCTTTTTCAACTACAATATTTTCCTTTTACTTGTCATGTTCTTCAACTTATGTTTTTTGTCTCTCTCAAAATTCTCATTTGTGTATTCAAGTAAAAACTTGTCCACACATTGGAAACCCTATAAATAACCATCACTAAAACACGCTACAGAATCCTTATGAAATTGTAACTTTACTAAAATTAAAGGGGAAACTGCATAAATGGTAAATAGGATACTTACAAATTCACCGAGTGTTTTATAGAATGTTTTAATGTTATGATTGAATCTTTCTCGAATATGGTCATGTAACCCCTCGACATCTTTAATAAAGAAACTAGTACCCAATTTGCTCCATATTAAAACGGAATTTGTATTAGGATCGTTCACCATGTCAAAAAGCTTGTACACGAAGGAGAATTCAACCTTTCTTGATAATATTTTCAAAATCGGCACTACAAATGGCAAATTTGGCAAAACCAACCCCCCAACATAAGTACTACTATTGCTGTGTTCTTGTTCTTTTCTAAGCTGATCCATGATCTTGCTCATAAAATTGGGATTGGAGTGTGATTCAGCCATGAAATTCTCGAGTTTTTGCAGGGTTTCGTTGGTAATTTGGAGGTTTTTAATGTTGGTTTCTAAATAGTTTTTGGTGATTTCTTGTTGTTGTTTAAGCTTTAGCACCTTTAAATTCCATAGATGAAGGTTGTTTTTCAAAACTTTTAACGGTGCATCCATTTTTGCTCTTTGTGACTGAATTGTCTACATGCATTGGTGTGTGTGGGATTTATTGGTCTTTAAGATGCTAATTCACTATTGCATTTAGAAAGCGTGTGTACTTGAAGGGAATAAAATAATAGCATTAGGAAGTATAGAATTATCTAAGGGCTAACTGCAAATGATACTTTTGTGACCATGTAATGTGATGAGTTAAAATTTTTAACATTTTATGTACATGTTATATAATATGGTAAAAGATGATAAGTTTGTTATAATTTTTACATGGTTTGATTTTGCACAGAATGGTAAACAACGGTAATATGTTGAATTAAATGGTTAAAAATATGTTGCATGAATCGGTAAAATCCTAAAAGTATTTGTTTACATATCGACAAATTAAACTTTGTGGAACTTGATGGATGAAAAGTAATAAAAACCGGACCTTGAAATGGCTTAGTTGGATGTATTTTTTGAGAACAATTATGTGATATTTCATAATTAGAATGAAATAACGAGTTGTAATAAAGTGAGACGTAGGAGATACTATTTGGACATGTTTTGCTGGTTGAAGCTGAAGTAGTACCACAATGTTCGGTAAATATTGATTATTAAAATAATTAATAGATAAAGTGAAAAAGGACACCGAGGTAAGTAATTGTTATATTCATATTTACAATAAAGATAAAATATATTGGGTTTTAAAATATACAGGAAAGTGCTAAATAAGTTCTCATGGATGAAACATGTATGTATGTAAGATCCACTACCATATGAGTGAGATGATCATTTAAAATTATCATTCTTTATATGATAATTGTTTTATGAAGGCGTTTTCTTGGAAATAACCGGGTATTAATTTGTCCACCCTACGCAAGTTAAAGTTAATCCAGATACTTCAAATCTTTAAACTCAATCTTTGTTCAGAGTATACAATTTTATGTTGTCATTGCCTTATTCGTACTTAATTCGCATAAATCTAGTCTCGTTAATCTTTAAAAGAGGAAGGAGATAACGACATATGTGTTCAAACTCCCCTCTAAACATTGAAACCCCTAATGGATCCTTAGATGTCAAACCCCAAATCAAACCACAAATTTGATTTTTTTTTCCATCAATTTTCTAGTGAATAGCTGAATTATATTAACAAGCCA
Organism: Cichorium intybus; assembly: GCA_023525715.1. Lineage (NCBI taxonomy): Eukaryota > Viridiplantae > Streptophyta > Magnoliopsida > Asterales > Asteraceae > Cichorium > Cichorium intybus. The sequence continues at coordinate 38,263,752 of CM042009.1, forward strand.
GAAGCGAAAAAATTTAAAACATTTGCAAGGGATGTAAAGCTAACATAGAGCTTTGTAACCAAACAACAAGGTTAACTTTGAGTTTAGAGTTTTTATGAACAAGTCAAAATAACTATTCTATCAAAAACAAAAATGTCTATGGAAATTTCAACCTCCAAAAACCAACGTATTTTTGTAATTTCGAAGAACCCATAAAGTTGTGACATGGGAGAGTCAACTAAGCGATTCATTGCTTGATGGAGAGACTTTGTGCAATTGAAAATATATTTGGTTCGTGAATTTTTATCGTGAGTGGACTCTATGGTGACTGTGGTGCAACGATTGAGTTTGGAATTGTGTCTTTTACCAAATCAAACACTTTCTTGCAAGTTATCAAACTTTACATAATTTTCGCTTTCACCCTCAACTCCACGATTGAGAGATCTACCGGTGAAGATGATAATATTATAAAAGAGAATATTATATAAATAGAATACTAATAGAATAAACATTAAATATATATATTGGTAAATAAATACTAAAGTAAATTAAAATAAATTAAATGTTGGAGTTCATGTCACATCAACAATAACATGCTGGAAAAAGCTATTGCCGATAAAACCGGTATAAATTGAACTAGGAAGTTAAGTTTAGGCCCGTGGTGCAAGGTTGTCAAGATTAAGATCTTACCTAATATCGTTTTATGTTTTGCAGGATTGTGATCGTAAGATCCTACCAATGAACTAGTATCCAAATTTGATCTCAAAATCATACTTTATGCAATATCCATTATAAGTTAATGTTGATTAAAACTTCAATGGTAGAATCAAAAATAACTTTTTTAACATGATTCATAGTCCTAATGCTCTCTGAGACTTCTTGCGACATGCAATGCTCGATTTCAAGTTAAATAAATGAATTTTTCAGGCATGACTATATAGTAAATACTAAAGAGGTAGGATCGGATCGTGTTAAGATATTAAGATCCTAGTTAGGATGACTTAGATCTCAATATAGATCTTGCTTCAGTTGTAGGATCTTAAAATCGTAAGATCTTAAGATCGAAATCAGGATCTTAACAACCATGTCGGGGTGACTTAAAAACCGTTTAGTAACCTAGATTATTCCAAAATTAATTTAACCTTAATTTAAATAATTTTTGCTAACTTTTTCTCCATTTCTCGTAGTTAGTTTCATAACCATATGCAATAAATGGAACCAATCTTCATCTTTCTTAATCTTCATCTCTCTTTGGGTATTTATGCATTAACATTACATGCGTTCATGTCGTATATCGTAAGAGCACAACTTTCAAATTTATTTAGACTTGACTCGTAAAGTTAATTATTTGCTTGTAGCGGAATATAAGCTCGTATCCCTTTGTTGGAATGATCATCCATTGGTAACCATTCTTTAGCTCTTTTACTCGACAGAACTGTTCATATGGGCACTTATACGCCACACATACGAGCAAGTCCTGTTACCTTGTGAGCTCATGTTTATTTCTCCATTATCATATAGAAAAAGCAATTCATATTAAAAGAAATATGTACAAAAATAAGCATGCATACGTAGAATTGTTTAAGCATAAACTTATTTGTGTAATTTGCATGAGTTCCATTAAATACATTGCGAGATATCTCAATTCATTCATGTTTAGTCATATCAAACTCAAAAACCTACCGTCATAACAATCCTATTATTCTCAGTCAATAATTCCCCGTTATTTTCTCTAAGATGTACAATAGAAACATTGTCATAAAATATCAAACTACAGAATCATATGCACATGAAAATATATTTCTTTAGTAAACAACTTACTTTTTATCTGGGTTATTTCACCTATCAATTTGTTTTTCTTTGCAATTTTGCATATTTTCTTTCTATTTGTCATGTAAATGCAAACTGTAAACAACCCAAAAGATGAGGTTTGCGTTGAGCATTTATAAGACAAACTGTTTACACCATTTTTCAGATGGCAATGCAAAACATTTCCATGGCACTTTAAACTATAAACTGGAGTTTGATATTTTTGGGTTATTTGGATCTTGTCATGTCTTCGAGTGAGAGAGAACAAAAACCAGTTTTAATGGTTTGGTTTGGTTTTAAATTTGGGTATTCTGAATCGAGCCTAAGCTTTTATTTTCTTTTTTTCTTTTTTTCAATTTGTTAGCTATATGATTGTTGGTAGTCCAATCCAAACTCAGAAATTCATAATCTTAATTTTAAAAATGGGCTAACCACTCAATCAACCAAATGAAAAGTGGGTTCGTTTAGGTTGATAGATTGATAAATGGTTAATAACCAAAATCTAAGGGGGTGTTCGAATACTCATTTTCTACATGATTATTTGTTTATTATGATTAGTTATTTATTAATATTTGGATAAAATGATTCCGATTCCAGTTATTTGTGTTTTTATTAGAGATAATTAATGAAATCATATTTTGTTTAATAATTTAATATAAAGTAATAACTTAGTGTAATCGTTCAAAACAAACTTTAATAGTTTAATTTAAATATTTCATTAGTATATATTTAATAATTTAAATGTCTTAAATCAATATAAACGTGGATCAAAACGGTTTTATGAAGAAAGAGGTGATTTCTTCACGAAGACAATGGACCCAACGATGTTATCGTGGGTATGTACGGCAGCGTATCGAGGACCTCGTTGAAATTAAAAGAAGTATAAAAGAAAAAAGAAAAATTTAGAAGACATTCTTACACGATATCCGCCATGGCTTCAAAAGTGAGAAAGTGGGTAACAATCGTTTCCTTCACTGCTTCCAGAATATTCTTTTTCTTCATCTTCTTCCAAATTCCTCTTTTCAGGTATCATTTTTGGCATCTTTTTTGTAAATTCATGCGTTGACCTTTTAATTCACAACTTGTTTATCGAAACTCGTTAATCGATAGATTAAATCTGATATATCATCATTATCATGCTACAATCTGTTTTAAATCGGTTATCTCTTTGCTGATTTTCTGGCAGAAATTAGGTTTTTTTTCCATACAATGTGTGATCAAATGGCAACGCTGATTAGATGTTCACGATGTTATTGCATTATTGTGCAAAATGTTCACGATGTTATCGCATTTGCGTTTTTGATTACTTTATTTGCGGTTTCTGTGCATAATTTCACGATGTTATTGCAGTTTTTCTTACGTTCATGTGACGACAGTTAACATTTGCAACTTTTTAATTGAAAATCGTCAATTTGACTGATTCACATTATGTTATCGTGCTTCATATATGAAGCTTTCACATTTCAATAACCACACCACAATCTGTTATCAATTACTTCATTTACAGATTCTGTGGAAGATCAGTTCTTTCTCCTTAATCTTCCGACATGATAACATGAATTAGTTTTTTTTCTACGATAAAGTGATATAACGACAATGCTGAAACATTACACGTTCACAGTTTTATTGCTTTTTTTTTTTTAAATTCATGTATTAACAGTTTCGATTTGCAATTTGTTCATCTAAAATCGTTAATTCAGCGATTAAATATGACGTAATTTAATGTTATCATGATTCGATATAAGAACCTTTATCATTTAATCACTTCATTTTACAGTTTCCGTAGAAAATCAGTTCGTTGTCGTTGATCTTCCAACAGGAATTAGGTTTCTTCTTCCACAAGAAATTGATTTAATGCCAATTTTCCTTGATTAAAGTCAGTCATTTTTTACTTCTTAATAAAACATGAAACAAATACCGATGTTTTTCATTATCGTTATGCAGATTCCCATGTCGAATTGGAACATGCATGACACCAATGGAGCTAACATCCACACAATTGCTTGCAAGTGAAGTAATTCCTTCATGGGTAGTGACAGCTGTCCTTTATCCAGGTGCCATTGCAAAAGCTCTTTTCAACGACAAGCCTATTCCAAAGTACAATGCCGTTTTAGACACATACAAATTAAAAAATCTCAAACAAGTCCCTTCAGTTACCTATCTCCAACATATCGAGGTGTGTGGTTTTATCACCCTTTTCACCAATTTATATATTTTTCTTCCAAAAAAATAAATGATTGTATAAATTGATAAAAAAAATAAAAAATAAATCCATTTTGTCAGGTTTTAGCGGGGAGTTATTTGGCAATTGCAGGGGCGATGATAGGGCTATATAGATCAAGGAGATTGGGATTTATTGGTATGCTTTTGTTAATTTGGGGACTTTCTAAAGAACCTCATTTCAACAAAAGACATGAATCATTCAAAAATCACAAAAATGCCATTGATGTCTACTACCCGACAATGTCGATCACGGTTCTTTCGGCCTTTCTTTCCATAAGAAATGATGTTAAAAACATTGTTTCTTGTTTCAAGTGGACTTTTTCAAAGTCCAAATACAAATGAAGTGTTGAACAATGTGTCAAAAATCATGTCTTTTCGTCTTTAATGTTTTGGGTTTTTGGGTAGTTTTTGTAGTCCAAATTGGTTTATCGATAAGAATTTCTATTTGTCCATTAGCGTCTGATTGTGATGAGTATTTCATTGCATTTGTTGTGGTTTGACCTCGTCTTCTATCCACGTGTCTTAGAATTTATTATTCTTTTAGAATAGGAGTATTGAATTTAACATTGTTTGAGAAAAGTGCCACTCAATAAGTCTAGATCGGGTTGAATAATATTGGTTGATCAGAATTGAGGGTTGTTTTATGAAAACTTTGAAGTTTAATTTTTAAGGGTAAAATGTAGAGTGGAGTGCTGATAAAAGGGAGTTGTGTTGACGGTAGAAAAAAATGTTCATTTTGTTACTTTTGTAAAGTTTTAAATAATTATTGTATCATGTATAACTTTGTTTTAAATAAAATAGTTAAGGAGGGTGTTGGTATTTGTATATAATGAGGAGTTGCATCCATGTACGATACAACAGAACCCTTATATATGTATGAGATTAAAAATATGTATCAACCTGTTTATTTTCGTGTCGGGTTGGCGTATCAACTCGTTTACTTTATAAATGCGTCGTAGCATGTTATATTGAAACACTGAATAGGTTGAAAGAATAAGAGTTGGGGAGGTGGAAAAATAAAAAGTGAATAACTGGAATGAGTAGTAGTTTGAGAATTAGTTGGACGCAATTTACAATAAGTTTAAAGAAACAAAGTCTCAATGAAGGGAAAGTGACCAAGTGCGATTGTGGAATATGATATATTAATGAAAAAGTAATAACCTAAATTTATATCTTAACTTGGAAAAACTAATTAGTGGTTTCTACATTACAAAATAATCCGACCTAATGTTTTCTTTGATATTTTGCTTAGTTTCAAGCATGACCAATTTACCTAAAAATTTAAAAGAACTTGCATACAAAAAACGTGTCACTATCGAGTTAAAAGGTTGGACTCTAACCCAACCCATTTAATTAAACGGGTTAAAATCTCTAACTCAAACCAGTTTATTTTCATGTTGTGTTCGTGTCGTGTCGAGAATTACCACCCCTAATGATATGTGCATATTGTTGATGTAACCGTCTTTTTACAATTGCGATGTGTGTTAGCATCGAGCTTGGGGTTTTAGAGGTAAACATGCATGCATGAATGCATGCGTGCGTGCAAATACGTTTTATATGTACATATACATATTACATATTCATACGTAAATTTTTGGTTTTAATTGTAACAATATGTATTTATATGAAAAAAATATAATAGTAAATGTAAAAATTTGTATATATACAGAAAAACATATATTTAGTTGTAAAAAATGCTTTATTTATACGTAAAGTTACATGTTATATGTATTTATACATATGAATATATAGATAGTACGCGATATTAAAGGTTTATAGATTAAAAATCAATTATAAATGTAGAAATAGATATTTATACTTAAAAATTGTTTTAAATGTATAAATACATATTTGTGTGAAAGAAAATATATATTTAGTTGTAAAAATACTCCATTTATTGGTAAAATTATGTTTTATACGTATTTATAAACATCAATACATAAATAATACGTATAAATTTGGAAAATAACTGCTTGTACTAAAAACTATGTACCACATGTAACAACAATATATACATTATATTAAAATTGGTTGAATTTAATCAATAGTGTGTTTGGTTTAGTGGTATTGATGTTGTCATGGTATCCATGATGTTGCAAGTTCAAATACCAAATAGCTCCTTAGTTTTCATTTTTTTGGTCAGGAGGACGGAAAGGCAAAGCTCCTTACAACTGCACTAACATCAATTATGTTTTGAAAAATCTATAAACAAGCCATAAAAACATTGCTCATGATATTTTGCTAATTGTATTGGTTATATATTTTAGGTGACTTCCAACAATTTGGATCTATTCATTTGTTTTCTTTTTAATTAAATCCTATTGTTTTTTATTTGTTTGACATGATACATCGATTCGATAATAAAACTTGAATCGACCTTGAATGATTTGAATTTGTTTTATTTTTATTCAATTTATGGTCATCCATAAATTCCTAAATATAAAAAACAACTTCTAGCATGTTTAATTAGGTCCTTTTGAAACGTAAAAGGTTTGCTTATTAATTGCAAAAGTCCATAGGCAACGCAAAACTAACCTCTTTCGGCAAAATTGCAATTGCATCGATCTTGATTTTTAAAAAAACTTTTGAAATGAGACAAAAATGTCTTTTTGGAACCATATCCATATTACTTCCATACTTTGTCAAACACTCAAATGATTAGTTTACAACTAATTATCTGATTATAATTATTTAATCACGTAGTCACATTCAAAACGCCTTTTTGGATGAGACAAAATATTGCAATTTTTATCTGTCACTGTCCTAGTTCAATGCAAGCAAGCCAATCACAAACACAGTACAACCTGTTCTAAACTGCCTTACACATGACTAGTGTGTTGAGGCAAAATCTCGAAAATGGAACACAAAAAAGGTCTGAATTTACACCTTTATTAGATGTGAGCTCACTCATACATGCCAAATATATTTTAAAAAAATGTTCCTAAAAACAATACCTCAAAGATTCTCTTACTGTAAATGGATATTCTTATATGCAACAACCATCCAATCTCAACAAATTTGAAAAAAAAAAAAACAAAATGCAGCCGGCTATCACACTCACACTCACCTACTGAAGCTTCTTGATTCCAGGAAACGAAGGAAGAATTGCAATCAAAGCATCACCATACCCCACAGGTTCTGTTCACATAAATCAAACATGTAAAATATAAAATTAAAATAAAAAAAAAACAAAATGACTCAAATTAATGTAATTCATAAAACTATAAAAGTAAATTATGCTTACCACCATCATCACGAAGTATCTTAATAACCTCTCCACCTACATCAGACTGAAACAGATAATATTATTAAAAGTCATTTCTAACCAAAAGGGTAAAATGGTCATTTTTCATATTCAGACTGTTCTAAGTTCGAACCTCAATGGGAAGGTCGCCACCAAGCTGCTCGACATAACAAATAACTTGTCCCTCCTTTACTATTTGCTTCTGGTAGAATAAATCAATAATGCAGATATAAATTAAATTTAACAAATAATATTTATCTGTAAATTGTAAAATAAAATATAAATTTCTGATACTTACCTCTTTGCATGATGGAGGCGCTCGTTTCCCTTTAATAGCTCTAGATCTTCTGAAGTACCCAACCTGTTCATTTAAAGTTTTAAACTTAAGTTCCAAATTTTATAAAAAAATAAAAATAAAAATAAAGATCATCCATTAAAAAAATTATAAAACAAAAATGTATTCTCAGTTCTCAGTTCTCACCCTGGGAGACTGAACTATAACCAATCCATCATCTGCAGCTCTATCAAGAAAAGTCTGAATCCCTCCAGATGTAGGTACAGCTTTTGTGATGGCTAAAGAAGTTGATGATGCTGACCCATTTTGGTCAATTGCCTCCACAGTTTCTCCGGTGACCGGAGCGGTCACCGGAGGTGGAGGAGTTGTAATTTGTCCGGTCAAGTCCCTCAGTACATATAGCCGGAATCCACCAAGCTAATAACATAAATCAACAACATAACAAAAAAGATAAGAATTTTGTGGAAAGACGTTATATACAAAAAAGGGTTACTCTTTGGGCTGGCCCACACAGTACAAATATCATATCAGATGTAAATCAGGTACACTGTACAACTAGGGATTACTTACTTTAATTTCAACCTCTGCAATTGAGGTTGAGTCACAAATTTGTGTTAGAAGAGACTCCACCTGTAAATATTTGCATAAATGGATGGATTGTGTTATTTCTTATGATGTGATAAAATGTTGTGTAGAATTTATGGATTACTTACATGTGAAGCATTTGGAGTGAGTTGACTTGTTGACTCGGATGATTTTTCCACCTTCGAATATGCTTCTAAGTCTGTGCCAGCTGTCACGATTTTATGATTATAAAAATATGGATCTTATGGTTATTTATATAGAATGTGAAGTCTTGAATGGTTTTTAATCAGATTTTTTAGCACAAAATTTTAGTAATGCCTCTTTATGGTATTTTAATGCCCTTGATTTGAGGCACTATGTAGATCATGGATTTCATAGATCTATCTTATTTACGTGCAATTTGGTAAAATATCAATTTTATCATATGTAAGATGTATAATCAACTAAACCCAAAACCCTAATTTTTTTTATAAATTTTGATCAAATAAAGAATGCAATTGAAATTTCTTACATTGGGCGTTCTTGGCAGGCAAGCATAGGCACCGATTGGATGCCTTCCCTGAACGTTGTGATAACATTAAACCATCAAACTTTGACGAATTCGAGAGCCTTATACTATGCGAATTCTTCTGTAAATTAGTTGATTCAATTCTAGCAGGACCTTCATAAATTCTCAAACTGGAAGCCCCAAAGCTACCTGGTGAGGAAAAAGCAAATGCACGATTAAAATCTGAAGCTACATCAGAATGCACACCTTAGAATTCATTGAATTACTCCCAATTACGACTATAGAACCCTAGAAATTATTCTACGGGCCAGAACATGACTATATGTCAGTTTATGCACAATCGATTTAGGGTTGCAATATGAATGAAATAGCGTAGGAAGAGGGGGACTTACAGGCAGCCATGAAGATAGGTGAACCTCTGGAAATTGCAGTTGTCGAGATGAAATTCAAAGTGGGGGTTGTGAAGATGGAATTGAAAGAAGATGGGAGGAAGAAGACGAAATTATAACAGGTGGAAGTGGTTGGACTGTGTAGTAATCTTCCTCCGTTACGTTCGAGGCCCAACCATCTGGTTTGGGCTGGTGTGAACCGTACAATGCTAACATGCAATCATACTATCATAGACCACGTTATCACTTTTGACCGCTTTTTCTATCGTTGATATGAAAAATGGAAAAGATAAAAATGTTTAATTTATTCATTATTCTTTTAAAAAATAATTGAAAATTAACTCAATGACTTAAATAACTATGAATTGTGGAGATGTTATCTGCATAATTCGTAAACGTCGGTAAAATTTATGGTTCAAGCATTTTAGATCGTTTTGCAGATGAAATTATGATGTCATTTGCGAAATGATTATGTTATTTGCGGAATAGTTGGTATTTTGGCTTATTTCTCTAGGATAATTACAGTTTATTAAATTTCCACGTATCTTTTATTAAAATTTGATCTACCACCTTATTTGTACATTGTATAAAGTATTTTAAATAAAAGTCTATCATGCACCGTGAAATGAGTTCATCTAAAGTTGGTGTTTGACATTATGAAAATGATGATTGTTATATTCCTTCCGATAATAACTCAGTCCCGGAGGCACGAATGGAGTGCTAGTTGTTAAGATGCTTGATTGCATATTTGAAGTGACGATAAGCGCTAAAGAAGACAACCGAAGGGGCTTGAAAAATAGTCGGATACTTAATGACCGTTCAGACGTTCTAGCTTCACGAGTGAAGAAAAGAGAAGAATGGGTAGTTGATACTAAGAAAAAACTAAAAGTGGCGGAAAAGTGGATTTGTGGTGCGGATGCAGAGATTTACAGACTTTGGGGAGAACAAGTCTGTCTAGATAATGTTGTTTGAATTATAGGAGGTTTTATTGATCGCAAAAAACAATATATCTCTTACAATTTCATATGTGTGACCTGGAAATTAAGTTCACAAGGAATATAATGACAAGTTGTGACGTTTTGGTTTAAGTAATGAAAATATATAATATCGTCCTTAAGAAACTTTTCAGTTTCATGTTAAGCAAATTACAGAAACTAATCAACCCAAATAATATTTACACATAGGGTTGTAAATGAACTGAACGTTCAGAGAACCGTTCGCGATTTGTTCGATGAGAAGTTCGTTTATGTTCGTTTATTTAGTAAATGAACAAACATGAACATTGATATTGTTCGTTCATTTACGTTCATGAACGTTCGTTCATTTACATTCGTGTGTGTGTGTCTATATATATATATATATATATATATATATATATATATATATATATATATACACACACACATGTACACACACACACACACACACACATATATATATATATATATATATATATATATATATATATATATATATATATATATATATATATATATATATCATTATTATATATAATCACTGGTATGCTTAGGATTTTAGTAAATGGATTCAGGAAATTGAAGAGCTATGGTCTTTGGAGAGCGCGTGACCTTCTCTGTGAGCACGTGTTTGGCTTCTTCCTAAAGTTTCCAAAATAAGGATTTTCCTGGATTTTTATGGGATTTGTTTTTGAATTTATCACCTTCTCGTTCACGTTTCAGGACACCTGTTCTACGACCGCTTACTCCACCTATAAATTCAATCCACCTAGCGTACATGGTTTTGTCTTCAACAAACCACTACCCGTCATTTATTTGTAGACTTCAATCAACTCTTCTCTTCCCGACTAAGCAACCACACGGAGACTTTCATCTTATGTGTTTCCTTCCTCCTCTCTATCTCTCTCTTTCTTCCAGCGATGTCGCTCCTCTCCGACGTCTCTCGTTCTATTTTTACCGTCACTTAGCACTCATGTTTATATTTATCAAATTCTGTCTTGGACTTCATAACACTTATAAATAGGGGTTAGTTCTTGATTATGTTGGGGTTTTATGGGCTACCAAATTCAATCCATGACAAAAGTCAAACCCTAGCTACTGTAAGCCTCAATTGGGTTCTCTCTAATATTGAGATGTTTCGTAATTCACCCATTATTAGAAATTTCCTGGGTTTGTTCAGTTGATGTTTCAAGAGTAAACATTTATGGTTAGATTTAGCTATAGATCCAGTTTGTGTCGAATTTAACATCTTTGGTTTGTATTTTTTTGTTCAATTTTTGCAGGGCTACTTTACCATATATGGATTTGCTGAGCGTTACCCTTGATTTCCGCCAAGCTCTATCGCCACCGCATTATCTTCTTGGGCAAAACGAAGAGGTATGGTTACTCATAGGTATCGTTTCATCAAGTCCGCCTACTTGGTTTTCATCGCTCTATCAACATATCATGGTTGTTTGAATGATTCGAATTTTGAGTTGCAAGTAATCGACTTGAAGTCCTAGAAAACGCCTATTGACTCTTACCCAAGGTAACAAAATCAACTGGTTTCAAATGTTAGGGTTCGTCAAAAAATTATTTTTGCCTTTTCAAATATGAATTTGACAAAATTGAGTTTGATATGTTTATGGAATCGCTTTGATATTCCAGCAATTCATATATTCGTTTATCTGACTCCTGAAAGTGACATTCAATGTTTTATTGCTCTTGGCATTGCCTTCTACTTCTTAAGTTTATGGATTTTGTACGTTGAATATTGTTGGTGGGAACATGTTATGGTACCATATGCATGAAGATCAAGTGGTGAGTTCTATACTAGCTCTTCTTTTCATTCAATAAATCATTTTTCTATGGCTTTCTAACATGCGTAGACGCACTTGTCTTCGACTTCATGTACGCAGATGTCTGATGGTACCAGCGGTTTAATCAGAGCTATGTGTGAGTTCATGTATGCCGATGTTGGTGTTGATAAGATAGCGGACCCTCCAATACCGCCATCTTCCATTAGGGTTTTAGGTATCAACTTTTTATAATCTTATCAATTTTGTGATATATCTGGATAGATCGTTGGTTTTAAGCATTTTGATGTATTTCTACATATCATTTCTTTAAACTATTTTCGAGGCTATTTGGTTTAATTTAATCATATTTCAAACGTTGTCGAGTCACCCGTTTTATATAACCTAACAATAGAGCCTGAAGAAAAATATTTGTAATGTTCCAAAATTAATTGTGTTTGTTTTAAATAGCCCAAACATGTAATTATGGCAGTGATTGCTCTTAAAGGCTTTGGCAGAGAGTTGGCTTCATATTTGGTAGCTATGTTGGTGCCCTTTTACTTGGTATGGAAGTTGACCACCGTCTAATAATCTATTACCATCATTTACTGCATGTAAACCTTGCTGTCAATTGCATTGACTTTCTATACACTACTATACCATGCAACCAAATTTAAATTATTCATCTTCACCATAACAATCGTTAGACACGGACATTCCTTGGGCTAAATGCAAAAGTACCCGATGTATCTTCATTTGTTTATGTATTATAGCATTCCACTTTTATCTTTTGTCTTATATAGCATCCTATGAAGGTATTTGATACTTTTGAAACATGTTCTCTTGTGAGAAGTAAAATGAAATACCCAAGTTACCCTTCCTATTTATGTGCCGATAACAATACATGTCAATTTTGACCTCTTAAGCTATATCTGTGGGCCGTGCTTAGCACGGTCCAATAACCTTACTAGTGTATATATATATATATATATATATATATATATATATATATATATATATATATATATAATGGTTACAATGTAATGGTCATTTATCAATATTTATATTCATTTTGGTTGCTTTTTATGTTTATTTATGTTTGTTTACGTCCATTCATTTCTGTTTGTTATGTTTGTTTTTTTATGTTTGTTTAGAACCTTAATGAACGAACATAAACGAACATGAACAAAGAAATATTTTAACGAACGAACATGAACAAGGAAATTCGTTCGTTTTGGAGTTTGTGTTCGTTCATTTGTTCGGTTAAGCTTAAACGAACGAACATGATCATCCCTCCGTTCATGTTCGTTCGGTTCGTTTACAGCCCTATGTACACATACTCATTACACATTATAGAAAGTAATCAACGAAAATATATATTACATATAAGTGTTAACACATAAATGTTAGACATATCAACCTATCTTTAATAAAATGGGATTTGAAAAAATCTCAAAAAATTCAAGTTATCCTAAAACGAGAAATCATAGTTGTTCTTGGATATAATCAAACGACGCTCTAACATCATTTGCTAAAAAACATGTAAAGAAAGACATCATAATCTCCTAAGAGACTCTCATGTTGAGGTAGTCCCTCAACTAAAACAAAACTCATAAGTCATAACGAGCTTCCATCGTCGTACGTCGGTATTCGTCAAGGAGTCAATTTCATCTAAAGTTACGACGACTTCATTTTGATTTTTTTTTAAATTGTAACATCCTCATTTTAGGCTTAGAAGTTTATACTTATTTTAGTAGAAAACATGAATTTTGGAAAATAAAATAAAATAAATCAATAGATGAAGAAAAAAATTAACTAAATAAATGTTGTGATAAATATAATGTTAATAATTTATTTAAAGTTTAATGAATTCAAATTTAAGGAATTATGTTAAAAGGACTAAATTAGTCAACTTATGAAAGTTAGGATGTAACCATTATGATTTAAAATGTTATGAAAATGATGGAGAATGTTAGATGTGGAAATTTCATAGTATGTATATGTTGTAGTTGTGTTATTTTTTTATTAATTTCTATTAGTTGTCATATCAGTTATGTATTTATTTTATGTGGGCAGCATGAAGGATCTTGTACAAAAACCATACAAGTTAAAAATTGAGTTGGGGTTGGATGTAAGTATGTTCATTGAGATTATGTCGAGATGTTCTTTAAATATATTTGATACATTACGTTGTACGAGGACGGAAATTGAGCAATTGACATATGATCGTTATGTACTCGATGTGTACAAGCAATGTACTGATGTTATATCTGGTTTAATTGTACAACGGTGAGAAATGTTTTCATATTTACATCGGTTGTTTTCACAGTTAACTTATTCAATGTTTATTGACATTGGGTATTTTTTTACTAGTAGTGTGTAGAATTATAGTCGCTTTAAAACAAGGAAACATTGTAGCTAAATATGGCCATCCAAAAAATAATGAAATGCTTTTGTAATATGTTTGTAAACCATCTACGAGATAGTTCAAAGTAATACCGAATCCAAAAACTCGGTACTTTACCCTCAAATATGTTATTGTGCTTATTGGTGCAAATGCATTGCATTGTAAGATATTTCGTTTGTCATTCCCTAAAATATGGCATGTGACTATTTACACCATATGATTATATTAATTGTTACTTTTGAAAATGTTTTAACTAAACATTCTCCTTTTACTTTATTGAATGTAATACTATTGTCTTTTTGTTAATGAAATAACAAAAAAGGTATTGAATGTGCTATATTTCATTTTGAAATTTTTTACTTACAAACAAAGGCATGACGTCAACTTGATTGCATCAAGTTGCCCTTCTTTGCTTCTCCCACAAACGATGAATCGGTTATTAGTAGAAGTTGTGTCTGCATGCTATTAGACATTGGTAATATTTTGAAGAGCGATGCATATCTGAATGAATGGGTAACATTTGCTTTACCGTGTCCAGTTGTCGATGATATGTTATACACTTCCAAGGAATTTGGTGAAACATTAATGAAAGTTGGCAATTTCTTGTTAATGTTGTTGGATTAGGTGTCTAAGCTATGACTTATAAGTTGTATTTATCTTGTTAATTGAAGCAAAGTCCATTTGGGTTGCCCTTATAGCTAGAGATTTGACAGAAAGTTTAGTAGAGAGAAAGGTTGATTTATTAAATGTTTAATAAATCAATATAAATAAAATAAACAGTTTATTAATATATTAAAGTGATAATATATTAATTAGAAACTATATTAATTAATTAGAAATTAATCTAGAATTAATTGGATTTAATTCAGTGATTAATTTAAATAATTAAAGGTGCAGGGACTGGTTTTGTAATTATTCAATAGTTGAATATTGACTAGCCAGTTGGAGCCATAGGTGGCGAAATTAAGAGTGTGGTTACTCTTAATTTCGAAACCCTAATAGGGTTTTAGAGGCTTGGTCCAAATGGGTAACAGGCTTGTCCATTAGAGGACTCCTCTAGGGTTTGACTGTACCACCTGGAGGTTATAAATAAGGGAACCCTAGGGAACCCTAATCTGCGCCAAATACACTCTGTTTCTCTAGAATTTCATTCTCCCCCTCTTGCTCTTGGGTGTGATGTCATTTGAGGCAGGACACTTGTGCTGTTGGCTTTAAGAAGAAAATCAAAGGTTGGTTTTTCTTATTTTAATCTTTAGAAATTATTATTGGCCTTAGGAATTATGTTATATGTTCATTGATAGAAAAACATAGATCCTCATCTTAGGTTGCATGTGAACTTAGGATTATTTAGTTCATTGATTGCTTAAAAACCTTTCAAATGTGCTAATGGTAATTGGGATGTTTGGGTACGGACGATTGACGAGTCGTGGGTGCAGTTTGATTTTCAAAATGATGTAGACGTGGTAAAGTTGTCATGGGATACTCTCAGGGTTGTGTTGGTCCAATGAGCATATGAAGTTTTTTCCTTTCGGTCTGACTTTGAGACAACTAATTTGACGGATAGATAATGTTATATTTTGTATGTTTACTTTGTTTTGGGACTCTTTGTACTTCAATGGTTTGTTTTGGTGTTTTGTTTGTATATATTTTGTTTGGAATTTCTCTTTACTTAAAATGACGTTGTAGGTAGTTTTTGGAAAATTGCCTTGAAAATTTTCACGTATGTACTTGTGATTTTGAAGTTAATGATATATATTAATGTAAA
Organism: Cichorium intybus; assembly: GCA_023525715.1. NCBI lineage: Eukaryota > Viridiplantae > Streptophyta > Magnoliopsida > Asterales > Asteraceae > Cichorium > Cichorium intybus. The sequence continues at coordinate 38,279,708 of CM042009.1, forward strand.
CCAAATGAAAAACAATTTTGACAACTACAATTTGTTCCAATTTTGCAAAGGATAATCTCTTTATAAGAAACAAAATGTATGTGTAATGTCATAATTGAAAAAATATCATGATAAAGATTGATTAAGATAGATTTTATAGGCCGCATACTGTAAAGAGATGGATAAAAAGCTCATTTACTCTAAACGCTTATTTTCTCATCTACCCACCCAGATAAAAGATTTGAAAGTGTTTGATTAATCCATACTAAATGATATAATATGTATTTATTTTCACTTTTTGTAAAGACTTTTTGGAGATATATTATGAATGTGGTCACATAAAAGTATACAAAGTAAATGATGTTAGTTTGACATTAAACCATTCAAGTATATCCAGCCACCAGATGGGTAATGCATTAGTTTCTATGGTCGTGCCAATATGGATTTATTCAGTTTTCCTAAAGGTTATGCCAAATTTTCATTAGAAGTGTTAAATGTTTTAGACATTGGAACAAGTTGACTCTGATCGTTCTCGGTTGTAACCAAAACGTACTTTATCTTATATTCTGTATATCCTACATGAGATATAAGACGTGGAGTGTTACATGCATTTATCCCATATATCGCACAATTTCTCGCTTACGAGACCTAATCTCAAATAATATTTCCTTTTTAAAATTATTGATTTCCACATGGTACATGAAGCCACAATGACCATCATTGCTTGCCAAAATTAAGTTCTCCTTTCCCATGCTCTCATCGTTCATATCACCATTAACCCTCCTCTCATATTCTATATTTGTCACTTTTATCAAACGACAATCCCTTAATGATGCCATCACCTATTACATTATCCCAACCTGCTAGCTCTTCTCTTGTGTCCTCTTTCCCGTGTATACATAGACTCAAACCAACACCCATTTTGCCTCATCATAAATCGAACCACAACATCCCATAAATATTGTGATAACTTTAGCGAGCGTAAAATCGATGGTTTAGCTCATTTTTTGCCTTGCTTTTTGAGTCAAAGTTCACTACTTTGTTAATCATCACTATAATTGTGTGTTGTAAATGGGAAAACACGTTTATATACATATGATAAATTAGGTTAAATGCCTGAAATAAGCTGTTAAAAGATCAATTGTATATGACCTAAATCACAAAATTCGCAAGCAAAATAGAAATACATTTGTGTAACAAATTATAAAAAGGAACCCTAAAGCATCAACAAAGTGAGGGGACTAGGGGAACGAAAAATGCATGTTTATCTAAGAAAACAAAGACTTAGGTTGACTGGTATGACCCTTCACCCCCCTCACTTTTTCTCTGTCATATCAACATCCGGTCAGCACCCTCACGCCTCACTTCCTCTCATTTTTGGTACAATTAATAATGCATAATGTACTATCAATACACATACATATATTAACCCGTGCGATGAAAAACTCCACTGCGAGGAAGAAAAATGAGGGGGCCCTCACTAGGGGGCGATATTCCCCTCATCTCCCTACATCCTTCCCCGCACCCATATCAGAAGGCCTTATTGTGGCTTCACAGTCAAAATACAAATCATTGATTTAATCCAATTAATCATCACTTTAACTTATATGAAATATTTTGTTTTTGAATAAAATATATTATTATATAATAAATAGATTTCAAAATATTAATAGAAGATATATACTACCCTCATACTTCCCAACTAATTGTACACAACAAATGAAATAGAATATTGTCAAATACAACATAAAAATGATTTAAACATGAACTAAACATCTCTTAAATGTTTTAGTAATTGTTACTTTGTATTGTATCTATGTTTATGTGAAAAACTGTTTATTGGGCATCCGTTGACGGGATTAAATCATCGTTGACTGTGAACGTTTTGGAAACGATGAATCAAACGGCATCGATTAATGGCTACACCGTAACGATCTACAACCTCCTACAGCGCATAATTATCACTTCAACAAAAGCCAGTTCCCTAAAGTCATCGTCGAAAGGCCCCTCCTTTGCTCTTCAACACCGCCCTCGCTCCGATCGGACCTAACCTTTTCCGACCATCAAAATATATATCAACGGACGGAGAAAGAGGTGAACGGAGGATTTCATCGCGGAAAATCTGAGAGAGAATGTCGCTAACGAGTGTGAAGATGTCGGAGGATGTGTGGTTAACATGTCTCACTCATGCATTGTCCACCGAGACTGAAGAAATCATGGGGCTTCTTCTCGGCGATATTCAGGTCATACCTTTGCATCATGTCTTTCTCTTTCTTAACTTTTAGCTATATACAGCTGTTTTTAGGGTTTTTTAGCTCATCAATACATTTGGCCTGCTCCAGAGCTATTGCCATTGATTTCTGTGAATGAAATCATAATCTGATCGAGGATGTTCGTGTAATTCCGTCTATATCCTCGAAACTATTCATGCGCAAGGGGCATAATCTTATCATTGCTAAACCCGCTGTTAGCTGTTCTTCTTGGTGTGTGTATTGTTAGGAACCATGAATTATATTTCTTCTAATCTACCTGATTTGACGTCTTTGCTTCCTGATTACGTGCTAATGAAATAAGATGTTCCAAGTTATGTCGATAATTTCATGTCTATATCTATCAGATCCTAATTGATCAAACTCTAACTGGTTTTCTTACAAAATTGCAATTTCAGCACTCAAAAAATGGAAGCGTGACTGCCTTGATTTGGGGAGCATTGCCACAACCTCGTTGTGATAGGCAGAAGGACCGTGTTGAGACAAATCCTGAGCAGTTAACAGCTGCATCAGTTCAAGCTGAGATATCCTTTATAGAAACTTACAGAAACTTGGTTTTCTTTAGTGTTTTCACTCACCTTCTATTATATCAAGAAAATGTATGTATTTGTTCAATTAACCTTATAACACAAAATGACTCTTGAAACTGGAAGAACAACAAGAGTGATTGGCTGGTATCATTCACATCCACATATCACAGTCCTTCCTTCTCATGTTGGTAAGTTTTCATATACAGTGAAATATGATGTCTAAACTTTAAACTAAGGTACTAATTTACTATACTCTATAAATGTGATATGATCTCAATTATGTTAATATATTTCTTTTTATTACACTCTAAAACAAGATTTATCATTCTCTCTATTGCTTGTGCAGATGTACGGACTCAAGCTATGTATCAACTTCTAGATTCTGGGTTTATAGGATTGATCTTTTCGTGTTTTAATGAAGATCAATACAAGGTTCTAACTTTAACTTAAATTTTGTAAGATAATTTTCTAACCTGTTAGTATAAAGATTTTCATTTGCAAAACCCTAAAATTGAAACAAATGTGGCTTGATTCAGGTTGGAAGAATACAAGTTACTGCATTCCAGTCATTAGATGGAAAGCAAAACCATGTGTTAAGACCTGTTCCTGTTTCTCCTATAAATAAAAATTCAATTATAGATCTAGAATCTTCCTTAAGTTCCACAGATAATTCACTCACAATTTCGGGGTCAACACGGGTGGAATCTCTAGAGTATGACACTGGTGATTCAAGAGCTGCTGTAGGAGCTTCAAAGGTATATATTTTTCAATGTTGATTCTTGATCTTTCAACTTTTTAATCACTAATTAATGCTTAGCATTAAGATAGTGTTTGGTATGATGGAATCAGACAAGGAATGGAATGGTTCATTCCGTAGGAATCAGCAAAACCTGTTTGTTTTGTTGGATAAAATGGAATATGTGGTACCTTTCATTCCTTAGTAATCATTTTTTCATTTCATCATGGAATGGAATTGAAAATTGGAACGTAACCCAATTTTTATCTTTGTGAAATTTAATGAACAATTAATCTTTAAAATTTGTATAATATTTTTAATAAATTTACAAATTTATTTTTTGAAATGACAAAAGATTATTCTTATTAGTTATTATAACTTATTTGGGTTTTGATGGGCTTTTATAGTTTATAATTTTTAATTTTTGTAAATAAAAGCTCTTTAACGTATAGAATGGAGTTAAAATTATATATTGTATTTACAGATAACATAAAATATTTCACATAAAAATTCATTCCATTCCTACAATCCAACCAAACATAATCATGGAATATAATTACTCATTCCATGTATTCCATTCCATCCAACTATTCGTGATACATGGGATGGGGTCAATATCAATTTATGTGAATCTATTTATTTTTCTAACTTTAAGCTATATGATTGGTTAGGGTGGAGCAAAATCATCTTCCTTGAAAGGTTTCTTTGCAAATACAGACTCCAACTACCCTACCAGCAACATAGAAAGTTCAGTAGTTGATATTGACCCCATGGATATGTCTGAAAGTATGCAAGAAGCAATGCATCGTTCAAATATGGAAATGAGGTACAAATATTTACATATAGCAACATAAGTATATTTTGCTACTAATATGGGCATTGTACTTTGTCTGTTTGTTACATATTGATTTATCGATAAAGAAATGTAAGTCTGTTTCTATTATGAGTTACATATTTTTGGTAAAAAATAAAGTACGTTGCTTATATTGGTAAAAAGAGTATAAAGTAAGTTGCTATTTTGTGTTACATATTTCTATTTTAGGTAAAAAGATATGTAAGTACTTTAGTATTGTGGGTAAAGAAATGTAAGTATATTGCTATTAAGGGTAAAAAGGAAAGTACATTGCGTATATTGGTGAAAAGAGTAAAGTAGATTGGTGTTTTATGTTTGATTGATTAAAAAGAGGATTTTATTTGTGGCAGTGGTGCAGAATACGTGAGGAAAGAAGTCCCTCTTCATGTTTTGCCAACTTTGTCCCTTCTTAATCTTGAATCGCCTTTAACATCATTTAGTGATTTACAATCTGTGTTATATGAAGAGGAACGGACAGCATACCATCAAGCAATTTTACAAAATATGAGGTAAAATTCAAAATAATATCATCTTAAATACGATGTTTATTTTCTGGCTTCTTTTATTGAATATAGACTGTTTGTTGTAACTTGCATGTGATGTAGGGACGGAAAAGTCCATCCACTTTCCTTAATCCATCATACTTCAACCTATCAAGCTTCTATCTGCAAATTAATGGAATACTGGTTAGAAGTTATGAATTAAAAAAAAAAAAAAAAAAAAAAAAAGAAAAAAGTAAAGGGTTTGTTTTGTTTCAACTCATGACACTAAACTTTGGTTTGCAGCTTAAGCCCTGCCATAACAGCTCTTCAGGACCGTGTGAAGGAAAATGAGATTCGGGTATGTTGTTTTTAAGGGGTAAATATAAATTACAGTTCACAACCAACATAAGTATGTTGTTTTTAATTTACATGTTGCTAATATTTGCAAAAACAAAAATAATAATAAAGTATTTTGCTATTTTCCACACATGTTAATTATTGGGTTACAATATTTGTTTACTTTATTGAACCAGCTTCGTATGCTTGCAAATGAAGCCAAAATTCTGGAAAAAGAAAGCACAAGAGGGAATGATTCTCCAAGAAGTGTTTCATCATCTCATGGACACAGAGGAGGTGCAAAGGATTTATACAATCCGTTTGAAACTAATAACATGAGATCTGTTTCTGGTTCTAGTAGTCGTAGCAGAAAAGGCTCTTAGTTATTTTTGGGCAATTTTTGCTTCATCAATGGAATGAAATTGTATGATATCAGAATCATGTTTTGCTAGAAAGTAGTGATTGGATTGTAAATGGCAATCGAGTTACCTATGTATATTTTTTTTTGAGCAAAGGGTTAGGGGTTGAAATTTCGGTCACGATACATCTTGTTTTAAAATGTGAAATCAATTATGGGACCCATTGCCATTGCTTTTTGTCAACTCTTAGGTTGTGTTTGTTATGATTAATGTTGTTTGTTTGTTTGTTTCTTTTCTGGACTGAATAAATCCTTTGAATCAGACTAAACTACTGCATTACTGTTGCATTTCAACAAATGATTTTATCAATATTTGCTGAAACCGTTCCTAATTTCACCCTGAAGTCGATTTCTCTGTTTTGTGTTTAAAAGTAAGAATGCAACAAGAATAGAAGAACTCGTGTTGATCACATATGGATTTCCTAACTGCCTTCTACAATGGCTTTGGATTTTAGGGTTGCATTGTAATAATGAATTTAAAAGTAGCACCATGAAAACTTGATTTGTAGGTTCAAGATAATCATGGTTGGGCCATTGGCAACTCGTAACCAAAACTCTATAAAAACTTAATTTCTGATAATATTTGGACCATTCATTTTTGTTATGATTTTTCCTTCTTTCTCCTCCTTCTCCTGGTTGTTTTTAGGATGTTGATCTGTAGGCTTTTGAGTTTATGTTTGTGTATAGATTTGTGCTTAGGTTGGATTTACAATCCTTAAGTTGTGTTTAGATATGGATCTCTAACGCCTTGTTCTCGAGTATTTTCTTTCCTCTGCTTTCCTTCCCTCTCCATTCCTCTTCCTCCCAATCATCTCATATTTAGACGAATATATTTTAAGAGAAAATGGCCGATTTTTTCCCTCTCTTTCTTTCATTCCCCTCCTTAAAGAACTAAAACACATTTCCTTCCTTTTCCTCTTATTTCATTCCCTAGAAATGTTGAGCGGGAGCACCAACAAACACGACTTCGAACCTCGACAAACGATCTATCAAACAACTATCTAGACTAGTGAGAAATACGAAGATAAAGCTATGAAACACAAGGATATAAAGTGGTTCACTCGACAATGAGTCGAGCTCCGTCCACTGTGAGAGCCGAGATATTTTACATTGATAAACTTTAATAATTTACAAGAGAGATTCTATGGCTACCACTACACAATGTTCACAATCTCAACATTAGACATCATAACATTGTGTAGAGAACGAGATGTATAAATAGCAAAGTATGGAAGGCGTGAAAATGACAAACTAGGCCTGGGCACATCTAGTCAACTTTACAGTGACTGTACCTGGCTCCCTATGCTGCCCTGACACACAAACATGTGTCCCGCACGTGTTCCCAAGATAACTCTGATAGCTGATGTGACAATCTAGGCTCCGCCTCGGTTGGAAGACTCCTTATCGGTCTCCGGTTGAGTGCCTTCCTTCTTACGAAACTGTGTAACTGTCTGACTATGCTTCCGCGCTTCTGTCAGACTACACTTCGTACGAGGGCCAACTCTTCCTTATGAGAAAACTCTTCTGCATGAACTTCGCTTTGGTCAGAGGATACTGCTGACTCACCTTCTTCGGCTGCTAATGCATTCACTCTTGTGACCGTAGCCCAAGCTACTGCTATCACTGCGAACTGCGGTCTGCATAAGATACTGGTGATTGGCTTCCTCGGACACAACTCCTTGGTCTGGACTAAGTTCTCACTTTGTCATAATACTTCAGTCTGGTAACCCGCCTCAGTCACCATAGACTTCTCCTTTCTACCTTGGATGCCTTCTTCGCATGTACATCCGAGGACAAGAATCCTAATCCGGACGAGGCATGGCTGCCTCGGTCCTGATGATCTCATGCCCTTGGTTTCAACCTTTCTGTTGATCTCCTGAAGAAATACTTCTGTCATATTGGGTGAGATGCACTCGACTTGGGATACTTCTCCCAACTGTCGATCCGCTTCATATGTGATGAATTAATTAAGTGTAACAATTAAATTGTTTAAATTGTTAAACGATTTAATTGATTTATAAGTAAGCCTTTTATTTAATTTAATTGGTAAATTAAATAAAATATATATATATTGTTATATATATATATATATATATATATATATATATATATATATATATATATATGTATATATATAATTATACAATTAAGATTGTATATCTAGATGGTTTATTTATGTATATGATTATGGGTTAAATGTTATCCCATTTAAGAAATAAGAAGATGTATTATTTATAAGCTTTTATTATCTAAGTTTTATAAATAATAACAACCCACTAGCACTTCCTTTGTCATCATAAAATCAGCCATATTGGAAGGAAAAGAATGCATTAAGAACTTAAAAGAGGTGGAAGATGCTTTGTGTCTTCTAGCTTTTGATTATAGAAATCAAATGGGACTTTCTTTTAAGCTAGTTGCATGTGCTTTTCTTTTCTCTTTGTGGGTGATATAGTTGACGATTTTGAGGGTGTTATTGTGATCATTCTTGCTTCAAAAATCAGCCAAAGAAACTCTCTAAAAGCTCTCTTGATAGTTAGCAAAAATTAGATTTTTGTTTCACAAGAAAAGGAGTTCTAACTTGCAAGTTGTGGAACTAGCATTCAAGGGTGTTCAAGCTTGTGGTGGATCAACTATAGAGGGATTCTAATTTGATTCCTAGCTATCAAAATCATCCAAACCAAACCCAAGAACAAAGGTTATGATCTTGAACTTAATCTATGTTTGTTCTTCATATTATCTCTACATGCATGTAGCATGATCCTCTTGAAAATGGAATTTGTGTTCATGATTTTATGCTTCCGTTGCAAACTCTTGTTTTTTGAAACTAATTACATGAACCTTGATTTCCAACAATTGGTATCAGAGCCATGACTATATTGCATGTTTAGATAATAAGTTTATTTGGATAAACTTGGTTTTTGGAAGCCATGAATGTTCATCTTCATGAATGAAAGTTTCATGCATGGCTTCTTTGGCAACATGCAAATATATAATCTATGATTTTATGTAACCAACTATATTTATGTATGCATGCATTTGGTTACATAGATGTTGCCTTAGAAAAACAAAGTGTTGATTTTCTTATGATTTTATGTGATAAAATGGTGCATAAACAAGCCAAGGACCATATGATGCATGTTTTGTGTTTGTATTCGATATGGTTGTAATCTATTCATTTATTCAAATGGTTTGTAATAATAATTAGTTATTTCCTTCTTAATATTCATTTTGTAAATATTAGAATAGTTGTATTTTATTTATTTCACTAAATGTAACAAGAGAAGGAAGTAAAAGACCAAGAGAAGATTGCACCCAACAGCAGCACTTTCTGAAGAGCTGCTGTCCAGATTTCAAAATTGTTTTGGAAGTGTTTTAAAAATTCATATCTTTGTTATTTGGTGATATACTTGTTGGTAACTTTAATATCTAGTATATACATTAAGTTTCAACAAGTATTAGCATCAATAAGGCCAAGAATGAATTGAAAAATGCAACAAAAATCACAAAAATCTTCTTCCTGCTGCCCTGAATTTCGCAAGTTTCATGGGGGCCAAAGAAAATTCATAACTCACTCCATGATGTCAAGAAATGGTGGTTCAAGTGTCATTTGGTGATATAAGAAGCTTGGCAAAATTGTAGCCAAATCGAAGATCATTTGGTTGAGTTTTTGTCACCTTTTTGTCCCTAGGTTTGGACTTGATATTTCATGTATGGCTCACATGAAATATCAAACTAGTTGGCTTGTGTTTATGCACCCATGCATGCTTGTGATGATTGAATGTTTTATTATGTTATGTTGTGGATGAAAATAAGATTTTGCATGCTAGAAAACCTAGATAATTAAACATAATCATCAAGGAGTTTGTATTTTCAAAAGTTGACATTTAAAACATAAGATGTGATAAAATTGGTTTTATTAAAATGAGTTTTGTTATAAAACCTACTAAGTCAAGTTTTGAAAATGATTGAAACAAGAAATAAAATGGAGATTTTATGAACTCTTACAAACTCCAACCCTAAGTAATAATGGTAATTATTTAGGATTATAAATTGGTTCTAATATATGTGATCAAACTCAAACTTAATATTGGATATTAATTGTAATCTTGACCACAAACAAAGAATCAATAAAATGGAGATTTTATGATTAAGGAACCAATTAACAAAATAAGATTTAATGGTACCATGTTCATTGGATGCATGCAATCTACATGATACCATATGTTTTTCAAAATTAGAATTGTAAAACATTCAAATCCCTTATGAAATACGAATCAATGCCGTCCCTCTTAAAGACACTCATGTATCACTTGTATTTCCTTGTGGGATAAAGGATACCTAACCACTTGGAGTCTTCTTGTGATACAAGAAGTAGTTTTTCAATATTGATGGGATAAAGGACACCTAACCATCAATAGTTGACAAAACTACACGTCCGTTTAAGTAGGATGATTCGTTTGGAAATCTCTTGTGATAAAGGTCACCTAAGCATTAGAAATCCAAGGCATAGATGGGATCAAACATGCCAAACTTATAAATGTTATAATGGGATCCCATAAATCTAGAAATTATATTTGGATATAATTGGTAAACCGTTACCTACCTTGTTGATTCGAATAGGCGGGATAAAGGATACCTAACCACTTATTCGTAATGCAACTTGGATTCTAGACCTTAATTAATTAAAGTTTATGAAACAAGAAAGGGTATTAATTATTAAGGACTTAATATCATAATTTACTAAATAGAACCTTGTTAAAATTTTGTAGATGGCACCAAACAACAAACACTCGGCTCCTAACAAAACCTCACTACGGTCTCTCCTTGAAGGAGAAAAACTTAACCATACCAACTTCTTGGATTGGTACCGTAGTGTGAGAATTGTTCTCAAACAAGAAAAGAAAGAATATGTTCTCAATGAACCACTTCCAGAAGAGCCCCCTGCCATTCCTAAGCCCGCACACGATGCATGGCTTAAAAAGATGGATGATTCCATCGATGCATCATGCCTCATGCTGGCAACCATGATTCCCGACCTTCAGAAGGATTTGGAGAATCATTCAGCCTATGACATGATTAATCAACTAAAGGAAATGTTCCAACAACTTGCAAGAACGGAAAGGTTCGAAACTGTTCGGGCTTTCCATGCTTGCAAGATGGAGGATGGGCAGTCGGTAAGCTATTATGTGCTCAAAATGAAGAGTCACATTGATCATTTGGCACGTCTTGGAGTTGTGATGCCCGAAGAGCTAGCAACGGATATGATCCTTAACTCCTTGACAAAGTCCTTTGATCCTTTTGTCATGAATTATAACATGAATGGTTTAAACAAGACTATCCCGAAATTACATGGGATGCTAATTACCGCGGAAAAGACTCTGCCTAAGAAAACCACTCAAGTTCTCATGATCAAGGAAGGTGGCACAAAGAGAACTAGACCCGAACACCCCACCAACTCCAAGGGCAAAGGAAAAGCAAAAGCTTTCAAAGGTAAGGGCAAGAAAGTTGTCCAACCATCCCATCCGCCCAAGAAGAAGGCAAAGGTTGCCAAAGAAGACACATGCTTTGAATGTGGCAAAGCTGGGCATTGGAAGAGAAATTGCCCTACGTATCTTGCGGAGTTAAAGAAGAAGAAGGCCGGTGAAGGCACTTCAGGTATCTATGTGATAGACCTAGAACTTTATAATTTATCTCCTAACACATGGGTATTTGATACTGGTTGTGGAACTCACATATGTAATATGTTGCAGGGGTTCAAAAGGAGTAGGCGACTGAAGGCAAATGAGGTAGTACTTCGGGTTGGAAACAATGCAAGGGTTGCGGTGGATTCAATTGGAAGTTTTAATTTATTACTACCTAATGGCTTGTGTATGACATTGTTGAATGTTTATTATGTTCCTAGCTTGACTAGGAATATTATTTCGGTTGCTAAATTAAGACAATGTGGATTTGATCTTTCCTTTAATAATGATGATATTTGCGTTTACAAAAATAATGTATTCTATTTTGAGGCTAGGCCTTTAAATGGAATTTATGAAGTAAACCTTGATGAAAAGACTAACCATGGCTCTTTATACCACACTTTCACCAAGAAACCCAAATTTGATTTGAGTCAAACCTATCTATGGCATTGTCGCCTTGGGCATATAAACAAGAATCGCATATCCCAACTTCAAAAGAGTGGACTTTTGAAGGCAAATGAGAATGACTCATTTGATATATGTGAATCTTGTTTACATGGCAAGATGACTAAAGCTCCTTTCTCCGGAACCAATGAGAGAGCAAAGGACTTGTTAGGAATCATACATACGGATGTATGTGGTCCTTTCAAGCCAATGACTAGATATGGTGAAAGATATTTCATCACCTTCACTGACGACTTTAGTCGTTTTGGATATGTTTATTTAATTAAACATAAACATGAGGCGTTTGAAATGTTCAAAACGTTTCAAAGTGAAGTGGAAAATCAACTCAACAAAACAATTAAAGTTCTTCGTTCTGATAGAGGAGGTGAGTACTTAAGTACAAACTTTATGGATCATCTTAAGACTTGTGGAATTGTTTCACAACTTACTCCACCTGGAACACCACAACATAATGGTGTGTCTGAGAGGCGGAACCGAACACTATTGGATATGGTTCGATCCATGATGAGTAGAAGTACTTTACCTTTATCATTTTGGGGTTATGCTTTACAAACAGCTGCTCGTCTCCTAAACATGGCACCTACTAAGAAGGTAGATAAAACACCTTATGAGATATGGCATGGAAGGGTTCCATCTTTATCCTATCTCAAGGTATGGGGTTGTGAAGCTTATGTTAGACAAGAAGCTTCAAACAAATTAGAACCCCGTTCAACTAAATGTATCTTTGTAGGGTATCCGAAAGATTGTCTTGGATACTATTTCTACAATCCCATCGAGAATAAGATATTTATTTCTCGAAAAGCTGAATTCCTAGAAAACAAGTTTCTGACGGAAGAGGCTAGTGGGAGGTTTGTGGAACTTGAGGAACTTCAGGAACCACAACCTGATACACAAGAAGTTGAATCTAGCATTCAACAAGAAATTGTTGAACCTGAACAAACGGTTGATCAGGAACAAGTTGTAACACAAGGTGTTCGCAAATCTGGTAGGGTTCGAATTGAACCAGAAAGGTATGGTTACCTTTTGATGGAAGAGGAATGTTATACGATAGATTCTGATGAACCCGTCAACTATCAGAGTGCAATATCAGATCCTGAATCTGATAAATGGCTTGAGGCCATGAACACTGAGATGCAATCCATGCACGATAATCAAGTTTGGAACTTGGTTAATCTTCCCACCAATTGTAAGACTGTTGGGAACAAATGGGTTTTCAAGAAGAAAATCGACGTGGATGGAAATGTTCACACTTTTAAGGCTAGACTTGTCGCTAAAGGATACTCACAGACTCATGGTATTGACTATGATGAGACCTTTTCTCCAGTGGCAATGATCAAGTCGATTAGGATACTTTTTGCCATAGCCGCGTACTATGATTATGAGATATGGCAAATGGATGTCAAGACCGCTTTCCTTAATGGACACTTATTGAAAGATGTCTATATGGATCAACATGAAGGTTTTGTCGATCCCAAGCATCCAAACAAAGTGTGGAAGCTTAAAAGATCTATCTATGGATTAAAGCAAGCGTCTCGAACATGGAACATCCGTTTTGATGAAAAGATTACGAGTTTTGGATTCATCAAAAATGAGGATGACTCCTGTGTTTACAAGAAAGCTAGTGGGAGCATTGTCATAATCCTAGTATTGTATGTAGATGACATACTTTTATTTGGAAATGACATCCCAACCTTAAAAGGTGTCAAAGCGTTCCTTGAGAGTTGTTTCTCAATGAAGGATCTAGGGGAAGCTGCTTATGTATTAGGCATAAAGATATATAGAGATAGATCTAAGAGACTTATTGGTCTTAGCCAAAGTGTATATATTGATAAAATCTTGAAAAGGTTCAAGATGAAAGACTCCAAAAGAGGATTCTTGCCAATGCCGCATGGTACCATCCTAAGCAAGTCTCAGTGCCCAAACACTAGGACTGAACTTGAAAGGATGAAACATGTCCCATATGCTTCGGCAATTGGGTCCATCATGTATGCCATGTTATGCACTAGGCCCGACGTCTCATGTGCCTTAAGTATGACTAGTAGGTATCAACAGAACCCAGGTGAAGCCCACTGGACTGCTGTAAAGAACATTCTTAAGTACTTGAGAAGAACTAAAGATATGTTCTTAGTTTACGGCGGTTTGGAAGAAAGCTTAAAGGTAAAGGGTTACACTGACGCAAGCTTCCAAACAGATAGGGATGATTCGAAATCTCAATCTGGGTATGTCTTTATTTTAAATGGAGGAGCCGTGTCTTGGAAGAGTTCCAAACAAGAAGTGATTGCACAATCCACTACAGAATCAGAATATGTTGCTGCTTCAGAAGCTGCTCAAGAAGCTGTCTGGATGAGAAAGTTCATAGAAGATCTAGGGGTTGTTCCTTCCATTCGGGACCCTATAGAAATCTTCTGTGACAATCTAGGTGCTATAGCTCAAGCAAAGGAACCTAGATTGCATCAAAAAACCAAACACATTCACCGAAGGTATAACTACATTAGACATGAAGTTAAGAATGGTGAAATAAGTATTCACAAGGTTCATACAGATCAAAATTTGGCAGACCCATTCACGAAACCTTTACCCCAAACTAAGCATGAAAGTCATGCTAAGGGTATAGGACTCCGTTTTTCTAATGAATGGATTTGATTTGTGTTTAATGTTTTATGAATATGAACTTATGTAAACGACAAGAATTATGTAATATATGTGACGTGATGTTTCATTCATAATTATTGTGTTTTATTAGCATGTTTAATTCTTGAATAATTTAGTTATTCTAAACGTCCATAGTCGATCATAGTTGTGGGAGCAATTATGAAGTAAGACTAATATGAATTGGATTGGTTGACTTTTATGAGTAAAAGTAGCAAAAGGTTGCAACCAAATTCATAGGTACTTGTCAGTGAACAAGTATTGGACTTGACCCGTTTCAAGATCACTCCATGGATCATCATCATAAGTGATTCTTGAATAAAGGTATTATCATTGTATCCTTTGACCTGAGATACATATTTAGGACTCAAGTGTAGAGTGTACTATGCTTTGATATGGTTTACTGTTGTTCTTGAAATACAGACAACCATAAAGGCCATACTCATGCATAGTACTAACTATATGAGGGGCGTATGTAGTCAAGACGGGATTTGTTCCTCTTATGTGTTGAGAGTTAGACATCTAAGGCGCCTGATTGAAAGTTGAACATAAAATGAGAATGATTAAGATCCATGTCTCATGTTCAACAAGATGTCTGTGACAAAGGGATAATTGATAGATAACCTTATACATCAATTAGAGCCTCGTGTTTTCTGAAGAATTGAATGTTGTTGAATGGCACAATGTCATGTGTTATTGGGGGCAGTGAAATGTTGCTAGACGTTTACCACTGTCGATATCATTCTATGATGCAACCTTGTGCAAGTGGGAGATTGTTAGTTCTATATGCCCAAGGATGATCATAAAATGATATTACTAATAATACATGATCCTATAGGGTCACACCAACAACAAGTTTGACACAAATTGATCATTTAGAACGTTAAATTTGATTTAACATCAAATGATACTAAACTTGCAATTTAATCTTGTAGGTTATTATTATTTGAGGTAAATAATAATAACTACAAAATTAAAGGTTGATTAGTAATTCATATGTGATGAATTAATTAAGTGTAACAATTAAATTGTTTAAATTGTTAAACGATTTAATTGATTTATAAGTAAGCCTTTTATTTAATTTAATTGGTAAATAAAATAATATATATATATATTGTTATATATATATATATATATATATATATATATATATATATATATATATATGTATATATATAATTATACAATTAAGATTGTATATCTAGATGGTTTATTTATGTATATGATTATGGGTTAAATGTTATCCCATTTAAGAAATAAGAAGATGTATTATTTATAAGCTTTTATTATCTAAGTTTTATAAATAATAACAACCCACTAGCACTTCCTTTGTCATCATAAAATCAGCCATATTGGAAGGAAAAGAATGCATTAAGAACTTAAAAGAGGTGGAAGATGCTTTGTGTCTTCTAGCTTTTGATTATAGAAATCAAATGGGACTTTCTTTTAAGCTAGTTGCATGTGCTTTTCTTTTCTCTTTGTGGGTGATATAGTGGACGATTTTGAGGGTGTTATTGTGATCATTCTTGCTTCAAAAATCAGCCAAAGAAACTCTCTAAAAGCTCTCTTGATAGTTAGCAAAAATTAGATTTTTGTTTCACAAGAAAAGGAGTTCTAACTTGCAAGTTGTGGAACTAGCATTCAAGGGTGTTCAAGCTTGTGGTGGATCAACTATAGAGGGATTCTAATTTGATTCCTAGCTATCAAAATCATCCAAACCAAACCCAAGAACAAAGGTTATGATCTTGAACTTAATCTATGTTTGTTCTTCATATTATCTCTACATGCATGTAGCATGATCCTCTTGAAAATGGAATTTGTGTTCATGATTTTATGCTTCCGTTGCAAACTCTTGTTTTTTGAAACTAATTACATGAACCTTGATTTCCAACACGTCTAACCGAACGAAGAACTCCCACTAGACCGAATGACCGAGGATCCGTCCGAGACGCAAACCTTAAAAGTACTGGCTTCTCCTCACCTCTATTTCTAGTTACTTCGGACAGCTGATCCTCTTGGGTTGTCTGGACTACTCCGGTTCGAATCAGGCTCCACACTTGCGCAACAAAAAAACTCAAAAACACGATTTTCTTCCCTTTTCCCTAAAATATCTCGAAAACTGGGCGTAAGGCTTAATTTTCAAAGGTTAAGAATTAAGTTAAAAGATTTGTTATGGAGTGAATGACCTTTTTCTATAGATTGGACGATGTTGGTGGAGGAGGGAGGGGACAGAAAAATATTGGATGAGGTGAGTCGGGTGGGTTCGGTGGTCCCTTGTAATTTAACATTGATATAGATTATAATTCAATTAAAAAGATTAAAAATAATAATAAGGGTATAAATGAAAAGTTTTCTGCAAATCTATGAACTAAAACCCTAAGTTCACATGCAACCTAGATTGGATCTATGTTTTCTTTCTTTGAACATGTAACTAAATTCCTAAAGGCCAAATAAAAATTAACTAAAAGATTAAAACAGAAAAAACTAACCTTTAGGTTTTCTTGGAAGCCAAGCAGCACAAGTGTCCTGCCTCAAATGAGATCACACCTAGGGAGCTAGGGAGTGGACGAAATCCAGAGAGAGGGAGGAGTCAAAAAGTGGCGTGAATTATTGTAAGAACCCGCGGAAACTTGTAATGAAATATAAAATAATTATGTGTAACAGTAAAACTATGTAAGAAAAGGGCAAATTGGTCTTTTGCCATGTTTTGGATCCTAAGGTAAAATATTTTGTATTGTGGGTAATAATGTAAAATATATAAAGTTTTATGTAATAAAAATTTAATTATAGTGGCAAAAATCCAAGAAGTGGAACTTAAAGGGGTAAAATGGAAAGATGTGGAGGTATAAATAGGAGAAAAATATCCATACGTTCCAGAAGTTGCAGAAGCATCGGGAGAGAGCGAGAGTTTGGGCAGAGTTTTGGAAGATTCAAGGAATTAGAAGCAAAGATTGAAGATCGAGAAAGAATTCTTATATCAAAAGGTTAGTAATTCAAGTTCTAACCTAGGTTTTCTTGATGGGTTTCAATGAATGAACTGAAATTGTAATTTCAGTTACAATCTATGATGTTTAAGTGATTTCCAGGTTGAAATAAGTGATGTTTTAAGAACATAACCCAAGAATGTGAAAGTAGGTTGCTATTGTTAAGGAATTGAGATTTTGATCAAGAACCCTAGATTGTGAGTTCTTGTGATTAACTTGATTCTAATGATTTATAATAAGTTCCAGATGTTATATTGATTGAAATAAACCAGTAGAAACAATTATAATTTGGTAATTTTGGTTTTTGGACCAAAATTGTAAAAGACGGGAAGTTATAGAAATGGGTTGGAATCACCAATTCCATTGTTTAAAACTTGAAGTAAATGAAGGGTTTTGGTCCTGGAACATTTTCTAGTGATTAAGTCACGAAATAAGGGCTTAACAAGAGAAAATGGGATTTTATAGCACAAAAATCGGACATTCTGGTCTGTACCAGCAGCGATCGCGACCTGATCAAGCGAAAGATAAAGGAGTCCACGAAGCTAAGTAACTCCTAGGTGACGTAAGGTGAGTATTATGTGGATTTTTGAGTACATAGCAAAATGAGTTTTATTCAACAATGTTTTGGAGTCAAGTGGTTTTTATGGCTTTAAAAGTATTTTATGAAGAATATGCTTATAATGTGTACAGAAAGAGAATCAGAAATACAGTGAACTAATAATGTGATTGGCCCATGATGATGAGTTGCTTAGTATCCGGATAAAGACCACGGCTTGCTGCGGTAGGGGTGGTCAAAGACACTACTGGGATGGTACCTCCCGTCGCGAAGTAGTTGTCTAATTGATACCTTGGTAGATGAATCCGTTTCATGCTATCGAGGAAGTAGTTATACGGGTGCGTCTCGTATAAAACCTACGGGTGCGCTCGTAGGAATGTACCATCACATAATAAGGGATACCTATGGGTGCGCTCATAGGAAATAAAATATTGGAAACTGTGAAATGAGGTTATTATTTGAAAAACTGTTTTGGGTCTAAACCCATAATGCTCACGAGACGTTATGTCTCACGTTTTTTTCTTTAAAATGCTATGTACTCAGGTAAACAAGAAGGGCGATAGAAGGGTCAGATGTGGGACTGTAGCTTCTGCTGTATAAAGTGTAAAATAAACAGGTTTGAACTATGGTTATGATGCAAATTCGTGATGCCCCGTTTGTAAAAATTTAAGTGGTTTGTATGACTAAAAGTTTGTAATATAAGTTTTTTTTAAAAAAAAATTTGTGTGAAAGTTGGGGTGTTACAATTATGATGCATGGAGTCTCTATTTTTAGGCTCTAGGTGGTTATAGATAAACCTTAAAGATAAACCTTTTTAATTCAAATCAAGATAAACCTTTTATCATTTGAATTAAACCTATTTATCCTCTATTTATCAAACTCGAAATTAAGGATAAATACATTCAAAAAATCGCCAACATTAAACCAGCCTGGACAGTCACTGCTCAACTATTGAGTATTTACAAAACAGCCCCTGCACCTTTAATTAATTCAATTAATCACCAAATTAATTCCAATTAATTCCAGATTAATTTCTAATTAATTAATATAAATTAATTAATTAATATAGTTTCTAATTAATATATTATCACTTTAATATATTAATAAACTATTTATTTAATTCCTATTGATTTATTAATCATATAATAAATCAATCTTTCTCTCCCCGGACCTTTCTACGAAACCTCGAGCTATGAGGGCAACCCAAAATGGACTTTGCTACTATTAATTAGGTAAATACAAATTATTAGGCATGACTTAGACACCTAATCCAAAAATAAATAGGGTTGTAAACAAACCAAACGAACATGAACGATGGCTTGTTCATGTTCGTTCATTTAAGTTAGCAGAACAAACTAACAAACACGAACGGATAAACGAACAAGTTTTCGTATTCATGTTCATTCGTTTAACAAAGTATATTGTTCATGTTAGTTCTTTTATGTTCATGGACATATATAAACATAAATGAACATATAATATTGTAATTTAATCAAACACAATTGAACATATATGAACATAATGGAAACTTAAATGAACAAACATAAACGAACGTAAAAGAACAAAATAAACGAACATTCATGAACATAATTAAACGAACGAGACAATTGTTCATGTTTGTTCATTTAACTTAACGAACGAGAATTTGTGTTCATGTTCGTTCATTTTTTAAATAAATGAACTTCCTGCCGAAGAGTTCGCCAAGCGTTCAGTTCGTTTACAGCCCTAGGTATAAAAGTTATTTTAAATGGGTCTAAGACCATCCAAATGAGAAATTAGAGCCATAATAAGAAAACAAGTTAAGAGATTGAACAAAAAAGTTATAAAAAGTTATTTTATATGAGTCTAAGACCATTCACATGAAAAATAGAAACCATAAGGGCCATTTTCATTAAGGGAAAAAGTTAGAAATTGAACATATAAGACCATTTATTTATTTATTTTCCTTTTAAATTGTTTGCATATATATAAAGTTTACATTTAATATCACATATAAATTAAGAAATTAAATATTATTGATAATTTAAAAGTTTAATACATATTTTATATCTAACATCATATTTAAATTAACAAATTAAATATATGACATTAATAATTCAAGAGTTTTTCATTAATATAATAACAATTTGCATTTAATAAATTAAATAATGTTGAAAGTTTAAAAGTTAGTAGTTTCACTATATAGATAAGCTATTTATATTTAACAATATATCTAAATTAACAAATTAAATACTTTAGGTAGAAAATTGAAAAGTTAGGGAGTTTTCAAATGCATATGATGCAATGAAAAATATCTCATTTACAGTCGATACTAAGCAATGTTTGCACATTGCACATATTAAAGTTATGCAGTTAAAAATTTGACAAATATATGCTATTGACAATGAATAATTAGAAAATAACAATTATGATAGTGAGTTGATATATAAACTTTTAATTATTACAAACGATATAATTCTCGATTTAGTGTACCTTTCTAACTACTATTATGCTTAATTAATTTAGAAATTACTTACTTGACAATTTTTAATATTTGTTAATTGATTATTATTTAAAATAACAATAATTATTTGTAAGGTAACATAATCTAATATATAATTTTATGTAACTGTTTACTATTATTAATATGTTCAATTAATTTTAAAATCATTTATTATTATTATTAACAAAGTTATAAAGCATTATCCACGTAGAAAGTTTTAAAACCACTTATTATAACTCGGTATAAAACCAAGTAGTATTTATTGTTATTATTGTTAAGTAATTTTAAAAGTTAAAATTTTATGTCTATGTAGAAAGATTTAATTTATTTGCAGTTATTTAACATCAATTCACAAAATTAAAATCATTATTCGAAAGAAATTAAAAAGTCATGAGAGTTTTAAATTAATATGGGTCAAGGAAGTAAGCATATTTTATAATAGATATATAGAATATTATAATTTTAAATAACAAAAATACATTTGATTGGACTATTCGGTTTTTTATTTTAGTAACCAAAACCAATCTACAATTTGAACTATAGGTCAAAACCAATTCAAATATATGAATATCCAAACTATACTGTTCGATCACAATTATTCAGTTATATTTAAATAGCGAACAACCCTAGTAGTTTTCGACAGACAGAAAAGTTATATCGATATCATAAGAGCAATGAGAGTAGACACTATTTGATGAGACCGTATTTGAAAGAACATATGCTTATTTTTAAAAGTGCGTATTAGCTTATCTGGTGTTAAAACGAAGTTTAAAAAAATGTATAAATTAGCTTATTAAGTTGATAAGTTGTTTTTAAGTATTCGACAAATTTCTGCTTATAAATGTAAAATGACAAATAAAGGTCGTGTATAAATATATATATATATATATATATATATATATATATATATATATATATATATATATATATATATATATATATATATATATATATATATTGTTGGATTAGGTGTCTAAGCCATGACTTATAATTGTATTTATCTTATGAATAAAAGCAAAGTCCATTTGGGTTGCCCTCATAGATGGAGGATAGATGTATAGTTCAGTAGAGAGAATAGTTGATTTATTAATTGTATAATAAATTAATAGAAAAATAAATATATGGTTTATTAATATATTTAAGTGTTAATATATTAATTAGAAACTATATTAATTAATTGAGATTTAATCTAGAATTAATTGGATTTAATTTAGAGATTAAATTAATTAATTAAAAGGTGCAGGGACTGGTTTGGCATTTATTCAATAGTTGAATAGCTGGCCAGATAAAACCAGGGACCAAAATGGCGCCACCCTGGAGGCTCCTCCAGGGTTTGGCGAAAGCCTAATTAGGGTTTTGGTAAGCCTGGTCCAAGTGGTCAAAAGCCTTGTCCAGTTGGAGGTTCCTTAGGGTTTCAGGTGTAACCCTAGGAGGCTATAAAAGGAACCCCCTGGCACCTCATTATTCTCGCCATCTTTCTCTCCGTGTTACTCTGCTGGACTGATTCTTCCATCACTTGGGTGTGACTTGCATTTGAGGAAGGATACTTTAGGTTGGTTTTTCCTAAGATCATAAGATCATAAGATCAAAGGTTGGTTTTTCCTAAATCTTCTTTAGAATTGAATTGTATCCTTTAGGTTTTTAGTTCTAATCTTCATAGAAGAAAACATAGATCAATATTAGGGTTGCATGTGAACCATATGAATTTTTGTGTTTATTGTTTGCATAGAAACCCTTCAGTGGTATCAGAGCTAGCTTGTTTTCTTGTGAATTGATTTGAACTGTTTTATGCCTTGAAGTATTTTGCGAAAATACTTCCTTGGGAGGCATGGAAGTCGACGGCTTGGCTAGGGTTTCCTAACCCTAGCCGCCAAGCCCTATTGGTCCCCCTTGATTGCTTGATTTACTTGCCATATTTGTGTGTTGTTATTTTTGGTAACTAGATCAACTAAAATAACTTGAACCTTAATTCATTGGCTTGACGACAAATACAGATAAATTAATTTGATTAATTTGGTAATCTGTAACCTAGATTTAATTAGTTTAATTAATTGATTAATTAAAAGACCAATTAAATTAGTTTAAAGAATTAATTAAAATTTTCAAAAAATTAGTATAATTTGCGAAAATTAGAATTTAATTAATTCTAAAATATTTTAATGAGATTAAAATATATCTTATATGTATTTAAAATTAAAAGTTAATTTAATATGTATAAGAAAATTGGTTAGTCTACCGCTAGTAAGCCTCATTCACAAAACTGTCATATAAAGAGGGTATAAGGCGACTGACTATAAAATGTTAGCCTAATGGGTATCTACTCTTACCCACCGCTCTCCTGGTCAGTCGAGTGTCGTTAGCCGAACGGGTATGATAGAACCGCTAAGCCTTTTAAAAGTATAATGCTATAATTAAAAGTACTAGAACCCTAAACAAATCCCAATCTAGTTACTTTAGGTTAAAAATGTGAATTTGTGCTAATCCATGAAATTGCACATTGCACTTTGTGGAACGTTGGTGGAGCGTGTGTGGTTTACCAGCACGCCAACTGGGGTCCGCAAAGAGTCGCAATGGGTTTCTTGATTTTGTCATTATTAACGGAGCGTGTGTGGTTTACCGGCACGTTAATTAGAGATGACAATTGACTTCAAGAGTACCACGCAATTTGCATGGTTATTCACACCCGGTTTGTGATCCTCGGTATCCCAGTCACAAACAGCGGGGCATTCCCGAGATTAAAACATGCTATCGAACAGTTCGGTAAATCTCAAAGAAACTAGGAATTCCATTATAATATGATTATGTTTCCGCGGTGGAATTGGCTTAATCGTCATTCGCCTACCTTATAAAATTTGCAATATTGATTACGGCATCCCTTTTCGGTATTGTAGATTGTTATTGTAGGATCCTAGCCTTGTATTTATTCTTGGGTGAATATGAGGATTATTATTATTATTCTATCTAATTAAAACTACCTTCTTCTTGTTCAGATGTCTTCTGACAAATCCGTTCCCCACTCAAATCCCGGTAATGTCACCTCGATTCTGTCATTATGCTCAAAAGTGACGTTGGACGGCACTAACTATAATGACTGGATCCGTAACATCAAAATGACTCTAAGGTTTGAACATAAAGAGTATGTTATAGAAACCGAGCTTGTTGATGTGGACACTGAAACCGCTACTCCCGAGGAAATCGTTGCGTACACTAAACACTCTGATGATGCAACCAAAGTGGCTTGCATCATGATCGCTACTATGAACCCTGAACTGCAGCGTATCTATGAGGACTATTGGCCTTACGAGATGCACAAAGAGCTCGCGGAAAGGTTCCGCAAGCAAGAGCGCATCGAGAGGCGTGAGGTTGTAAAAGCTTTCACTAACAGCAAGCCCAAGGAGGGCGAGTCCATCTGTGCACATGTGCAGAGGATGCATGGTTATGTGGAAAGGCTTAGAAAGCTGGAAATGCACGTCCATGATGATTTAGCAGTTGACATAGTGCTGAATTCCTTGCCCAGTTCTTATGACCAGTTCACACTGGCGTATCATTTGAACAACAACCAGGCAAATCTAGCTGAGTTACACCGCATGCTTCGTACGACTGAGGACGGGATGAAGGGAAAGGCTGTGCTCCCTATCAGCCCGCCTGTCCTGGATATTGGCTCCGGAAAGGGAAAGAAACGGAAAGGCCCTCCTAAGCAAAACTGGAGGGAAAAGACTCATGTCGGGTCATCCAGCGGTGCCCCGAAAGGTAAGTCTTCCGAAATTCCACATGTTCGGAACCCCAAAGAGGCCGACTGCTTTTACTGCAAGCATAAGGGTCATTGGAAGAGGAGCTGCCCAACGTATCTGTAAGATGTCAAGGACGGTAAGGTGAAACCGTCACAGGCAGGTACGTATTCTATATCTAATAACTCATCTTTTTCCCGTTCATGGGTCCTTGATACAGGATGTGGTTTTTATATCTGTTCTGATTTGCAGGGCCTAGAGGAAAGTAGGGAGCTAGAGCATGGCAGACTAAACCTGGTCATGGGGAATAGGTGAACGTCACCTGTTACCAAGATCGGTGTTTATGGACTGATGCTGAGTAGTGGAGTTAGATTAGAATTACATAATTGTTGCTATGCGCCTGATATGGCAAAGAACATAATTTCATTTCATGCATTGTTCAGACAAGGTTTTTACTATGAGTTTAATAAATTGAATGGTTCAATTTCAGTTTTCAAAAATGATGTTTTTGTATTTAATGCTATGCCTTGTGATGGAGTGTATGAATCTATTATGTGTGTTGACAATTATGGTAAAAATGTTTTAACTATTGATGCTTCAAGCGGTATAGAAAAGGCATGTCTGTGGCATTGTCGCCTTGACCATATAAACAAGAAACGCATCGCCCAACTCCAAAAGGATGGGGTGTTGGAATCATTCGACCTCGGGTCGGATGATGTATGCAAATCTTGCTTACTTGGCAAGATGACAAAATCACCATTTAAAGGTTCCTTTGAAAGAGGTGAAGGTCTGTTGGATATCATACACACAGATGTGTGTGGTCCCTTCAGAACAACCACTAAAGATGGCACGCGGTTCTATGTGACCTTTACCGATGATTTTAGTAGATATGGGTATGTCTACTTAATCAAGAATAAGTCGGACACCTTTGAAAAGTTCAAAGAGTTTAAGAATGAAGCAGAAAATCAATTGGGCAGAAAGATAAAGATGCTTAGATCCGACAGAGGCGGTGAGTATCTTAGTATCGAGTTTCTCGATTACCTCAAGGAATGTGGAATTGTTTCACAGTTGTCGCCTCCAAGAACACCTCAGCTGAATGGTGTTGCAGAGAGACGAAACCAAACCTTGTTGGACATGGTTCGTTCCATGATGAGTCGAGCCTCACTTCCGATCCATTTCTGGGGGTATGCCTTAGAGACTGCCGCCCATATCCTAAATATTGTCCCAACCAAGAAGGTTGCAAAAACACCGCACGAGATGTAGACAGGGAAAGTTCCATCGTTGGCACACATCAAAGTCTGGGGCTGTGAAGCATTCGTGAGACGAGATACTTCAGATAAGTTTTCAGAAAGAAGTGAGAGGTGTTACTTCATCGGATACCCGAAATAGTCTTTTGGATACTTGTTCTACAGACCGAGCGAGGACGTGGTCTTTGTAGCGAGACGGGGGTTCTTTCGAGAAAGAGAACTCATATCCAAAGAGGACAGTGGGAGTACGATCGATCTCGAAGAAATTCAGGAGACGCCCGATGAAACAACCTTGGAAGAAACTAGCAACCAACATGAGGAAGAAGTTCCTGTTGGACCCACCGACATTTCGTTGCCCCTTAGACGTTCAGGTAGAGTTAGCATGCCGCCCGAGTTCTATGGTTTCCATATTACTTCGGACGGTGACACGTTAGTCAGTGATCGTACATTGACTAATTTGGATGAGCCAGCTAACTACCGTGAAGCAGTGGCAGGCCTCGAGTCTGCAAAATGGAAAGAGGCAATGGACAGCGAGATAAATTCCATGTATGACAATCAAGTTTGGAACTTGGTTGACAATATACCGGGTCGAAAGACAGTCGGATGCAAGTGGATCTTCAAAAAGAAGACCGGCATGGATGGAAAAGTGCATACTTATAAAGCTCGGCTGGTTGCGAAGGGATTCACTCAAACCCCGGGGGTTGACTATGATGAAACCTTCTCACCAGTAGCCAAGATTAAGTCAATCAGGATAATGCTTGCCATAGCTACGTTCCATGATTATGAAATCTGGCAGATGGATGTCAAAACCGCTTTCCTTAACGGGAAACTGACTGAAGATGTTTACATGAGTCAGCCAGAAGGTTTTGTAGACACAAAGCACCCTGATAAAGTATGTAAGCTTGAAAGATCAATCTACGGGTTGAAGCAAGCATCTCGCAGTTGGAATCTTTGCTTCCATGAGAAAGTCAAAGAGTTTGGCTTCTCTACGAGTAAAAATGAGTCCTGTGTATATGTCAAGGCTAGTGGGAGTATAGTCACTTTCCTGGTGCTGTATGTTGATGACATACTGCTCATGGGAAACGACATTCCGACCTGGCAGAATGTTAAGGCTTGGCTCGGGAAGTGTTTCGCCATGAAAGACCTAGGGGAAGCTGCTTATATTCTCGGGATAAGAATACTTAGAGATAGAAAGAGAAAATTGATAGGTCTAAGCCAGTATACATATTTGGAAAAGGTGTTAATGAGGTTTAACATGGAAAATTCCAAAAGGGGAGAGCTACCAATCCTAAGTGGTGTTAAATTGAGTAAGACTCAAAGTCCGAGTACCGATGAGGAAATAGCTGAAATAAGTCGGGTACCTTATGCTTCGGCAGTAGGGTCGATCATGTATGCTATGACATGTACTCGTCCCGACGTATCCTATGCACTGAGCATGGTTAGTCGGTTCCAGGGTAATCCTGGAAAAGCACATTGGATTGCAGTCAAGAACATACTCAAGTATCTGCGAAGGACAAAGAATATGGTATTAGTCCTTGGTGGCAGTGATGAGTTGAAAGTGAGTAGATATACAGATGCCAGTTTCCAGACAGATATGGACAGTGGACGGTCCCAGTCGGGCTGGATATTTCTTTTGAACGATGGAGCGGTCACTTGGAAAAGTTCCAAGCAGGAAAC
The DNA here is from genome assembly GCA_023525715.1 of Cichorium intybus. Classification (NCBI taxonomy): domain Eukaryota; kingdom Viridiplantae; phylum Streptophyta; class Magnoliopsida; order Asterales; family Asteraceae; genus Cichorium; species Cichorium intybus. The sequence goes on from CM042009.1 coordinate 38,306,781, forward strand.
GGTGGCTGATTCAACGTGCGAATTAGAGTACATCGCAGCAAGTGAAGCGTCTAAGGAAACGGCTTGGCTGAAGAACTTCATCGGGGACCTTGGAGTTGTCCCGAGCATTCAGGAGCCGGTGGAACTTTTCTACGATAATGAAGGAGCGGTCGCCTTGGCAAAGGAACCGCGAGACCATGGAAAGTCCAGGCATATCGAAAGAAAGTACCACTACATTCGACATCAAGTAGAAGAAGGGCACTTACTGGTTAAGCGAGTATCATCCGAGGACAATCCTGCAGATCCTTTGACTAAGGCTCTGAATAGGATCAAGCACAATCAGCATGCTCGGAGCATTGGATTGAAGGATGATATTAGTTTTAGTAATTAGATAGATTAGAAACTTGTAACAGTATAAATGTAATTGACTCGGTGATTTTATAATAGAGATTTATAAATGAGTATTGTTACTGCCTTTGTCAATTGTTTATTTCTGTGTTTCTATATTTGCATGTTTAACTTCCTTAATAATTAGATTATTTAAAACTCCACAGTCGATCATACTGTTAGGAAGTAAGTATGAACTAAGACTGTCATGAATTGGTTGCAGACTGTCTAAAGAGTTAGACATTGCAGTAAGACTGCTGCAACGTTCATGAGTACTTAGAAAATAGAGATTTGAGTATTGGATAAACCCGCGCTTAACAGATTGCTTCATGGATTATATCACGAGCAATGTTAAGACGATAATATCCGGTGATCTTTAAGTGGAGAGATATGATCTGTTATTTGCGATACAAGTGCTTATTGACAATACGAAATCACGCCAGTAACTCGGTGCTATAAAACGCATTGTTGTATGTATTTAGACCCGCAAAAGTTATGGACATATGAGTCGAAACTTATCCGTCCCATGACCCGATGGGAAACAGATATCTGTAGGCCTCTCGATGATTTAGAAGTTGACTGAAAGTGTTGGCCAACCGGGACTTAATTGATGTGTTCAATTAGTAGTCTCTAAAGTCATATGTAAATCAGAAATCGAGAAACAGAGTGTCAGACCAAGATTGATATTAGTCCATGTCTTGAGTCTGAAAATATCATGTTGGACGGAGGATCATCAGATCACTTATCTTTGGACAGAACTGACTGGGTCAGAGTTCGGACAATTAAAGTCATAGACTTATCCAAGTGGGAGACTGTTGGATTAGGTGTCTAAGCCATGACTTATAATTGTATTTATCTTATGAATAAAAGCAAAATCCATTTAGGTTGCCCTCATAGATAGAGGATAGATGTATAGTTCAGTAGAGAGAATAGTTGATTTATTAATTGTATAATAAATCAATAGAAAAATAAATATATGGTTTATTAATATATTTAAGTGTTAATATATTAATTAGAAACTATATTAATTAATTGAGATTTAATCTAGAATTAATTGGATTTAAGTTAGAGATTAAATTAATTAATTAAAAGGTGCAGGGACTGGTTTGGCATTTATTCAATAGTTGAATAACTGGCCAGGTAAAACCAGGGACCAAAATGGCGCCACCCTGGAGGCTCCTCCAGGGTTTGGCGAAACCCTAATTAGGGTTTTGGTAAGCCTGGTCCAAGTGGTCAAAAGCCTTGTCCAGTTGGAGGCTCCTTAGGGTTTCAGGTGTAACCCTAGGAGGCTATAAAAGGAACCCCCTGGCACCTCATTATTCACGCCATCTTTCTCTCTGTGTCACTCTGCTGGACTGATTCTTCCATCACTTGGATGTGACTTGCATTTGAGGCAGGATACTTTTGCTGCTGCTTGAAAGGATCATAAGATCAAAGGTTGGTTTTTCCTAATTCTTCTTTAGAATTGAATTGTATCCTTTAGGTTTTTAGTTCTAATCTTCATAGAAGAAAACATAGATCAATATTAGGGTTGCATGTGAACCATAGGAATTTTTGTGTTCATTGTTTGCATAGAAACCCTTCACACACACACACACACACACACACACACACACACATATATATATATATATATATATATATATATATATATATATATATATATATATATATATATATATATATATATATGTATAGTCGGGATCTTTTGAGAACCAATGGAGCCCCGAGAACTCCCAAACGGTCAACATTTTCGAAAAACCAAAAATTGGGGCCTCTAAAACGCTCAAATATAAGCCTATTCGAAAAAAAATTCTGAAAAAAACGATTTTATTATTATTATTATTATTTGAAAAATTTATACATATGCAAAAAAATGGTACATGTACAAACTTTTTTTATGTACACTTTTTTTCAATTTTTTTTTTACAAAACGCCTTAAATATGTGTTAGAAAGACATCCATAAAAAAAACTTGAAAAAAAAGTGCAAGTATAAAAATGTTTGTACATGTACAAATATTTTTTTGCACATGTATAAATTTTAAAAAAAATAATAAAATAAAAAAGTCGTTTTTTCGAAAAAAAAATTTCAGCGCCCCGGGCCCATTTTGAGCGTCTAAGAGGCCTATGGGGTCGGTTTTTTGAAAAAAATATCGGTTTGGGAGTTCTCGGGTGCTCGGGGTGATGTTGGTTCTCAAAAGATCCTAAGTGTGTATATATATATATATATATATATATATATATATATATATATATATATATATATATATATATATATATATATATATATATATATATATATATATATATATATATATTTACAATATGATTCATATTATAAAATGGTTTAAATAAGTGATAAACTTTTTTAAATATGTTATAACTACTAACTTATCAACAACTTTTTATTTAAGTCAATAAACACTTCTAATTTTATTCTATTAAAAAACTATAAACTGCTTATTAGCGGTATTAAACCGTACTAAGCAGATGAGCATCTTAAATAAGCAATCCCAAACATCCTCTATGTCTTTGTAAACATTATAACATCTTTACCATTTTTAATAGATAAATAAGAATTTAAATGGAAAAAAATGAATTAAAAATGTAATAGATTTTCTGTTAAGCAGAACGTAATGAGAACTTTCTTAAAATTTGACCATATGTGATTTTAGTTTACCAATATTAAGACTATTTTTTGTGTGTCAGAGCTGGCTTATAAAGCTAACTTATTTTTCAAGTATTTTTACGTTGTCATTTTTGACAACCCAAAAAGTAAATTATAACTAGCGTATAAGATAACTTTTAAAATAGAAAAAGACAAAATAATCAAGACTCATAAACTTTTACCACAAAATAGCTAAAAAACACCCAAATGACCAAATAGTTAGGGAAATCGCAGCTGGCTATGGCCAACTGCAAAAATGTTGACATGGCCTGCTAGAATTGCTGACATAGCCTACGAAAATAGCTAACATGCTACTATTATGTCTACTGGGCTGCGATTAGGCCGCCATGGTCCCAAAGTATATAAATCTAAAGTTTTTTCATTTTGCTCTCATTTTCACACTTTGAAGTTTGGAAAATTCTCTCTAGTCTTTTATGGCCGAAGATTACATTGAACATTAATTAAGTTTGCTATTTTATTTCTTTTGCATAGATTAGCTAAAATTTAATTTTTAACATTAAATTGTTGCACGTAGTCATTGATAGGCTAGTATTTGAGAAAATTTTATTGCGGGAATCGCAGTTGAGTAAACTTCAGTTTCGAAGGTACAAATATTTAATGTACAGTACGTGCATTAAAAACTTGTACTTTAGCATTTATGTAAACCCCAGATGCAAAAGTACAAGTCTTTAACGCACAAAACATGCATTAAAGACTTGTACATTAGCAGTTGGGTAAACACCAACCGCGAAAGTACATGTCTTTAATGCACAAAATATGCATTAAAAACTTGTAATTTTGCAGCTAAGGTTTTACCTAACTGCGATTTCCCAAAAGTCAAAAATAAAAAAGAAGAATTTATACAAAAATAAAAATCGCAGCTTGCTCCAAAAAATCACAGGCCACATCATCACTTTCACAACTGGACATAGGCAACTACGATTTTATTGCTATTTTGGTCCTTTGAGTATTTTTTTTTGACTATTTTGTGCTAAGAGTTTATCAGTTTTTGCTATATTTATCATTTTAAAAAGCTACTTAAATTAATGTTTCAATAAAAATATTGAGATACTTTTAGAATTCTTCTAAATATACCCTAAATTAACTATTAAAAAACCCATTTTTTGACATACTTTTTTATATCATGTTAACTTCTAACTAACTTATCAACTTGCTTTTTATCAAACACAAATTTTCATCATCTAAAAGCTAGCTTATTAGCTCATCTAGCTTTTCAACCAACGTAAACCAAATATCCATAAATATAATTTCAGAAAAATATGAGTAGGAATTGATCAACAAATTTACCAATTTCACTTCCAACAAAACATACACCATCAAACCAAGCGGCATATCCTCACCGCTTTCATCGGGAATATCATATACAACAACATGAAATCAAATGAATCACAGCAAAAGAAAGAGATCCGTCAAACCAAGAGGTTATCGTAATTAGTATCTAGGGTTTTGTGGGTTTTCGGTGGGAACTCGGGTGTGCAAATTGTGCTTCCGTGGGTTCTGAAAGGTATTACTCATAGCTGTAGCCGCACCTTGGGCTAGGTGCGTTGCTCCCATGGCGGCACCTTGTGCTAATCCCATCGCACCTCTCGCCGCTCCACTAGCCACGTCCCCCGCTCCATGCGCCATTGTCTTCACCGAATTGCTCGCCTACATTTACATTGTAAGTTTTTCTATTTTATGCAACTATAATCACTAGGGTTTTTTTTAAAGAATCTATAAATTATTAGAAAAGTTACATAAAATATAATATCGAAATAATGATTTTTTAAATAAGTTATTAATTTTACATGTATTTATTTAATACAAACATTATGCAATGATTTTAATTATTTTCAAAATTTTATTTTTATCCATCTAAAATATACCATAAAGCTCTTTTATTTAAAATTTTCGGTTTTAAACATACCCCGTATTATAAACAAGATATTTTTTTAAAAAAAAATATTTAAATGATTAAATATATTACAAAACACCTTTCAAAGATGTTAGATTATCGTAGATACAAAATTCCGGGGTTTCTAGGCATAATCTTGATTATTAATATTTCTTAAACCTATAAAACGTGATAATATAAATTTTAAAGTACGGGTTAATTGTAAAAGAATTTATATCTTAATATTTTTTATTTAAATCTATTTTTTATTTCGAAATATTCTTACAACTTTTTATTTTTTTATTCGGCTCTTTTAGCAAATTTCTACCTATTCGACACAATTTCTTTCAAAAAAACCCAATATGTTTGACAAACCTATTCGTTTGGACCGACTTTTTCGTTTTAACTCATAATTCTCTTTGTCTTGTTTTTATGATATTCTTGATAATTTCAACATTAAAAATATAAAGGAAACATTTGATTTTATTTAGAACAAAGAGGTGCATTTAGATTCCTTTTGAGACTTAATTTTTCAGTTCAATAAACATATCAATAATAGTAACGTTGACAAATTTATTAGACATTGTATTATTCAATTTCAAATTAGCAGATTAACCTTTATTTAGCAAATACACAACTTTCGGTCTCTAAATTAGTAAGTGCACAAGCTGAAAATTTCACGCTTGCTAACTGAATGTTCTGCATATTCTATTTTGGAGACTGAATATTCTATGTTTGTTAACCGAAGGTTTTGCGTATCCTAATTTAAAATTGAATAAATAATGCAATGTTTAAAGAATTTGTTTACCCTGCTATTATTGATATGACTATTGATATGAAAACATTAAGTCGCAAAAGAATCTAATAAGATTTTTATGGATTATGGATCAAATTGCTTTTTAGATTGGAAATGTTAGAAAAAACATAAAAGCTAAACTTATATTCCAAACATGACTATGAAAACAATCTAAGATGTCAAATCAGACAAGACTGCTTGTTTTTCACTTGTTAAGATATTTGAGCATGTTGCAAACAGAATTTTGCCAACAATAATTGGACACGACATCATTTTTCCTTATTTTGAAAAAGAAATCAAATGTTCCTTCCATATTTTAATGTTAAAAAATTATCAGAAACACCATAAAGGACAACAAGAGAAACAGACGAATTATGAGCCGAACGAGAAAGATTGGTGCAAACTAAAATTTTGTCAAATGTGAGGGTTATTCCGAAAAAAAAAAATGTTAAAAAACGTTGATGAGTTTCCAAAAAACATGTAAAACCGGAAGATTCTCTGTATACTTTCTAAAAAACCAACTCATAAAAAAAGGTGAAGTTTTTCTGTAATAAGAAAAAAAATTTAAACAGAAAAAATCGTAAAACATAAATCCTTTTATACAATTAACTGGTAAAGTACCTAATGTACTCCTAGAACATACAAATTTTGTCATTTATTAAAACATAAATCCTTCATCATCGGTTTTGGGTTTGCATTGGAACAAATATGCTTGTTAGTTTATAACAAACTTATAAATACGATATATAAATTGTAGTACCTGATATACAAGAATAGAATCTTGGGATTCACCTTGACCATCTCTACGCAACTGTAACAAAATAAAATAACGGAATGAATAAAATTGCAAACATGAGGGTTAGCAATTTTAATTAACACCTACAATTACGTGCCAAAATGAAGAGATTGTATATCTTATCACACTAATATTTTGAATATGTTTAATGAATTATTATTATAATAATGATTTTCTAGCACGACTATTATGACATGAAGAAGCAGGTAACAAATGACTTCGAAATGAAACTTTTTGCCAAAAAATGGTTTTTTTATAAATCTTAAAAATTTGTGGTTAAATTGAATTTTTGGCAAAATATAGTGTTTTTTCATAATTAACTATTGATAATATTTACACTTTAACTTAATTAATTACGGAAAAAACCTCATATTTTATCATTTTTTCTGGTTAAACAATCAATTTTTCATTGTTCTAATAAACCACCAATTTTTGGAAAAAAAAATTTAACCTGGCCATTATGACCTGAAGAACCGGTCATCGATGACTCTTTTCATCAAAAATTGGTGAGTTTTTCCGAATCCTTTAAAATTTGATAGTTAAACCAAATTTTTAGCAAAACATAATGTTTTTTTTCGTAATTAGCCCTATATTTTACATGTATTTCACGGAATTTCATTTTATGTTATAAAAAATATGATATAAGAAATGTTACAAACATTGATATAAAATGTCATTTGAATTACCTGACATTGTGATTGATCATCGTTGCATTGCCCGTCGGAGTCGAGTAAACTTTGTTGACTTGGGGTTGCTTTCATTATTTATCTGTTTTGATATATGCTTAAAGATTACAAGTGAAAATCAAGAAATGTGTATTTATAGGTTCCATGAAGATTAATGGTTAGTTATGAGGTCGTGGAAGGAGACCACAATGTGTGGATTTGGTAACGTGTGGCATTTCGCAAATTTATGGATTTATGTATTTAATGGTTGTAAACTTGGTCAATACATGAGAATGAGAGGTTTTCCTAACTTTTAGTATACGTTATTATCGATTATGGCCCACTTAATATTTGATTAAATCACAAATGAATATATAAAACAATATTAGTCATAGGAAACTATAAATAGAATTTGGACTCGAAGAATATTGAATGGTTGAAAACTTTACGATTTTTATGTAAACCTAAAAGATGAAATGAGAAAAACATGAGATCCATCATTTTGATTCCATTTCCAATTTTATTGTAATGTAGGAGTTAGAACGTTAAATTGGCCGTTTTAGATTATCTGTAATCGACTTATGAATTTTTCTTATGTAATCGAGAAAGGTGGCACACATGTAGGAAAGGATAAGAAAATTAACTAAATAATGCAAAGAGCGATCAATATTCACCTACTAAGCATAAATAGCCATATATCAATCCAAATAAATCACAATTCAAAGTATATAACAAACCAAACTAACAAACTAATAATAGTCAATTCATGTAATCTAACCACAACATAACTTTGCTTCTTAAGGAACCTAAATCGGAACCTTGGGGGGGGGGGGGGGGGATTTTCCGAAAATGAGAATCAGAAATGTAATTAGTCCATATCGGTTCCAAACTCTTGGAACCAAAACTGAATCCAATAACATCGTTTCGGCTCCAGGTTCTAAAGCAGTTTCAGTTCCAAAGACAGGTACCCAATCCCGATCACCCCAATAGAATCTTGGGCATTTCTTTTTAAGTCAAATAGATGGAATAAAATCCACATATTGAAGATTTGAAGTCATAAATTACATTAAAAAAGAAATCAAAACAGCACAACTTGTCTATTGTGTCGGGTTTTGTACCATGTTAAGAATTGTCACCTCTACCCCCGGGGGACCATCACTCTCCCACTCCCTTTTATGTATAATAATATCGACAATAAAATAAAATAAAAATAATACGATAAAGAAAAATAAATGTGGACACAAGGATTTAACGTGGAAAAACCCTTTCGGGAAAAAACCACGGGCACAACCGATAATAATCACTATATGAGAAAAAAATGAGAAGGTTACAAGATTTGAGACTCAAAATATATATCCCTCTTTTCTTTTAATACATGGTGCCTCACAATATATATATATATATATATATATATATATATATATATATATATATATATATATATATATATATATATATATATATATATATATATATATATATCACTCTGATTGTTTTTGGACGATTTCATTTGAAAATGATCATCCCTATATATAGGGATGAATAGTCAACCATTTCCGTAAATGTTGAAAAACAAAATGCGTGCGCCGAAGTTTCAGAAATTGAAGAGTTGTCGGTTTGAATAAACAACGTGCAAAACTCAATTTTGATTTGAATTTGATTACTATTCATGTGGGGCCCACATGAAAATAATTGGCTTTTTTTATTGCTTTTGAAAAGCAATCATTCACACTCCCCATGGAGGATTATAGAGGCAATGCCATGAAAACTATAAATGATTGAATTTTATGTTGTTCAAGACCCGTCCATGTACAATATCATCGTTAGACAAACCGAATACAAAAACTTGCATATAATGGTCAATTTTTACCTACCTAACGAAAGAAGCATTGGTCATATGTGTCCCTCTCGACATCCGCTATTATTAAAAACTTGAAAAGCATAAGAAATTACCTTTTTCATACATTTCGTATATTCCTTTATCCTTCGCATTTTCATATTTTTGAATGTCTTTCCTATTTTTATTTGGTATCTATCTATATATTTTCCTATATAATTGTTTTAATATTGTCTTATGCACATGATTTTTTAAACATTCCTAGGCTTGATCACCTATGATATTTCTAAATTGATTTATGGTGGGGGGGTCGGTTGTATTTCTACAATACCCAAATGACACACAAAATAATTTACCATGTGCTAGTCCTGCAATGCCCTAAGGTGATACACAAAATAAGATTCCAGCTATGGTTACAATACATATGGCGACACATGGAGTGATTTACCCTGGCTTATTCCTGCAATACCCAATAAGTCAACTCTCGATGTAAGGGAGTAAAAAATAATTATAATATTTCCTTTTCCTTATCTTCATAGCAAGAAACACATAAATTAACTATTTTTATTTTATAAAAATCACATGAACAAAATGTATGCTTGGAGACCCATTTGAACTTTAAATATGAACTTTTAATGTGCCCAGAGACGTGTTTGTAGTCTTGAATTTTTAAACAAAATGCACTTGAAGACCCACAAATCATTTCAAACTAAGGGGCTAATGACAAACCACACCTAAGTTAAAGGCCTAGAAGCTCAAGGCCAATCCCAAGCTCAAGCTGAGGCCAAGCCAAGGCTAAACCCAAGCCAAGCGAAAGCACAAACACAAGACCGAGCCCAAACCAATATGTTGATTCAGCTAGTCATCGAGTCTAGTTCAACCAATTTTTGCCTTTCTAAATTCTGATCCAATACAAAAGGCTATTGCCAACTCATGGGTATATATGGATTCACACCACTAATCATGTACACCTTAATTATTTACACTTGCCTATATATAAATATGGAGAGATGCTGAACATGTCATAACATACAAACCCTAAACTCCGCCTCTATCATTCTATGCTGTTCTTTCCCATAGATACTAACTTTACCATCAAAGTGTATCCTCGGGTTCGGTCGATGATACATACATGTAACCGATTCCTCTTCAAGCAAGCAATATGTAGATCAAGAAATCAAGTTACAGTCGATGACATGTCATTAGATTATGTAATCATCAATTTTCAATGTAAACTAGACTCCTTATAAATACTAGGCTCTTAACTCAAACAACCACATAAAAATTCAATATTTACCAAATTTACATAGTATGATACTCTTATGTTGTGTTCATGAATCATTTTTAAGGAGAGAAGTGCAAGGAAGTGAGAAGAAAATGAAAAAAAAAAAAAAATCAAGTTCCCTAATTTTTTTAACAGAAAGAAGTGAAAGGAAAAGAAATGAATATTTTTTATAATCTTCCCTCCTAACTTTCTCCAAAATGTGAGCATTTGGATAGAAAATAAATATAAAACTGTTATTTACCGGCTTTACCCTTCAACATAATATAACAAATGTCACATAGCCTCCACAATCTTGATTCTCTTCAACGTCTCTCATGTATTTTGTGTTCTCCATCATATGATGACTCCAGATTTTATCATTCAGCCTAACATTCATTTGTTTTCTTTCGAACTTGAGAACACGTATATACAACACATATTTCATTTCTTCTCCCTTTTTGCTCTCTCCTTATTTACTTTCATATACTTCTTTTCTTTCCATTATCAAACTCGGAAACACAATGATAAATGGTACAACCAATTTAAGGGCCGTCGACGAAAACCTATTTTTTCAGTGTCTTGTAGTTCTAATCTTGAATATCGATCTTTTATTCATCTAAAAAAACAATCATTAGATATTTCAACGTCTATAAATAAACTATAACAACTAAAAGTTTATAATACGATGATCAGACTTTTATATGTAGAATGTACGATTACATTTGTGATTATACTTATGTGAGATTCGTTTATAGATTTATAAAATGTCAACTCACAATCGATATAATGTGTAAATTCATGTAAAATGTAAGATTTCATTTGCGATTATACTAATGTGAGATTCGTTTATAGAAAAGTATTGTTAACGTGGATGCTTTAAAAAAAGCGAAGCTCAACTTTCCATGGAGTAGCCATGGACGAATCAAAATTCAGTGAGCCACGTGTGCCCCACACGCGTCATCTACCAGGACACCTGTCGCCTTCTTTGTCCTCATGCATCCATATATAAGATCACCTTGATCCTTCGTTCTTTCCTCATCACAATCATACTTCTGCAAGTCATAATATCATAAAACATCGAGAATGGCGTCCCAGAATCAGCGTTACAGAGCCGGTGAAGCAAAAGGCCAAGCTGAAGAGAAATTGCAACAGACCGGCAGCTACGTGTCGGAGAAGGCCGGAGGAGCAAAAGAGAAGGCATCGCAGATGGGTCAGTCCATGAAAGAGACGGCGGAGGCCGGGAAAGAGAAGAGCGGAGGGTTAATGCAAAGAACAGGTGAGCAAGTGAAGAACATGGCCCAAGGTGCTGCTGATAAGGTGAAGCAGTCGTTTGGGATGGCGGGTAGCGGGGAGGAGGAGGAGTTCATGGTTGGCAACACTACCGCTGCCGCCACCGGCACCACGACAAGTACTACTAGGCGGAATAATTATTGATCGTGATATGCATTTTATATCCTTAAATTCTGTTAAAGTTGTAATGGCGTTTTGTGATGTCATGTGTAAGTGAGTCGGGTCGTTTTTTAGGTTCGGATTCAGTATACCATGGCGAAGTGGTGGATATTTATACATGTATTTGTCCACGTTGTTTTATCATAGACGTTTCTGAATAATGAATAAACTTTAAGAAACTGCTATCCGAATGATGAGCCATGGACTATTTGATATGGTCCAATGATATATTTTTGTATATTTAGAACTGATAAAGTAATAGGAAGATAAAGATAATAGATTAAAAAAAATATTATCCGGTATGGTCATTCCACCCCATCTTATCTTTTACCTACAATCTCAGCTCCTAGTCAATTTACTTATTGTATGGTACAAGTGAAACGCTTGGAAGTGTTAGGATCGAGACACTTAGCATACGAACACTAAACTCACACACTCAGCTCACAAATTAAGAACACAAGAATTTAACGTGGTTCGGTCCAAAAATGACCTACGTCCACGGCGGATAACTAGGAATGTTTTATTGCTCTGTGTTTTTGTGTTGTGTGGTACATATTGTATTGTGTTATGCTGCTCTTTATATAGGCTTCATGCTACTAGCCAATTTAGAAAAAATGTGTAGTTCACCAACTTTCTTTTGACTTGTGAAATTGTAATCAACAATGGGTGGTAGCAGGGGAAAAAATTGTTTTGTCTTGCATCCTTCTAAGCCTCCACACACCTAACAGGAAGGAAAAAATGGGAGTCCTGATGGTGAGAAAAGGAAGCCGATGCTTATTGCACTGTCTTCACCTCCACAATCATCTTGGGCTCCACAGCTTTTACATACCATTATTTTTTAGGTTATAGGATATAATGGGCGTCCACATATAAATTGCTTTTGCATACCATTAATTTTTAGGTTATAGGATATAATGGGCGTCGTGTTGAGGTGGCATATCCACCACGCAGTGAACACCGTCCTCATGTGGCATGGTGGGTGGTTGGCGTCGCGGGGCATTGTTTCAGTCACGACTTGTCATATTAAGAAAACACAAAAAATCGACCGTTGCCCAATAAACATTTTATTTTATATATATATATATATATATATATATATATATATATATATATATATATATATATATATATATATATATATATATATATATATATATATTCAAAATTAACCCTAAAAACACTCATATATTTTATAAACGTTTTCGTTTCAGACAAACATTTCAATCTTATATTCTCATAAACATTATACAAAAACAATTGAAAGATGGATTTCCTTGTCTTCATCTTCATCAAATGATGAGATGCTTTTCACCATATTCCTTCATGTAGTAAACATCGTTTCTAATCAAGAAGCACAAAGTTCGGATGTCATAAGAACTAAAGTTGTAATAAGTAGAGATCTTGCAGCTTCACATAAATGTCTGGTATGTGATTACTTTACTCATTGTTGTTTGTACAACCATAAGTCATTCAAACTATTGTTGCATTTGAGTAGACAACTATTCCTACTTATAATTAACAATTTGGAAAAGAATTAGGCTTTTTCTTTAAATTGATATGGATGCTAGATGTAGAAGAGGTTTTATTCGGATACAAAAGTGTACGACCGCAATTCAAATTTTGTTCATTAGGCATTGGGAATCTCTGTCGATGCAATAGATGAATAGTTGAAGACGTCCGAGAGAACGACACGAGAATGTATGTACATGTTTTGTGAATATATTGTAGAGGTTTATTATGACAACATATATATATATATATATATATATATATATATATATATATATATATATATATATATATATATATATATATATATATATATATATATATATATATATATATATATATATATATCTACCAAAATCTATGAGAAGTGATGTTGCATAATTGTTCGAGGCACATAAAGCAGCATGCGGTTTCCCATGAATACTTGGAAGTATTGATTGTAAGCATTGCTCGATGAAAAATTGTCTAAAAGGCGACGTCAATTCACACAAGATGATCATGGAATTCTGACGATAACACGAAAAGCATTGGTATCACAAGATCTATGGTTTTGTAACGCATTTTTTGGTATTTTATGTTAAACAATGACATAAAAGTTTTTAATGAGTCGCAAATATTCGATGATATCTTAATAGGAAAAGCATCTGACTTTTTGTTTGTGGTGAATTAAAATCAATACAAACATTGGTATTACAATACAAACATTGGTATTACCTTGCTGATAGGATATATGTTGAGTACTAACAATTGTCAAAACATACTTATATCCATCGGTTGAAAAACAAAAATTATTTAAAATATCGCAAGAATCGACAAGGAATGATGCAAAACAAGCTTTTAGAGTTCTTAAGAAAAAATAGCACATAATGGAGCACCCAAGACAAGCATAAGTGTAAATATATGTGGAGCCCAAGATTGTTTCTCTATAAAAGTCGTTATGGAGATAGGGGATACTCTAACATATATTGACGCTTATAAGACCGTGTTGCACCAATGTAGGATACACTCACAGTTGGTGATCATTTGAATCTAACAATCTTGAACAAAATTGTTAACATTCTCTACATCCCTGTAATATTTATATTTTTATATTAGCATCACATCAGCATCTTTCCCTACATCCTTACACCAACTTGTTTTTTTTAATATTTTAAATTTCATTATTTGAAAGCAAAAACATTTAATTAAATTAAACTACAATTACAAAATAATAATGACGCTAATCATGTGCACTTTTTGGATTCATACTTAAAAACACTCTTGTTGGTCTAGAAGCAATGTTGTGGAACTCGTTATTCGGTACTCGTTCGGCCGACTAAGGAGTAGCGAGTACTCGGATTAGTCGGGGAGTAGTCAGATTGGATAAATTATATAGAAATGTTATTAGGAAGTTATATATATGTCAAAACCATAAGTTGATTGAATTAGTCGAAATGTCAATAATATCAATAAGAAGACACAAGTTCAAATGTTAAATTACTTCAAAAATAGATATTTATTTTTTAAAATCAAATAGTTAGATCAATTATTTAATCATCATTTTCCAATATGGCTCGGATTTGTTTGATGATATTAACTTCATCTTTCATATTCAACTTCTTAGTCTTTTTTTATTGATAACTTGTAATCTTTAATGAACTCATGATATATATAACAAATGTCATAACTTCATTAAAATCTTATCTTATCTATATATCTTATAATAGAGGCATATTTCAAAGCACCACATTCATTTGAAACTCCTATGTCCTTTCATATTTCCAATGACTTTTCAAATATCTTTTTATAATGCTTACTAATTTGAATAGTTTTTCTTTGTCCCACATTGCTCAACACATATATATCTCATTTCCTCTTTTGCTTATATAATATCATTCATTTGCATCCATGATCCATCAATCTTGATCATAGTATGACTTATCACTTCCAACTATTATTTGTTAGTGGTCATTTTATCAAAATTTGTCAAAGTTTTAAATGATTCTACTATTTGGTTTTGAAGTTCAAAACTATTAGATCTAAAAAATAAAGACGGGTATTACTAAAAACTTTTAAAAATTTATTGCGTTACACGTTTAAAGTATGTTATAGTAAATATGTGACAAATGTGCTTACTTTTTTAGATTCACCGCGATGTATATACATAAAAAAATTTCAGTAGCGAACGTTTCAGCATTTATCAAACAACTTAAATTGAACCATTATATGTGTGTGTCTATTATAAAAAAAGTAAGGAAAACAATGTTTCAAGATAAACTATTTACCTTTTACCACATTAATTTGATGTTTTTTTAATTGTGTCACATTGCTTCACACATCGGTTCTCTTATCATTATATCTTGATCATAACATGGGTTTCAAAGTATATTGTTGATTACGGGTCAATTTATCGTAAAAACCTATTTTCGGCTCAAAGTTTCAAAGAACTCTATTTTGTTTTAGCTTTTAAAAGTATTGAAACTAAAAATATGAATATTAAAATGAGTTAAAAACTATTAAAACCCGATTGGGTTGTAAGTTCATCGTATGTCATGTATCATATTTCAATTTGATGATGACAACGTTGCAAGCAATTTTTCGATTTAATAAGGTATATATAAAAAAACTGAATCGTAAATATTCGAACATTTTTAAAGTTCAAACATATATATCTATGAAAATTTATCTAAATCTTATAATAGAATTCTTTTATTAAACATGATTTAATATGCATTGTTATCATATGCCACATTAGTTTGAATATTTAAAAATAAAATAAAATAAAAGGGCGCTGGTACGCACCTATCCAAATTTTATGAAATCGAACCTAAAATTGGAATCAATAGTCTATGAAATGTTGCACCCAATGCTTAAGGTGGTTGCAATCAAAGACATAGAAGAACAAAGATATGAGAGAAATGGTTTTAGACTCTTTACTTATAGAGCTTGCTTTCCCTTAAAATTTGTTTCTTAAGCAATGTGGGATGAGATGTGTATTAATCTATTTACTTATAGATGTTTGATTTCATTCAATTGTGTTTCTTAAGCGATGTGGGATGAGAAAATGATCTAAAATAACACAATGTGAAGGATAGTTTGAACATATATCGTCATGATAAATCAACTTAAGAAACTTTTTATTATATGAATAAAAGTCTCCCTCATAGTTGAAACAGTTACATAAACCATTAGTCATTTTGTATTGTCAAAAACGTTTCCAAATATTAAACTTCAATGGAATATATAACTTAAAGTTCTATTATTTTTATTTTAATGAAGTTGAGCTTTACATATATTACGGATGATGATGTTTTATCCCTTACGCTAATAACTTTGAGATTTGTTTATTAAATTAAAAGTGATTGAAAATAAGCGGGAAACACTTACATATATTATGTGATTATACATATTAAATTGAACTTAAAAGAAATAATACACATGATGGTGGTTGAATGATATTGGTAGCAGACAGGCAGGAAACAAAAGCCAATAAGCTTTGTGTTTTTATCACATATCAGTAGATTCATGGAAAACGAGTCATATATTGCATTATAAATTATGGTTTAGTTGATACAAAAGAAAAAGGCCGCTTAAGGATAATGAAAGCAAATGAATTGTATTATATAAGAGAAAGAGAAAAGATCATATATGTATGTGAAGCAATGTGGGATAAAGAAAAAAATCTCAAATTAATAGGGTAAAAAAATTTAAATTAATAAATTGATTATATTAAGTGAGAATTTGAAAGGCCATGGATGTTTCAAATGCATGTGGTGAAAGGAAAAAATACTCTTAGTTTAAATAAAATATTTTAAATTGAAACTTGACCGAATAATTAGTTTTTATAAACCCTAAACCCTAAACCCTAAAAGTAAAAAATTAACTGAAATTAAATAGAAATTATATCCATGCATAATCTGTAGGTGGATGCTATTAAAATAATGTGGTTCGAGATAAGTATTTTTTCTTTAATCATATTATTTTTAATTTTATTTGATTGTGTTTATTCAGCATACATGTTACGATTTTTTTATCTTTCAGTAATTTGATACATATATCTATCATCAAATAATTGAAAATAATGAGGATATGTTTATAATCTTTTTAAAAATAGTATAAGAATAATATGTATTTGTCTATACTATAAATACATAATTTTCTTCCTGCGCAACGCGCGGGCATTCGACTAGTATCTTATAAAGGAAGCATTTTTCCTTACACCATATGCATTTGAAACCCCCAACTCTTCAACTTCCATTTTTTGAAATTTTTTCCTTTGTCCCACATTGTTTCACACACATATATGACCATTTCTCTTTCACTTATATAATATCACACATTTGTTTTGTTTATCCATCAATCATGATCATAATATGACATTCAAGTCTTATCACAAAGTTTTAAATGATTATAATTTTTTGGTTCACCTTCTAGATGTATTGAAACATAAAAATGAAGTTAAAATTACTTAAAAAATTTAAAACCCCAACTAGGTTGGAAGTTTACAATATAATTTTGTAAAAAGTGACAACGATGTAAATAATTCTTGATTCACCACTATGTATACACATATTTATTTTTGGTTGTGAAGGTTTTAAATATTTCTTATAAAGGAGACCGTCTAAAACAATATGTTAGTGATTTATCTTTTAACATATTATTTTGAATTTTTTTCTTTGTCCCACATCAATTCACACATCTATCTAACATTTCAACTTTACGTTATATAATACCATATTTCTAGAAGTATTGAAACTTAAAAGTGAAGTTAAAAGTACTTAAAACTTTTAAAAACTCAACTAGGTTGGAAGTTTATAGTATGTTTTTGTAAAAAGTGACAACGGTGTAAACAATTCTTGATTCATCACTATGTATACACATAATTTTTTAGTTGTGAATGTTTTAAATATATCTTATAAAGAAGATCGTCTGAAACAATGTGTTAATGATTTATCTTCTAATCGATGCCTAAGTCGGTTAGAATCAAGAAAAAAAACAAATATATGAGAAAAATGGTTTAGCCTCTCTACTTATAGATGATTGCTTTTCCTTGAAATTTGTTTCTTAAGTTGCATAAGATGAGAAATGTATTAGTCTATTTATTTATAGATGTTTGATTTATCATAAGTTGTGTTTCTTAAACAATGTGGGATAAGAAAATGACACAAAATAGAACACTATGAAGGAAAGTTTGATCCCACATCGTCATGATAAACCAACGTAAGAAGCTTTCTTAATCTATAAATAAATGTTTCCCTCAAAGTTAAAACAATTATATAAATCATTAATCATTTTTATTATTTGAAACATTTCCAAATAATTAAAGTTCAAAGAAATTTATATTTGAAAGTTTAATTCTTTTTATTTTAAAGAGGTCGAGCTTTAAAGATAGCAAGTCGGCTTCGATATAAGCTCTGAATCTTCTCCAACATGCATAAAACCATATGCACCGTACCACATAATGCAATTTGAACTTTTGCGAAACAATTTTTGCTTTTCAAAATTCCAAATCACATATGTCGTGCGATGTGTGGTTTTTACTATATATCGTACCACACACACTGTTAACATGTGCCGATATTATTGTCATTAAAAGTGTATTTTCCATGATACTTGAGTGACAATGAAAATCTTCTCTAAATTATGGACTATCATTCAATTATCATTCAAATGTGTAGATTTCATACTTTTTTAAACTACATAATTTTGTTTTCCGCGCAACGCGCGGGCATTCGCCTAGTTTATAATAAATGGATGAATATCAATAACAATGATACATGTTTAAATATTAAAGTGTTAAACTATATAAAAATTGATATTCATTTTTAAATATTAGAGTAATCATTTAACCATTGGTTTTTTTATTATCAAATTTACATTAAATTCAATGAAATTAAAATTAAAGAAAGTTTAATAAAAAAACTAAATATACAATATATGTTAAAAAATTACTTAACAATTTATTTTTTCTAAAAAAATCAAAATTACCGAGTTTGATTGATTTGACCGAGTTGGACCGAGTTGCTTCGAGTTTGACCGATTTTTACCGAGTTTGACCTGAATAGCACCGAGTTTGATCGACGTCGACCGATTTCGAGTTGTTTGGTTAAGTCGAGTACTCGTCGGAGTTTGCCGAGTTTTACACCACTGTCTAGGAGACACAACCAGAGGAACGTTTTAGAACAACAAACTTGTTGATAAAATCATTGCATTGTAAATCATTATGGTACGTTGGCTCGTCATTCTATTATCCAAAGAATCTAAAGATATGTGATTCGAATTAGTCATTTTTCAAGAGAAATCGATAGTATAGAGAAATGAGAAACTTGGTGTTTTGATACATAAAAGAATGTGATATATTTATAATAGAATTTTAAAAAGATAATTATATATAATTATATATATATATATATATATATATATATATATATATATATACACACACACACACACACACACACACACACACACATGTAACAACAAAAGCAGGGGGCTCGGTGCCAAAACACTTTTTTCTCCAGCTTGACGTCTGAACCATGTACGCACATACGTGATGTTCCAGAGCCATCCCCAAGACCACCAAGCATGCTCGATCATGGTACGTGGTGCAGTATTAGAATAGACATGGACCACACACATGTGCAAACCATGCATACGTGGTGTTCTCGAGCCATCCCCAAGACCATAGAACATATTTGATGATGATATTTTTGTGCAGTCTTAGAACAGACACGACAATCAAGTAATGATTTTATACAACAACCATTGAACACTTTTAATAGCTGAAAATCTAAAACATGCTTTTCATGTAAAGTAAATACGTAAATGCATTACCCGAAAAAAGTAAATTAATATATGTAGTTAAAGGTAAAAAACTACTTGACTAGCCTCAAGTATGCTATTATACCGTTTATTTAACTCTTTGTCGTAAAATATACTATTTGTAATAAAAATGGTAATTGTACCATATGAAGGGCCTATATCTGAAACCTTCTGTAGGTCATCACGTGAGAGGTCAATCATGGAATACTAACAATATTTTGGAATTGTCGGACTTTGAACCATAGACCTCTTGCATTGAATTTTGGACCTCAACCACCAGATTTCCGTTGAAAAGCAAAAAAAAAAAACATTATAGGAACACAGAATTACAAATATATGAGTTGAAACTTTCATCACATTTCTCTTTGTGTAAAATCTCATACCAAAGAAATTAAACTGGAATTTTTAGTTGTAATTCCTATCTTTAGTTTCTCAACAACAAATAAATCATTAGAAAAATCCCTTCACCACATATATTTTGTATTGTCTTTCAATAGTGATATGCACTCCCCTGTCATGAAGATATCTTCTTGAGAAAGCAAACAATCAGCTTAAAAAGATCCTAATAAGCTAAAAATACAACGCTACTAGGATCATGTATTCCAATACCATTGCAACACTCATCCGAAATGCCAGAAAATATTTTAGTCATTCTAAGTGTTAGGGATAATATGTTAAAGGCCCCACAATAACAGTGACTTATCAATTTTTTTAAAAAAAAATTATAGTTGTTTCTTAGAAGTTGAGAAGGTTGTTTTTTAACTTTAAAGTGTTCTAACGATATGGAGAATGCATCTTTCTAGTTATATTTTTATTAGACAACCAATTTGGTTGTTTTATGTAATTTTGTTATGTAATGGCTCATACACTAGTAATTTATCATATGTTAATGTAATGATACTTGTTTATTGCTAAATAATTAACCAACAATGCACCTATCAGGGAGCAAGGACATTATATTAACAAGATCGTTGTTAATTACTAAACAATGAATAAATAATGCATATACTATAAAACACCATATTTTTTCTCAAAATACAAAAAACTTATACATGTTCTAGATACATCATGTCAAAGGAGAGCCATGCCCATATCAAAACAACATACTTGTTATTGCGTTTTGAGCATGTTTTTGTGGCCTCTTTTTTCAACGGATCGAGCATTAGTTGCTTGACGGACATTCCTTGCATTATTATGGTTTTTCTTTGGAGGTCTTCTCCTCCTTCACGTTCAAAGATCATTGTAAGTTTCATGTTGGGTTCTTTTACGTGGCCTTCATTTAGGTGCGTAGAGTATTTACGATATACTCAGTGAGTATTGAGGACATCTCAAATGTTGTTGTATGAAATCAAATCAAGATCATAAAAATTGACTAACAATCCAAAGGACAAAAATGATATGATCTATAAACCCTTAAATAAATGGAAATTGGTGTCCTCACGAGTAGTTAGCAAGTAAAAATTATGAATAAAGTTCACATGGTTGAAGGTTACTTGGGAGCATAACATTACTTCTTGCGAGGAAAATGGGTTTTCGCGAACAAGTATCGAGTCTTATTAAGTGGAGACGTTGACTCTTTTATAAATATCCCCCCAAAAAATAAACTATAACCGCAAAAGTTTAGTGGAATACACTTTATGTCGATCTTAGTATAATCCCAAGCTCGCAAACATATATTTGTAGAATGTTGGTTATTTGTTACAGTTCGGAAAATTATGGTTGTGTAGAGATATGTTTTGACTTTATATAATTACTTTATTAAATCACTCTAAATTAATTCATATTAATTTAACATAAATGGTAAATAAAAAACATATGATAAAGCACACTTTTAACATAGATCTTAATCATCTCAACTGATAAAACAACATTAATCATTAGAAAAGTATCTAGAAATTATTAGACAATAATTTTATTAAAATACATCAGGAATTTTGTAGATGATTAAGATACTTACTTGTTATGGTTATGGACTTGGGCCATTCAAAGTAAAAATTTAGCGATTGTATGTATGTATTTGGGTTTGGGATTTAGGGATATGAACAGCCCAAATGCTAGTGGATGATGATGACGATGTTGACCGCCCCAAAAAGGCGTGGATGACGGGGCGGAATGCTTTTCTATACGGTTATTATAGTAAATTCACACCGAACAGCCTCCTTCCCAAACAAATACAGTTCATTCATGTTGCCTACGCACTGTAAGGAGTCCACGAGGCTGCAAAAACTAGACACTTCTTCACCAATTTACCAATTTCGGTTCCTCGATTACCCATCAGGTCTGATTTCTACCGCCTACCTTAATCAATCAAACCGTTTTTTGTGTTTGAAAGATTTTAATTACTCAAATTTATCGCATTTCGTCATGAATTAGGTTTTGTTTGTTGATATTTGGATTCTCTCCTACATGATCCGTTGATCTATGTTTAAGTTTTGTATCCGTGTCCTAAATTTTCAAATTTCAAAATCTGTAAATGTGTTTACAAAAGGTGTTTTTGTGATATGATTGAAGAACGACTTAAGTAAGTTTTTGGTACATGAAACCCTAACCGTATGTTCTGCGACTCTATTTCCACGGCGTTGAGTTGGAATTGAGCGAAATCGGCTCAAAAAAAGCTCTATTCTCTTATGCTAATTTTGAACCTCGATTTCATAGTCTCAATACCTACAGCTGTAATCATATCATTTACCTTATTATACGGCTGATTATGCTCTCAAACTTTCAACTTAAGAACCTCAAATCCCAAATTTGAACCTCGAATTCATGCTTTCAGGATGCCCAAGGACAGAAGATCTTCATCTCTCGAAAGGCATAGGGCATCTCCATATCAACATTGCTACAAGAACACCAACAAAACAAGGCCAAAATCTCCCTCACCACCAATCGGAACCGAAAACGAATGGGAAGAAACCAGATGCCCAATCTGCATAGACCACCCACACAATGCAGTCCTCTTACTCTGTTCATCTCGTGAAAAAGGCTGTCGCCCATACATGTGTGACACAAGTTCCCGCCACTCAAACTGCTTTGACCAGTTTCGCAAGTCAACCATGAACCCTAATTCCTTACAACAACAACAACAAGCCAAACTTGTTTGCCCTCTATGCCGAGGGCAAATCACTGGTTGGATAGTAGTCGATCCCGCCCGCCACTTCATGAACAAGAAACCAAGAAGTTGTTCATCAGAAACTTGTGATTTTTCAGGAACTTATACAGAATTGAGAAAGCACGCGAGGCGCGATCACCCGTGTGTGCGCCCCACAGAAGTCAACCCTGATCAAGAACTCGAATGGAGAATCTTAAGGGAAAATATGGAACAACAAGACATGTTGAATATGCAATTTGAGTTTGATGATACCGAGCCAATAGAGCATGTTTTGGAAGGTTTGAATGAACTTGCAAGTCCACTTTGGGATCTTGATATGGATTTTATGAACTTTTTGAGTAACTTTGAGACAGAATTTGATAATATTTTTCCCGAATTCGATGGGAATTTTCTTTTGGATGATTGGGAGAATATGTTCGAGATATTATCTTCAAATGAACCAGAGACGACTTGGTCAAGGGGAAATAGCCATGGTCAAAATAGGTCAAGGGAGAATGGGTCGACTACTAGAAGAAGAAGCAGTAGAAATGGCAGACAAAGGGCAAATTGGTCAAATCAAAGTTCAGATAGTCAACAGGTGCAAGTGACTACGTGGCTTGATTTCTATGACATTGAGCCAAATCTGCATTGATGCTGTTGTTACTGTTACAGTGCTACTACTTTCTTTTATGTTCAGGTACAATTTCAAGAAAAAAAAAAAGTTGGTAATTTGATGAACTGTTTTTTTAATTTTATTTACGTTTGGTATCTTATTAAATATGTATTTTGATTTACTTCTTGATATTTAGAAGTGGTAGTAGTTTAAGGATTTATTTTCTTTTGCTTTAAGAAAGTGACGAAACTCTTGCACTTTTGCTTTCTTTTCTTTCTTTTTTCGTTCCATCATTATTTTTCTTTAGCGGAAAACACTTATGTTTACATCATTAAAAAAGTGTTGTATGTATAAAGGTTGTTTATTTTCTAGAATGATTGGAATGTCCGGATAGAATGGATTACTATTATACCCTTATGTCTAAATGATACAAAGAAAAAACTAAAATGGTTGAATGTTTATTTTATTAGTTGAAATGTATTCTAACTTGTTGAGATTAAAAAAACACGTAACAGATTATTTTATTATATAGAAATGTAAAGATCAACGTCTTCTGGTTTGACTTTCAAACTTTTCATGGCAGCCGTTGTGATTTTTCTTCGCTCTTTCCTCTGCTTCAATTTTCCTTGGCGACTTTGTGACTTTTCTTCTTTAAAATTTTCTATGGCAACTGTTGTATGTACGATGGAAGGGTTGAACGACCTTTATGCGATTAATTTTGGCTTTGATAGAATTAAATTTTGACGGCTAAAGAACTTGAAGGTTGCGTTTGTTTTTGAAGAGGTTAAATGTCTTTTGCCTTTTTCCATGTCTGCGGAAGAAGATGTGGACTAAAAGTCTTTTTCTATGTCTTCGGTCTTCCTAAAAAGAGTGTTTGTTTTTAATGTCTTTTCGAAATCGTTCTAATACACCGGCGACCCACCCCCACCCCATTCTACACCTCTCAAAAAAAAATTAACTTTTTTTTACCGCCCACTCCCGACCCATCCCACCCACCAGCACCCACCCCACCCCAACCCCACCCCACCCTACCCCCTCAAAAAATTATTTTTTAAAAAATTTGTTTTTTTTAAATCATTCTAAAACACGACCCACCACCCCCACCCCACCCCCACCCTACGCCCCTATAAAAAAATTAATTTTTCGTTCCTTGCTTTTGACAAGTCATACGTACAATATCATATTTTCGTTCTAAAATTAAACGGTGTTGTATATCTTATATAAGAAACCATTTAGTTGCATAAAATTAGAAGAAATATGTGAAATAAATATACTATTAAAACTTATATATGAACCAGTCTAATTAATTAGTTGTGGGAATATGATTGCGAAAACATGTCATAATCATATTTTGTTGCCTAAACGACCAAAACAACATTGTTCTGGTTGATGAACTTTGTAGATGCACTTTTTAATTATTGAGAGAGGGGTTCTTGAAGTAAGTACATAAAAGTATTACTTTTTAATTTTGGCAGAAAACATCGTGTATTTGTGTATGATGTGTTTAAGTATGTGTACAATGAATGTAATAATTACAAACTTACCTATTTGAATTGTTACCAATAACTTTATAAACCCAAATTAATATATTTCACATGAATCAAACGATAATAACAATCCCCGAGTTTTCTTCATAAACATTATCAAAATGACACGATATCTTTCGTTGCTCAGCCACAATACAGCAAGACCACATATGAACCAGCAAAATGTGCAACTTCGGAAGTGATAATAATGCAATATATAAAGAATCGATTTTTACCTCTAACTTGTCTTCTTTTGCCTTATGATTTTGTGGAAGAAGTCAGAAATCTTCTATCAATCAAAGTGATATAATGCAAGATAATAATGCAACTTTTATACATGACTGCAAAAAAAAAGACATATAGAGATGAATACCAAGCTCAAATCCCATTTTTGATGACAGAAAACGAGCAACTCATGGACTTACTTCCTAATGTCACATAGGAATGCAAAACTAGTTTGGCATAGGTATTCTTTCTACAATCTTTACACTAGAAAATCTTGCATTTGCTACAGATATACAAGAAAATCTTAGCTATAATTGCTTCCAGAAAACTAGAACATTTGAGGAGGAAAAGCTTTCCTGTAATGGAAACTGTGGGCATCAATCTTCCTGTAGAAGCCATAGCCATTGGCAAAGGAAAATGAGACCTTACTGGAAGGGCCAAGAAGACTATGAAAAACGAGACCTTACTGGTCACATTCATGGAATACCCATCTCGTTCTATCAACGAGGACGACAACGTGGAGACAAAATAGAAAGGAGGGAGTTGTTTCAGACCGGAAAATGTACCTGGCGGCGGCATGGAGCGAAGGAGGAGGTGACGGCGTTGAGCGACGGAGCTGGCGGCGTGGTGCGACAGAGGCGGCGGCGTGGAGCGACGGTGGCGTGAACCAAAGGGCCGAGAGGAGGACGGTGGTCAACGTTGAAAGATCCGGCGCAGTGGACGATTGCTGAAAAAAGAGAGTTGAAAACTCAAAGGAAGAAGATGAAACGGGTCTGCTGCGTGAAGATTCAAGAAGAGGCAAAAAGCTTTTTTTCAGCTCTTTTGGAAAAAGAGTTTAAAAAGTCTTTTTCATGTAATTTATCTTCCGAAAAACAAACACGTTTTTTGAAAAACCTCTACCCGCCGGAAGAGGTTTTGGGGAAAAAGTCTTTTTAAAAGAAAACAAACACACCCGAAATATCGTGGATTTTAATCGCGGTGAGGAATGTGAAAAGACTAACGACCGAAGAGCGATCATGGAGATTGATGGAAGGGTTACTCAAACAGAGAAGAAAAGCTAGTGCCGGACCCAAAAAAATTTCAAAGTGAGGGCAAAATAAATATGTTTGAAAATTTCTTTTAAAGAGGGGGAAAAACCAAATATCTATTATTTTTCTAAATTTTCAAGGGGTCAAATATTGATTTTATAAAAAAATTACAAACTTTTTGAAGTGAGGGTATATTGTTCGTGAAACCTCATGTTCCCTGTTTTCTTTAAAAATGTTTCGTGAATTAACAAGCTTGTTGAAAATTCACGTTGGAAAAGTTATTCAACAAAGTTAACCTTGTTTGGTTAAGCTTCTCAAATTAACTTTAATACTTTTGGATGAGCCAATAAATTAAAAATAATGTTTGGTTAATTAAAAAGTGATTTTCAAATAGTTTTTCATAACATTTCAAAAAGCAATTTTAAGAAGTTACAAGTTTCTTGTTTTTTAAAAGGCTTTTAACTTCTTGATATGGAAAAGATGTAAATATCCTTATTAATAATTCTCTCTCTCTCTCTCTCTCTATCTCTCTAAAAATATGTTAGTATGCCATTTTTTTGTCATTTTACATAAATAAGTAAAGTCAAACATTTTTTTAAAAATGACTTATAATTTATTGACTTTTCTCACCACAAAAGTTAATCCATTTTTTTAAACTCATTTTGCTTACAATATACGTCAATAAGCATTTTGAAAAAAAAAAAACTCCCGAACACCCCCATAATTCAGTAACATAGGTTGTTATTTTCTTAAATTATATATATATATATATATATATATATATATATATATATATATATATATATATATATATATATATATATATAATTTTCTAACATGATATTTCTTTCCATTTTTGTTATTTTAGTGATTAACTAATGATTTTTATCGTAATTGTAAAAAAAAACATCAAATGGTAGTTCCGTCACATGGTAGCTCTAAAGTTGACAATTGATCGACCTATGTTGGGTTCAGGTTCAACCCATTTATTAATTAGTTCAAAGATTTCAACCCAATCTAATTTATTTAATTAAATAGGTTGAGATTTCCGACGCAACCCAACCTAATGGTAAATGAGTTTCCATTGGGTTGACTTATTTATATTTTTTCCAACCCAACATATTAAAGAAACAGGTTGAGCTCGGATTACCCATTTAAAACTTAAAAATGTCAACAAAATATAATAAGCTTACACCTAATTAAATTAGTTTAAAATGCAAGTAAATATTCAAAGTAAGTTAAACGTACAATCACAATTCAAAAGTACAACCAATTGTTCAAATTATCCGTGGAATTGAAGGTCACTGGTAAGTTGCGACTAAAAGAGTCAGAGAAGTAATGTCGTAATAGATAGTGGATTGTGAAGTTGGCTTCTTGCTTCTTGCTTATAAGCAAATCGTACTATAGTAGTAGAGTCCTGATAAAGAGTTTATCGAGGACATGTGAAAACTCAAACGTCAAAAGTGGAACGTACGTAAATGATACTACTTATTAGATTTGTCATTGTGTGTATTGTTTGAAACAACTCCAAAGTCCAAATCTCAAATAGGATAATTTAGGGTTAATAATACTTGATGCATGTGTAATCTTTTTTTAAATGAAAATATCTAGGGGAGGATTAATATAGAACTATTTTTTATCCATAGAACCATGAAACCATATGTTCAGAGCTGAACATACGTATATGTTCATAAGTGAACATACTTTATATAAACATATGTGTGTGTTCAGCTCTGAACATATGTATATTTAGTATATTTAGTTCTAAACATATGTATGTTGAGTTCTGAACATATGTATGTTCAGTACTGAACATATTGTTTTATGGTTGTATGTCTAATTTTGATTCATGTTGATCCTACCCCCAAGCAACTATATAATGTATAATTTTGCGTAAACTTTCTTTTAAATTGTGTAATATTGTATTATTAAAATAAAATAAAAACATATATTAAATTTAAACGGAACGACGGATTAAAAACATGTTAGATAATTCTTACCCAACTTAACTTAATTTATTAAATGGGTTAGAGAAATTGATCTTTTTAACTTTAATGGACTGAAAATCTAAATCTAAAACTGTTAATTTTGGGTTGGTTTCGAATTGGGACGCTTTTTTCTGGCTCTACCACGAAACAATCTTGGGCCTATTTCTTTTCACATTTCCGTTCGAAGTCAAGTAGAAAAACAAGAACAGAATAGGAGAACCGACTTTTCGATTTGCTTCGCACTTCGCAGAGGTGAAGAACGGGAAATCGCGAAAAAAGAATATAAAAGGAATCATCTGTTCACCGTGAATCGTTCTTATATCGGTAAGATTTTCTTATATTTTAGGGTTACATCTTCGTTTTTGGACCGTACAGTGACACGATTTGTTTGTCTCGTATGTGCTAAACATCACTTCGATTGAGATACTCAATCAATTTGTCTTGTTCGTTCATTCGGTGCAGATTCGTACGTCTAATACGATGGCAAGGGCGTTATCGAACATGCTATTCAAGGGCTTTAGGTCAATCGAATCTACTCGTACAGCTGCATCGGTAAATTATAATAGTGTTTTATCCAAATTCACAACCTTTTTATTTATTTATTTAGAGCTCAAACTTCAAAATTAGGGCAATAAGTTCTCATATGAAGCTTTCGCCGACAGTTGAAAGTCTCTCCGTCTGAATCATTTCGGAACCGATAAGAAGTATTTTTGTGTCATTGCCAAAATCATAACTAGTATAGAAACATTTTTGTAGATGAAAAAACTAAAACATCTATGTCAAGTTCGAATCTGATCATTACTAGTTTGCTTGAATTTGTTAAATGCCCAATTACTAATACGTGATATCAAATTAGGCCTCTGGACAATTCTTGCAGCATGGTATACGATTTTCAACTAGTGTGCCCAATGATCCAGATACACATGATGATTTCAAGCCCACAAATAAGCTTGAGAATTCTAAAATTACTTTAAAGGACATTGTCGAACAGGTTGGTGGTTGTTGCCATTTTTATCATGATTCATGAACCCCTTTCTATTAACATTTTTCTATTTAATCTAATGTCTACATATTTTAATTACAAATGTAGGATGTGAAAGAGAACCCTGTGATGATTTACATGAAAGGGGATCCCGAACAACCAAGATGTGGGTTCAGCTCATTAGCAGTCAGAGTGTTGAGTGAATATCGTAAGTCCTCAAATCTTTGTAAAAAAGGGTAATTTTGGAAATATGTATTGGTCATGTAAACAAGTACTTGTAAAGAAATGGTTAAATTTTGGAATGTGAAGATGGTAGGGTAATCGTTTGGACTGTATATTAGACTTTCTTCTGTTTCCTTTTCCATTTGGATTGTTAAGGGTATTTTAGTCATTTTCAACTATTGCTATGGGTTTTTGCAGGTGTTCCTATATATTCTAGAAACATATTGGAAGATCCTGAACTTAAGAATGCTGTAAAAGCTTTCAGGTAAACAAATAGGTTGAAAGTTAGCCAAAGTGTATATAATTTGTTACATTTTTTTTGTCAGTTTTATTTAGTTTTTTGTTAGATATATAATATTGGGTGTACTGTTTGTGTGCAGCATGTGGCCGACATTTCCTCAGATATTTATCAATGGAGAATTCATAGGAGGATCAGATATTATTCTGAATATGCATCAGGCAAGTTTCTTCATTTTTGGTATTTCTTTTATATTAAAAATGTTTTTGAAAATTATATGAGTTGATTTTTTTTTTTTTTTTTTTTTTTTTTGTTATGCAGAATGGTGAACTGAAGGAGAAGATAAAGGCAACAACACCCTCTGAGTAGACCAATTTTATTAATCATGTTGAATATTGAGCTAAGTATACACTTTAAATTAAGATTCCAAAGATTATTATGGTGACAGATAAAATAATGTCATGTTGCTATTGAGATATCATTATTTGCATCATGAAGATTTTAGTTATTTTTGTTAATTATTATTATTTGTCAATCATCATCTTTGGTCATGGAGGTCTTGGAGAATGATACGTGGTGTATGCAGTGAGATGAAATAGACTATCACTTAGATCAATATGATAAGAAGAAAAGTAATTGATGGAAAATCTCCATTGATTCCATTGATTAGCTAATGAAGCTCTACAAGCTTTTATTACAGAGTATTACGAAAAACAGGGAAAACTAAAGAGTGCTAACAGCCTTCTACATATTTACAGATCTAACCTTCATGTATCTAAGTATTTACAAAATAAACCCTGATATAAAATGTAATATCCTCCCCTCAAGTTGTACCTCCATGAATGTCTTGGAGGTTCAACTTGGATAACAGATACTGAAACTGAACTCCACATAATCCTTTTGTGAAAATATCTGCAGTTTGTTGCTTTGTAGAGACATGTTTTGGGAGAACAAATCCGAGTTTGAATTGATCACGAACAATATGACAATCGATATCTAAATGCTTCGTTCTTTCATGAAATATTGGATTCTCAGTAATGTGAATTGCTGCCTTGTTATCGCACCATAAATCCACCGGAATTTTCAGCTCAATCTGCAAATCCCTTAAAATGTAACTAATCCATAAAAGCTCACATACGGTTGCAGCCAAGCTTCTGTATTCTGCTTCACAAGAGGATTTTGAAACTGTTTTCTGCTTTTTCGTTTTCCAAGACACCAATGATTTGCCAATGAAGATACAAAATCCTGTTAATGATCTTCTTGTGTCACTACAACTAGCCCAATCCGAGTCACTAAATGCCGTTATGTTGTTTATTGATGAATTTGCTTCAAAGAATAATCCCTTTGAGGGACAACTTTTCAAGTATTTTAGTACATGTATTGCAGCCTTCCAATGTACTGTGGTCGGTTTGTGTAAGAACTGGCTCAATTGTTGTACAGCGTGGCTTATGTCTGGTCTTGTAAAGTTGAGGTATAAAAGTTTTCCAACTAGCTTCCTATATCTTTCAGGATTATTCAATATTTCCCCACCTTGTGTACATAGCTTTATGTTTTTGAGTGTTGGACTTGATACCGGTTTTGCCCCTGTTAATCCTGTCTCAGATAGTATGTCTAATACATATTTTCGTTGGTTGACATATAAGCCCTTTTCAGTTTTGAGTAATTCAATACCCAGAAAATAACTTGCATCCCCTAGATCCTTAATTGTAAATGCTGCATGTAAATGATCTTTAACCTTTTTAATTTCTTCTTTATTTGGTCCAGTGATTAGAACATCATCGACATAAACTATTAGTGCCACAAACGTTTCATCTTTGCCTTTTGTGAACAAACAATGATCATGTGAAGATTGTTTGAAATTAATTTCCAACAATTTGTTACAGAATTCCAAATGCCATTGTCTACTTGCTTGTTTCAGACCATAAAGTGATTTATTGAGCTTGCAAACCTCATCTTTTTTCGCCTTTTTATACCCTTGAGGAGGTTGTAAATAGACTTCTTCATCTAGAAATCCATGTAAGAAAGCATTATTGATGTCTAATTGGTTTAAAAACCAACCTCTTGATGTAGATAAAGCTAACAAAATTCTAACTGTAACCACTTTAGCTACAGGAGAAAAACTATCAAGGTAATCAATTCCATAAATTTGATTATATCCCTTTGCAACCAGCCTTGCTTTATACCTTTCAACTGAACCATCTGGATTTAATTTGACTTTATAAACCCATTTTGAACCAATTGCTTTCTTGTTATGTGGTAGGGGCATAACCGTCCATGTATTATTTTTTTCAAGTGCAGTCAATTCTTTGTCCATTGCCTTAATCCACTCTTCATTCTTGCAGGCTTCATTATAATTTCCAGGTTCTTGAATTTGAGAAATTGTGGTCAAAAAACTTTTATGTGTTTGGGTTAATAAAGTCGAGTGATAGTAAGGGTATGTAGGAGGGAAATGAGGAGATGTGAATTTCTTGGTATTTGAGGTTGTGGTATCAATGGTATTACAGTGCATAATATAATCATTATGCCAAGAAGGTTTCTTTCTTTCTCTTAGACCATAATGAAGATTTTCTGCTGCAGGGGCATTTTGGTCATTTTCTTCACCAACAATGTTTTCTTCATCTTCTTGTTGTTCTGGAATATTGAATTGCTCATCTTCATTAATAAGATCAAACTCATCTGAGTTATAATCATTTGTTGGGATAAAATCATTTTCATGTATTTCAAAATCTTCCACTGCATTCGGAATTACTAACTTTTCACAACTTGAATTTTCTTTGATGCTTTTGTAAGGAAACAGTGACTCATAAAATATAACATCTCTGGACATGATCATCTTCTTGTCTTGTAAATCATAGAGTTTGTATGCCTTTTGTCCATTATTATACCCAATAAAACAGCACATTGTAGCTCTTTTTTCAAATTTTGTCTTGTGGGGTATGATATTTGTTGCAAAACAGAGACAACCGAAAACTTTGAGATTGTCATAAGTGGGATCTTTGTTGTATAGCTTCTTATATGGAGTTGACCAATTTAGAACTTGTGTAGGAATAATGTTGATAATGTATGTAGCCATTAAAATAGCATGTCCCCAAAAATTGATTGGCAATTTCGATGAAAACATTAAAGATCTTGCCACTTGTAACAGATGTTGGTGTTTTCTCTCAACTCTCCCATTCTGTTGAGGTGAATAAGGAGCAGTCCTTTGATGGACTATTCCTAATGAGGAGAACAAATTTTGACAATTGTGATTGATGAATTCACTTCCATTATCAGTTCTGATCATTTTAACAGTTGTATGGAATTGATTTTTGGTGTATGCAAAGAAATTAGACAAAGTCAATAAAACTTGAGTTTTGTCAATGAGCAAGAAAGTCCATGTTGATCTAGAAAAATCATCAACTATGGTTAGAAAGTATGACGCTCCTATAATAGTTTTTGATTTGTATGGACCCCAAAGATCCACATGAATCAATTTAAAAACGGAATCAGCACAAGAATCACTAACATGAAATGGGAGCCTTTGTTGTTTTGCAAGATGACATGGAATACAAGGAAGTGACTCATCAATAGATTTCTTAGGAATAAAAGTCAAATGATTCAATACAGACTCAGAACTATGGCCTAATCTCTTATGCCATATGGAATAACCTTCCTTATTCTTGAAATGAGCAACATTACAAAAATTGAGTTTCAAGTTCTTTGAAAGATTACAAGAATTGAGAATAGATTCTATGTTTGCAGACTCTAAACTAAACTTGTTTAGAACATAGAGATTGCCCATAACCTTTCCAATGCCAAGAATTTTAGCAGTTTGAAGGTCCTGTAAAACACAATAAACAGGCAGAAAAGTGAATGCAATGTTAGCAGATGTTGCTAATGCTTTCACTGAAAGAAGATTACATGTGAATTGAGGCACATATAACACATTTTTAGTACAATTCTGGGATTAAGAGTTATTAAACCTGTGTGAGTAACAGATTTAATAGAGCCATCAGGTAAAAACACAGGGGTATAATTGGAAACAGGAATTGAATGGTTAATAGAAGAAAGTTGAGCACACATGTGAGCAGTGGCTCCAGTATCCAGAATCCATGTGTCATCATCAAACTTATGAGTTTTGATAGAATTGAATAATGTAATGTTCATACCTGCAAAGTCACCAAAATGGGACAAATTTGCAAAATGAGCATCAGGATGTTGATTGTTCTTCAAGAACTGGGTGAATTGCTGAAATAGACTGTTCATAGATTCATCATTGTTAAGATTTGCAGATGTTTCGTGAACATTTTCTCCAATTCCATGTAATGGATTTTCATTTTGAGCATAAACTGGTATATTTGCCATGTGAGCGGAATTTGACCCAAGACTCTTCTTCTCCTTTAATTCTTTATACCAATCAGGATAGCCATGTATTTTGAAACATGTATCTTTAGTATGGCCGCCAATCTTACAATGATCACAATGCTTATCGGAATTAACTTTCCCTTTCTGCTCAAATTTGTTCTTAGTCTGGAAGGACTTCTTGATTTTATTGCTATAATTTGTTGTTTTAGCAAGCATTGCAGAGATTTCAGTGGGATTTGCAAAGTTAATTTGTACTTCTCTTTGTTTTTCAACACTAAGTGCCATGGAATATGCCTTATATACACTCGGTAGAGGATCTAAGACCAAGATCTGGTTTCTCAAACTATCATATGTGTCGTTCAATCCCATAAGAAATTGCATCAATCGTGTAGAAGATTCATGATCAGAAAAAGCTTTTCCAGAACCACAAGTACATGGAGGAATTTGAACAAGAGAATTCAATTGATCCCATAGTTGTTTGAGATTAGTATAGTATTTTGAAAGCGATGAATCACCTTGACTTATTGAAGCGATTTGTCGTTGTAATTGATAAATCCACGGACCATTGCTATCACCGAAGTGTTCTTCTAATTGAAGCCATAACTCTCTTGCAGTCTTCGAGAAGATGAAGGCTCCAACTATATCTTTTGAAATTGCATTCAGAATCCAAGATCTGACCATACAGTCACTGCTTATCCATTCGTCTTGTTCAGTACCAGCAATTTCTGGTCGTTTTGAAGTACCGTCAATGAATCCGGTCTTCTTCTTAGCTCCGAGAGCTAGTTTGATAGAGAATTCCCACTGCATGTAGTTTTCATTTCCAGTGAGAAGATTTGAAACTAGGAACATCGTATTATCACTTCCTTTTGAATTAAAATCGGAAGAAGAAGAGGTATTATTCATATTTGGGGTTTGAATTGGGGCTGAATTCATTTTTACGAACTCAGTCTTGAATTGAAGATAAGAAAACGAAGATCAAAGGATCGTATGCTCTGATACCATATCACTTAGATCAATATGATAAGAAGAAAAGTAATTGATGGAAAATCTCCATTGATTCCATTGATTAGCTAATGAAGCTCTACAAGCTTTTATTACAGAGTATTACGAAAAACAGGGAAAACTAAAGAGTGCTAACAACCTTCTACATATTTACAGATCTAACCTTCATGTATCTAAGTATTTACAAAATAAACCCTGATATAAAATGTAATATAGACTCACAGCAACATATTTTTGGTATACTGTTGGTGAAATTAGTTGGTGTGGTAAAAAATATTTGAATGTTGTTAATGACATGTTCACCCTCAATACGTTTAATTTTTGTAATTGTTTTAGGTCTCAAATACAACTAGCCTACAAGCACACATGTAACTTACAAGGCGAATATTGACCTAAAAACTTGACAAAGCAAACTTAGAGTATGTTCGGCGGTGAGCTTTTGAGAGTTTTTCAGAGTCTTAAGCTTTTAGCTTTAAAAAAAAAAACGAAGTAAAAAACAAATTTTGTTTGACAATATTCTATTTTAAATAAAAAGCTATTAATACATAAGCTATTTCATGCAGCTTTTAGTTTTTATGTAATTTTCGTCTTTAAGAGCTAAAATTAACTTTTGTCGAACATTTCTGTGTAAATATAAGTTACGTGTAGCTAGCAGCTAGTTTTGTCAAACAATGAGTTGTCAACCAAACGAATTCTTCAAACAAGTGGGAAGTGGCCAGGCTTAACAAGTCGTTTGACCTTTCTGAGTCATTTTCAGTTCTGGAACTAGTTTGTGGGTTTTAATTTGATTCATTTTCCATTCTGGAACTAGTTCAGAGGGGTTTAATTTTTTTTTTTTTATGTTCTCAACTATTTTTTTTTAATTTAATACTTTTTCAAGGTTGTCAAGATCGATATCCTACTTAAGATCGATTTTAGATTTGCAAGATCGGGATAGGGATTCCAAGATCCCACAAAAAAGCATAATTATAATTCAAAACATTAAAAATACATCTCAAAAGCAGAAAGTCAGAGAGAAAAGCTAACAAGAAGCTAGAACTTTTTACTGGTCCGATGGTTCCCGTGTTCTTCAAGAAATGTAAGGTAAAAAATAATATTCAATAGGTAAAGTAAAGGAAAATAACTAAAGGCAAATGTAGGATCTGATCGAATCCCAATCCTACGATCCCATACGTGATCCTGTATTGTTTACGATCTCATTACGATCCAACAAGGTTTTGAAAGTCTTAGGATCCTAAGATTCTATGATCAGGCTCGGGATCCTGACAACCTTGGTTTATTTTGTCCTTTGGTTGCATTGAACTGAATATGAACCCTCGAAACCCATTTTGAATTGTTCATTGTTTAATGATGTATTAGAGATGTATTTTTCATATTTTAAACTATTTATTGTTAACCGAATGATAACCAATGGGTGGACGTATATTTTTATATGTTTTAAAATGTTTTTGTAGGATCTTATGATCCCGATTCGATCTTACAATCACAATCTTGAAAAACGAAAAACAAAGGCCATAAGGAAGGCTAAAATGGAAGACATCATGGGTACTGTTTGGGAAGACAAGTATGAGATACATATTGCCGTAAGATTTTCAAGGAAGTTCATACGTTGATGAAGCTTTTATTGATGTATTTGCTTAAGGAACAACATAAAATAATTACTGTTGTAATCTATTTAATAACAACTTTTTCTATTAAAAGTTGTTAAGTTAATGTTCCATGCAATTTAATGGAAATTTTTAGTTTCATATTAGAATTTGTAGAAGGTTCCTAGGAATGGGGATCGCAACGTGTCCCAGTTGTTACATATTAAATCATAAATGGAGACATGAAAATGTATAAGAGCCTAAGCTTAAGCCATTAATTATTTGAATGCATTCAAGCAATGGCGTCCACAATTCGAATAGATGGCAGTCCACAAAGAAAACCAAAATGTATGCATGCTCTGATTCGGCCAAAAACCAACACTGAAGTAATTTAATATCAAACAGACGAAACAAAACAAAACAAAAGGCAGGACCTCTTGAATCCTGATGCTGCAGTAGAAGTCATCTCACCAGATTCTTATTCCGGCATATCAAACATAGAAAATTGCAATCAGTGGTGAGAATGTTCATCTTCGTCTAGTCCATCTGGAAGTCCTCCCGGGCCCACTACTTCCAACTGTATAACACGTGTCAAATATATATTCAATATTTAAATTTCATCTCATAAATACTACCATACTTGCACCAAATTAGATTTCCACCAACTTTAAACTCTCCAATGATTTACCCTTTTCAAAAGCTACTAATTTACCCTTATTTTGTCAAATGTTTTATGAACCTCCTTCATCTAATTCGTCATTTTTAAGTTTTTAAAAAGAATATTACTTGCCAACAACATTTTAATAATAAAATATATTACAATACAAAAAAAAATAAAAAGATTAGTCCTAAAAGATAACTATATCGGGTCTTTATAACATTTTATTAATATTTGGAATTAGCAAATTAAATGAAATAAATTAACCAGTCAAGTATACAAATAGAAAACTATAATATAAAACTTGGAAAAAAAATCCAATTAGAGGCGCTCTTATAAAATCCCTTCACTTTTATAAAATATAGAAAAACACTTGTACTTTCATCATTGTTTTGTTTTATGACTTTTATCCACTTCACTATTTTCTGTAGTGACTAAACAATTATACTTTTTTAACCGCTTAAGAAAAACTTCTTCCAGCTACCTGGTACTATAGAAGGTTGAAATACAAAATAAAAAATACAATGTATTTCACGATTTTTTTGATTTAGCCACTAAGCTATTAAGTTTATCTATTTAGACAGTGAACTATTATTACTAATATATTTAATAAAAAAATAAAAGTTCAATGACTAAACTGACAGAAAGCAAGTAGTTTGTGTTATCCTATATATGAACTTTTTTCAAAATCGTGTAGGTAAAAAATTGGGGATTTTTAACTAACAGTCAAAAAGTATAATTATTCATTCAGTATAAAAAATAGTTTAGTGACTAGATTGTTAAAATGATAAAAGAAAAGCATGTTACATTGTTAAACAGAAAGTGAAACATATAAATGAAAGCAAATTGCATTTAATGTTTCAAGGTAGGATTATGAGTTTATCATTTTAGCTTTGACTTTTTCCTAAAATAAATGCCCCAAATTGTTGGGTTTTTTAGAACATGTAATATTAAGAACAAAATGTGGTTAATATTTAAGAGATGATAAAATTTTGACTTAAAATATGATTGGTACTATAACCATTCCAGATTTGTTCCGACAACGAACACATACGTTTTGATATTTCAAGACGATAGGTACTAGAGCACAATACATTAAATTTTAAAAGAAGGTAGCAATCTAAACCATATCACACGATTTTCAGAAAGGAAGACTTGCTTGAAAAGTTAAATTGCACTCACCTTAAAATATTGTGAGCACACAGGGCACTCATGTGGTTCTCCTTTCTTTAGCCAAAACCAAACAACATCATGCTCGTCCTCTGTTATGAAAAAATAAAAGATAAATTTGCTAATTAGCTATCAGACACACAAATGGAATACAGTCTTCATAGTTACAGAAGAAGATCTAGAGCAAACTCACCCCCTTCTGCCCCAGGACAACCAACAATTCTTTGGTCATAGTAAGATTTGACAATAGCAGGAGCTTCCTACAGGCGACAAAACAGTATATGAGATCACAGCTTCATAACAGTTAGCTTTATACATGTTAGGAACTTAGGTTTGTGATATGTTGCTATTGGTTCAAGTGTTCAACACAAGGTGTTGACATTGTACTGATGTTTAGAACATTTCAAACGTACAGTAATTGATCGCTAAATTTCTGCAATTATCATTCAAACCATTGCATATCATGAAAATAATGACCATCTTATCGGATGGAAACAACTTCGCTCTTTCGATAGAAGAAAATATCATTTGAAATAAATTATCGTTGTACTTGCCTTGGTACCGAATGGACCTTCAGGGAAATTGATATCCAGAATGTCCCGTCCCTAATTACACAAAATAAGAATGAATATTAATCTCGATGAGTCATACTAAAACTGAATATTACCAAATAGCTCTACAAACCGAACCGTCAGTCCGTCACAGAAAACTGACCTCAAGCTCAGCTTCTAGCTCCTCACGTTCGTGACCGGTCGCAATAGGCATCACATCTTCGACTCTCTTCGAAACATTTCCTACCATTTACAATCAATACACATCCAAATTCATAAATCTCGAAACAATTGCACATACAACCAATAGACAGAACTCTTAAACGCAAATTAATTCAGATCTGACGGAAGGTGAGAAAAATACCTGAATAGTGACGTGTGACAATAGTCGCGGACGGCCGAAGAGCCGCCGGCGATATCGAAGAAGTAACGATACGATTAGGTCTGGCGACAGATCGGAGCGCTAAGAGTTTAGAAGAGGCTCGTCTCCACATGGTTTCACCTTCACCGGAACCCTAGGTTTTCGGCCTTTGATCTGAATCGGCGACGGGAACTTTTCTTTTTCAACACTGTGTGAGGAATTTTTTTCGTCCAAGAGTGAAAATGAAATATAAAAATGCGAGTGGAAAGAAGGCTTTTATGCGAGTAGTTTGGGATGATCCTCTGTCCGTGAGTGCAGGGGAGCTAAAAACGGTCCTTAAAAACAGTCGTACTTTATGCATCTATTCTTTGTACATTTCCCTCTAATCTAGCAAAGAACTTCTTTTTCATGATTTGGGCCATCGAGGAACCGAACAAATCGGCCTGTTGGCTCATTTTGGGCTTAATCGGCCCAATAAATTATTAGGTGGTCTTAGTCGGCTCTTTTCATTTGCGATTGTTAATTTAAAATTATAAAATCTATAACATCACTTGTGCAAAATACGTACATTTGAATAAAAAATCGGTTTGTGATTCGAAACCAGTTTTCAAATCGGTACGGTTTCTAATCCTGTTAGGTGATTCGAACCGGTTTAAGTATGTTACTTTTAGAACCGGATTGAAGCCGATTTTGCCCGAACCGGTATGTAAAACCGAATTTAAACCGATTTTGACCATGTTGACCTAAACCGGTTTTGAGTATATTTTTCGGTGGAAACCGATGTCAAACTGAACTGGCTTTGGCTCAAACCGATTTTGACTTTATTGACAAAAAACGAACCGATTTCTAATCTGATCCGATCTGATTCCGAAAAAAAAAATCCGGTTTGTTCTCCTCTAAATATACCAACGTTAGAACATAAGTTCTTATTTAAAAATTATAGAACTAAAAAATCTCTCTTACAAGTTTAACAAATATACGCCAAAAAACAAAATCAGAAAGAATATTTTAGCCAAAAACAAATTACCAAAACATGTTTAAGTTAATGGCTAATTATTACTCTATACTAGATTTTTTTCAAATTTAACATTAACTTATTTTTTAAAGAAAACTTTGTATTGTTTTTATTTATCCATTTTAGTTGATTTAATAGTAATCTTTCGTTAGGCTGGACGGTGTAATACGCGGGATCGGCGATAGATGGGATCGGGTTGGGGCCTGGTTCCGCTGCCCACTCTCCTTCGGTTTCATCGGTTTCGACCTTGGCGGGATGAGTTTTGGGTTGGTGAAGCCATTGAACCCGCTGTGTGTGTGTGTGTGTGTATATATATATATATATATTAAATTATTATTTTGGGTATTATTTATCTAATTTTAATATTAAAAATATGATGTGGCATCGTGAGTTCAGTGGGTACTGGTTCCATGGGTGAAAGATTGGTGAAAGATGGGAAAATATGGAAGTGAGAGGAGAGAGAAAAGCTGTCGTGGCTCGTGGGTTCAGTGTGTATTACTCCCCCCACCCTTAGGGTGCACGGTGTCGTCGATGGGATCAGCGGGTCGGAGCTCAAAAATGGTGCTGGTTGGGGCGGTACCGCCGGTACCGTCGGTACCACTGCCCCCTCCTCTTCGGGTTCGACGGTTTGGAGCTTGGCGGGTTGGTGTTTGGGATGGTGAACCCTGTGAAACCGCTGCAAATATATATGCATACACACACAAACATATATATATATATATATATATATATATATATATATATATATATATATATATATGCAGGACGTCACTTACGGGGTGGGGCGTGTGCTTGCACCGAGGTTTGTTGGTTGCGCGTGTGGGTCTAGTCTCTGTGCAGTCTCCTTGGAGAAGGGTTGGCAAACGAAGAACTGTTAGTTAGCCTAATGTACCTAGCGTAGCTGTAGTATATTACGACTCATGTAACCGGATTTATCCTTAACTTGCAATATATATATATATATATATATATATATATATATATATATATATAATATTAAATTATTGTTTTGGGTATTATTTATCTAATTTTAATATTAAAAATATGATGTGGCATCGTGGGTTCAGTGGGTACTGGTTCCATGGGTGAAAGATTGCTGAAAGATGGGGAAAGATGGAAGTGAGAGGAGAGAGAAAAGCTGACGTAGTGTGTGGGTTCAGTGAGTATTACTTCCCCCACCCTTATAGACAATCTTTTCTGAAAAAAACCGCAACTTTATTTTCTGAATAAAAAAACTCTCATATTTAACAACTTTTTCCATAAAAAACACTCATATTTGACAATTTATTTAGAGTCTAATTTCAGCTTTGATGTTTTCCAATTAGAAACATTTTCAATCTTACAATCAATTTGATCAATAAATAATGTTATTGTATTTCTTTGAGGCTCAAATTTTGTTTCCGTTTGAACCAACCCTAGTGGTCTCTGCAAGTTTGGATATCTTATACACGATGGTCTGATACCCCTCAGGCATTATGGAGAAACGTCATTGTCGTCGTCAACATTGACTGGATGAGGTGAAAAGTGTGCATCGGAAATAGAGTTCATGTAGTGGTTGGAGCGGATGTCTTGGTTCGTTTAGAGGAATGATGTGGGGAATGCATCCCCATTACCTCGACTCTGAGCCATTTGACATGCTCTTTTAGTATTTATCATGCCCCCATATGTGGGAACCCGTTCCAGAGGATTTTCCGGTACTCTGAATGGGTGGCCTGTAAAACATCCACATCGCCCCTACCGTTGGCACGCATGTTCAACTTATTGTTGTAAATGTAATTGAACTTGTTTACCTTCGTTTGCGTGTCCGATCCGAACCTCGAAGTTGCTCACAGAAATGTTTCAATACGTTCTGCCAAAATGAGTCGGAGCGTTGATTGTTTCCGCGTTCTTGATCCTCGAAAACACTAATGTACGACTTCGCCAAGGTGATCTCCTCGTTCTCCTACCACGTTTTACGTTTCACCCGTTGAGTGTAATTTCCTCGTTCGCCTCCTCGTCTTCATCCTGCTGCTCTTGCTGCTCCTGCTCTTCCTCTTCATCCTTGTTATCCGAGGATGAAATGGTTTCGTCACTTGACTCCTCAGATTGACTACGGAAATGAGAAGTGTCGGGGACGTAGCATTGGGAGTTGGGTAATTGGTTGGGGCTATGTTGGAACTAGTTAGTGTATTGTTGGAACTGGGTTGGGTATTGTTGGAACTGGTTAGGATATTGGGAAAAATCTTGAGAAAATTGTGTAAAATTTGGTTGGAATTGGGGATATTGTATGTAACTATGAATGTGTAGGGATAGGGTTGGTTGAACATCTTGACGGTTTCTATTTTGTGAGGAACCACGTCTCTTGGACTTGCCTCGGCTTGAATGCATTTTATAAAAAAAAGTGTTTTTATAAAATAATAGGCAAAGGGTTTTTATAGAGAAGATGAGAGTAAGAAAGAAGGGTGAATGTGTGATTTTTTAATGAATGAAGATGTGGTATTTTTAGAGATTAGGAGAGAGTAATTTTTGAAGGAATAAAATTTTTTACACATTTTGTGGGTTCACCCGGTTTCACCACCACCTAATCGAACCCGCCCAATGCCATCTTCCGCGAGCCTGAGACCACGGGGCAGCGGTACCGCCCACACCCAATATCGAACCCGCGTGAAAGTCAAAGACTACTCCGTCCACCCTTATATACGTAAATATGTATGATGTTTCTACTATTGCCAAGGGTTTATGAATTTTGCTTTTGGTCCCTATAGTTTTCAAATAGACAAAATGACAGAATTGGTCCATATGTGAAAAAAATATTACAGAATAGTCATAGTATGAGAAAAAAATTACATAAACATTCACTGTATAATAAAATTACAAAAACGGTCATTGCCTTATGTAATTCTAAACTACAAATTTGTAAATAAAAATATTCAACATTCCTAACACTATGGTTAAATACCATGTTTGAAAATATGCATAAAAAATCATAAAACATAATACATTACATGTTTCTATACATTATATACCAACACTACTTGTAATTCTATCATCATACCCACAAAATATACTAAACTGGTGTGATGGGCCGCACAGTGCAACAGGTGTATTAATTCTATATGTTTGACATTATTTTTGTGTTGGACTCTTAAAAAATGTTCATTTTTGTAATTTCTATGAAATACACATACTATTCTAATTACTTTATTATTAAACATGGACTATTTCTAGTAATTTATGAAAACATAGGAATCATTATTTATATTTCACTATTAGACAATGCAATATTTATAATTCTTTGAAAAATATATACCACTTTTGTTATTTTGCAATTAGAAATGGACTATTTTGTAGTTGTCTTAAATGCAAAGACAATTTTGGTAATTTTTGAAACAGAATGATAGTTTTTGTAAGTTTTCTATTCGAGAAGGGCTATAACTGTAAAATTATGAAACATATGAATCTTTCTTGTAGAATCACTACTAG
Organism: Cichorium intybus; assembly: GCA_023525715.1. Classification (NCBI taxonomy): domain Eukaryota; kingdom Viridiplantae; phylum Streptophyta; class Magnoliopsida; order Asterales; family Asteraceae; genus Cichorium; species Cichorium intybus. The sequence continues at coordinate 38,350,883 of CM042009.1, forward strand.
ATAGAGACTATAATTATAAATTTTGAAACAGACTATTGTTTCCTAAATTTTGTCTTGTAAATAGTTCTAGTTATATAATAAATAATTACCTTACTAATCACGTATTTAACACAATCAATATAATCAAATACTAATATTTGCTTAAGCTCTACTAAAAACATGCTCAAGAAACCTAATTTTCAAACGTAAAAAAACATAAATTAACTTAACAAAAAGACAAAATTACAGTTTTGGTCCCTGATGTTTGTTTGAGATTGCAAGATAGGACAAACTATTGGAAATTCACGGTTTGGGTCACTAAAGTTTGTGAAATCCTACAAATTGGTCCCTGGATCAGTTAAAATGACTAAATTGCCCTTTTTAATTTAGTTTTCCTTTTTCTTTGAATATATTAACTACTTTATTAATAAAAAAATAAAATACCCCCACCCCACCCCGCAACACCTCTCTCTCTCTCTCTCTCTCTCTCTCTCTCTCTCTCTCTCTCTCTCTCTCTCTCTCGACAATTCAAGCCCTAACATTCCGGTGTCGCCTCATGATTACGCACAATTGGGTGCGACAATTTAGCGAAGAAGCAAAGGAGAATCAAAGGTGGTAATGTTCAGATATAAGCAGGTAGTACCGTCGATGGCTTTTAGAGAAGAAGATGAATAGTGGTCAATGTATTTTTCACTCCCTCTCTTCAATTAACAGGTTACAAGCGTATAATTGTGATTGGCACAAAGAATCGATCAATAATTGTTGATTGGCACAAAGAATCGATCAATAATTGTGATCGAGGACATTGATGCTTGTGGTGTAGGGTTGCAGAATCGGGAAACTTCCAAAATCAAATGACGATGACGATAAGGTACATACATTGTCATACGGAATCGAACCTATTACATGGCTATCAACCAAGATGGAACTGAATTCTCAACTTTCACTGATCCCCGATGCTCAGGTCAGGTTTCATTTCAATTTAGCTCCATGAAAATGATGTGTTCTGGTTCTTGACTAGTGGTGAATCTAATAGTTGGAGAAGACATAGGGTGAAACAGAGGGTGTAGAAGACGACAATGAAGGTCTTGATGAAAAAACCATCAACACCACACATGTTTTGGAAAAGTTTTACCCGCACCCATGGTAGATTCTCTGTTCCATGAAAATGATGTGTTCTTGTTCTTTTTCTCAGAGGTGACGATGGGGTACTAAAGACTGCATTTCTCAAAGAACCGTCTTTAATGTCTGCTATAATCCAAGTAAAGACTGCAGCTGGTTTTCCAGCAACCTACTACCACCAGTTCAACAATTTCACCACAATTTCACCGCTGTGGTCAACTCCATTTCTCATAGAACCGTCTTTAATGTCTGCTATAATCTAACAGATAGAGAGAGAGAAAGGTACATACATTTTCATACGGAACCGAACCTATTACATGGCTATCGTGATTATTTGAAGAGATCGAACCTATTGATGCTTGTGGTGTAGGGTTGCAGGTGGAGATGTCGTACTGTACATATGGTGGATTCAAAGTGCTTGCGTCTAGTTATTTGCAGGTTAAAGAGGAGGAACATTTGGAATTATTTGAAGAGATTGAAGGGTTGTTGAAGAAGATGGAAGTGATGCCGGCGGAAATTGCAGGAAACAGAAAACAAAAAACAGAGTATGCAAAGGAAGACGCACAACAATGACGGAGAGAGAGAGAGAGAGAGAGAGAGAGAGAGAGAGAGAGAGAGAGGTGTGGGTGGGGGTGGGGTGTATTTTTTTTATTAAATAAAATAAATAATAAATTAAAAAAAGTGGAAAAAGAAATTAAAAATGGCATTTTAGTTTTTTTACTTGACCCAGGAACCCATTTGTAGCTTTATGCAAACATTAGTAACCCAAACCATGAATTTCCAATAGTTTGTCCCATCTTGCTGTTGGAATACGATAACATAAAACAAACGCAGCGGAAACAGAAATCTAAATCGTATTCAACCAGGATCACAGAATCATGCACACTTTTGTAACTGTAAAATCAAGAGGGTTCAAAACATACCTTTTAAATCTCAGATCTGATTTTGTTAGGATGACGAGAGCCCAAAGTAGAACTCCTCTAATGTAATCGCACCCAAGACAACGATCCAGCACCCGTTGATGTAGTATATACCTTTGCTTGAAGTTTTAGCATGTAATACCTAGGGTTTTGAAAGAAATCGGCCGTATACCGAGGGGTGGGAGAAGGGTGACGAAAATTAGGGTTTTGGCAGCCTATACAACTCAGATCTAGGGTTGTATTTATAGTGCTCCTCATCCTTATCCCCTCCCTTGTGGATATTTCACTTTAGTCCCTTATCCTTATTAAGTTTCTAATTAATACACCTTTACTTTGGTATATTAATAAACTTAACCATTAAGTTTCTAATTAATATACCTTTACTTTGGTATATTAATAAACTTAACCCCTCAAGTTTATTTTCGATCTCTTTTAGCTAAATCGTCTCTTGCGTGTAACCCAAAAGGACCCTACTATTTATAATAATATTACCAACTTGTTATAACGATGGGCATATAACCAACAGTCTCCCACTTGCACTTGTTATAACAACTGTATGGTCTAATATTCATTAACCTAGTAAGGTGTATGTCATCCTAGACAAATGTCGTGTTCATCTAATGATACAACCCTTAGGCAAGTGATCAAATATTCCTTTGTTCTACAAGATATCCTTATGAACGTCTGACATGGAATTATGTCAGTCTCAAACATTCAAAATTATGTTTCCCGATAGAGATTTGTGATGACTACAACAGACTGCACTATTGATTATATATCAATTCAGTCTCGGTACGGCCGTACACTTGCTGTCAGCACCAAATCATCGAGGGGCCCATGGATATCGCTTCTCCTGTTAGGGCAGAAGGAACAAATAGACTTTGACTACACGGATCTCGCCTACTCATCATGTCATACCTGGACATTCCCTGTATGGCTGCCAGTTACGGACAACGTTGGAGAAAACCAAGGCACAACAGACTGCAGGACAAAGAATCAATGCATCTCCGCTTGAAGAATATAAGATATTACCATCTTAGAATTACTCGTGACAGATTCCATGAAGTAATCTCTAAGTGCAGGTTACTCCAATACTTAATCCCTATTAAGTACACATGAGAATTAGTGCATCTCCATGCTATGTCCATCTCTATAGACAATTTACCAATTCCTCATGTCAGTCTTGAATCAATACTTACTCCCAAAAGTATGACCGACTGTGGACAGTTTGAATAATAATTAAATTATTCAGGAAGTCAATAAAACACACAAAATCGGAACACAATGATAAACTAATGAATGACTGCCTTTATGCATATATTATGTTCTCCACATAATAATCTTCATATCAGATAGCGTTTTTCATTGCTTAAGTTCCCAATACAAATCAAACTATACTAACTTCACTCAAAGTCAATTCATTTGCATATCTAATGCATATGGACTTAGCATGAACGATCTTGCTTAGTCCGAGACATTGACTTAGTGATCAGATCAGCTATCTTGCCTCATCCGATATAGCTCTATTAACTGAGATGTCTCTTTTGGTAAGAACCCGGATCCTGACTGCGTACAAGAACCGTTTCTATTAGTTTTGGAAGCTACTATCAGTGTGCTTCTTTACACTGAGTTCTCCCATACTATAATGGATCAAGAATATCTTAAACATTTAAGATACTTCGTGACTTCCATCTATTTGACTTTTGCCAGGATTAGCCTAATGTCAAATCATCATGCTCAAGGCATATGATACATTAGGTCTCGTACATTATGCGATTGATCCATATGCAAGTGCATACAGGACTCAACTCATTTCATCCAGGATCTTAATGGAACTAGGACTCTGAGTTTCACTCAGTCCTAAACCCTGATACAGAAACTTGAATCCCTTATAGGAGTCCTGTATCTCTAGATCCGACTGCTCATGTACTCTAGCTTATCCTTATGAAGCACTTAGTTCTATCTCCATAGATCATGATGCTTCATATGCAATAGGTCACTCCTATGTCATTTGTAGCACAGCAATTCTCATTTATTTATGATTTCTCGATATAGGGACGTTTACATGAGAACTTTGCTATCTGCATACAACATAGGTTGGACTTCAGTGCTCCCATTAGCACTGACATTTACATAGTTCACTTTTGTTTCCAAAATCCCTATGAAGCACTTAATTCTATCTCCATAGATCAAAATGCTTCATGCGCATTAAGTCTCTCATGTGTCATTTATAGCATAGCAATTCTCATTTATTTCATATTTCTCGAGATAGGGACATTTTCATGAGAACTTTGCTATCTGTGTACGACATAGGGTAGACTTCAATGCTCCCACTAGCTCTGACATATACACATGACTCATCTTTACTTCTCGAAAATCCAAACTCTTTGATTTTCTCATCGAAGCAGAGATTCCAGCTACGAGATGCTTGTTTGAGTCCATAAATCGACTCCACAAGTTTACACACTCTATTAGGATATTTGGAATGTACAAAACCCTCTGGTTGTGTCATATACACATCCTCTGAAAGTTTTCCGTTAAGGAAAGCGGTTTTTACATCCATTTGCCATATTTCGTAGTCACAAAATGTTGCGATGGCAAACAATATCCTTATATATTTAATCATCGCCACTGGTGAAAAAGTTTCCTCATAATCAATCCCTTGGGTTTGAGTATAACCCTTTGCCACCAGTCTGGCTTTGTATGTGTGTACCTTTCCATCCACATTTGTCTTCTTCTTGAAGACCTATTTACACCCAACTGTTTTAAGGTCAGGTGTTTGATCAACCAGGTTCCAAACTTGGTTATCATACATGGATTTCATCTCACTCTCCATCATCTCTTTCCTTAATGCAACCCAAAAGGGCCTGCCACGACTTCCGATAATTGGTAGGGTCACAATGATCCACCAGACATTCATCACCTTCGTCAACATGTAATTCATAAAAACCAGGTGTATGGCGTCCTTTATCTGTATCTCGAACAGGAGATGGAGTTATGTCAGATTCCTCAGCAAACTCTTACTGAGTCTCAACAGGTTTTACTACCTCTGGTTGAGTGCTAGTGCCAACATCAGGCTCTTTGATCCTTTGAGTCTCATCAAGATCAGTCAGGCTCTCACTGATTTCTTGAATACCAGCTTCCTATCATAGAAGACTGCCATTTATACAACATCACACTGTTGTCAAAATGCTTATTATATCCAAGTACTCTAATGGAATAACACTTCTGTTAATCGGCGTCCTCTGAGCTACACGGTAAACCGTAAGTCTCAAGACCCCAAATTTCTAAATATGCTAGTGAAGAAACATCTACACTCCATATTTCTCAGAAAGTGTTTATAGAACCTTTTGTGGTTGTGCAAGGGTTAGGACTCTATTGTCTCTAAGGTTTTTCCTCAGACATAGACTGGAAGCATAATACAATCCATCATAAGTCGAACCTTTATGTTCGATTATAACTCAGACACACCATACGATGCTCGTAGCGTTCTAAGTGGATTTGACTGTTGAAACAATTTTCACAGTCCATTAGATGATTGTATAAACTTTGACTAAGAAACTCTTTATCCGCACTTGGATTTAAAATTCTCATCCTTTGCTCATTTGATTCAATACTCTGTTCTTGAAGTACTGATCACCATATAGGTTTCAAACTCAATAGAGTATTTTAGACGGTTTAGTGGAAAACTGAACGGTCCAAATACATTAGATATACAAGGTCCAACAGATTCTCAGCCTTTGCCCGCAATAACTTGTGAGCAGTGCATAGTTATCTCTCTATGTAGACAAGAATAGCAGTTATCATAAGACTTTCAGTCAAATGATTCCAGAATCGTATCCACCTGGAGTTCTGGTAGCTTCTTTCAAGTTTACAAAACCAGACAATTCCACTCATACCATTAATCCAAACATTTGGATTCTCTTGAATCAATCTTTTCGAACTATTGTTGTGAACCAGTTCTCATAGATGTAATGACCATAATTTTGTTCCAAAATAACTTTTAAAATAACTTTTATTTAAAACAACCTTTATTTAAACCAAGTCAAAACCATCTGATGAAACAATGTTCACATTAACAATCTTCAAATTGCAAAACCATAAACTAAAACACTATAGAGAAGTTGGTTCCTAATCCTATGGATGAAAGCGAGCTGCTTGTAGTCCATGATTCGATCCAGCTCTCCATAGTTTGTACCTCTGCTTTATTCCAGTCTCTGCCCATTAAAATGGCAATACTGGTCATAAGCAAAGCACTTATGGAATTACAAATATACCTGAAGTGCCATACTCTTTGGCTTGCAACTACTTCTATTGCATCAGATATCTTGAGCATTTATGCCTTCCATGTCCCACATCCTTTCAGTGGAAACAAAAATCTTCCTCAGGATTTTAGTATTGAGGTTTCTTTAGAAAAATCATTCCCTTGGTAGGGTTTGTCCTTTTCCTTTTGACACCTCCTTTAGGAGCTGTGGTGTTGGATTCCCTAGCCATGTAAAGTTATACTTTCCTCAACATGCTATGTAATCTCTCGAAGGGTCCTTTTAAGTTCTATATAATGAAGTCCAGAATGAACTAATCATAAGAACTAGTCAGCGAGTTAAGGACAATGTCCGTGACTAACTCCTGACTTGTTGGAAATCCCAGCCTCCACATTTGGTCAACATACCCTCTTATGCTAAACATATGGGTATTGACTCTCCATCCTAGTAACAGCCTACATCCAAATAATGCTTTCATGACTTCGAATCGTTCCCATTTAACCTGCTCTTGGATCATGTCCTTAAGCCGGTTAATCATGTCAAAGCACCAAGACCCCACAATCTTCTTTGAAGCTCGGTAATCATAGTGTCTAACATGAAACGAGCAACCTTATTCGAATCATTTAGACGTCTAAGATGATTGACCGTCTATTTCAGCACTAATGGATCTGGCTGGATAATCCATAGGAACTTGTTCCTCAATCATATAAAATTTTCCCTCGACATTGAGTACTCTTCTCAAGTTCTGGAACCAACACGCATAATCTATGCCGTTGAACTTACTTTGATTGAGGAAGCCACGCAGTAAAAAAAACTTGTAACTTTCAAACTTTCTTTAGTAGACATCTAAAATAGAGTTTTGTTTAGTTTGATTATCCCTTAATAAATTAATTACCCATAAAATTATTTTACTTAAGGCTAGAATCCATATTTCGCTTTTGGTGGTGAAGAGGTATGCCGTAGTCACCCCCAGAAGTTATTTAAGTAGGCAATACTCTTTTGCCAACTTCAATCTCTATGAAGCTTCTAGATCTTTTGGGATTCATTGAATCTGATCAATGACATGTTTAATCCCATCATGCTCATCCTCTCTCTCGTGACGGGTATGCCGCGGATCACGAGTTTGGATGGTAAATCAACCACGAAGACCCACGTGACACCCGACCCATGATTCATGAGTTATCGCGAGTATCACATCATTTTGGCCGAGTCCAATCCGACGCGTTGGCTATAGCACTTCCCACGCCGGAAGGGCCTGGTTAAATGTGTGGTTCTTTGTGGGTAGCATGAGATTCACATTTTCATAAAACGGGATTTCGTTTCGTTAAGTTAAAACATTTTAACTTTCTTTTTGGCAAAATGGTCTTCTAAACTTTTAAAATCCGTCTTACAATTGCCAATAATTTTTAAAACATATCAACAACTTTAAACAATCTAGTTTTGCATATATCATTCTTGTTAAAACACTTTAACCTTTTAATTGGCAAAAATGGTCAATTTAAACATTTAAAACCAGTTTGAAATGCCAATTTACTTTTGAAAAAATTCTATTAACTTTTAACAATTTTTACTTCTGTATTTTCAGTAATACTATTATCTTGAAACATTGTCCTATCAAACCCTTTCGGTAACTTCACTCAATAAAATGCGGCAGGCGGTGAGGGTGGTAAGCAATGAATGCTATTTAAAAACCGACCTCATTAGGAATCAAAGAGACCTCCTTCAACCTTCTACACATTTAGAGTAGGTGAGCCTAGTCACGGTCTGACCAATGTTTTTATTTTAAGTTATACATATAGATACAATTCTAATATATATATATATCATTTAAAATTTTAAGTATTCTTTGAAAAATATGTTTAACTATTAATTCTATTAAACACGCAAGGATGCAGTGTTAATAATTAATTTAAACAATCATCCATTAAATTTTGAAGCATTTTAAACTTTGTGTTTAGCTATTAATCCTATTGAGCATGCAAGCATTCTATGTCAATGATTAATCTAAACAATCATACAATGCTAAAATCACCATTTTATAACAAGAAATCTGATTTTAGAAAATAAAACATCACGTCCGCCGCGACGCGAAACACGAGAAAACGCGACGCGGTAATCAAAAGAAACCAATCATGACAAGAACGACGCGGCGCGGAACACTAGGAAACGCGACGCGGCAAAACCCTAATGATCATAACTTTAGAAAAACCCGCGACGCGATATTTCAATTACTGCGGCGCGGACGTCGATCAGATTCGATAAATCAGAAAAAAAAACGATTTTCAACAATTTTAATCGAATCAAAACAGTACAAAATCATGATTAAGAGGCTCTGATACCACTGTTGGAATACGATAACATAAAACAAACGCAGCGGAAACAGAAATCTAAATCGTATTCAACCAGGATCACAAAATCATGCACACTTTTGTAACTGTAAAATCAAGAGGGTTCAAGACATACCTTTTAAATCTCAGATCTGATTTTGTTAGGATGACGAGAGCCCAAAGTAGAACTCCTCTAATGTAATCGCACCCAAGACAACGATCCAGCACCCGTTGATGTAGTATATACCTTTGCTTGAAGTTTTAGCATGTAATACCTAGGGTTTTGAAAGAAATCGGCCGTATACCGAGGGGTGGGAGGAGGGTGACGAAAATTAGGGTTTTGGCAGCCTATACAACTCAGATCTAGGGTTGTATTTATAGTGCTCCTCATCCTTATCCCCTCCCTTGTGGATATTTCACTTTAGTCCCTTATCCTTATTAAGTTTCTAATTAATACACCTTTACTTTGGTATATTAATAAACTTAACCATTAAGTTTCTAATTAATATACCTTTACTTTGGTATATTAATAAACTTAACCCCTCAAGTTTATTTTCGATCTCTTTTAGCTAAATCGTCTCTTGCGTGTAACCCAAAAGGACCCTACTATTTATAATAATATTACCAACTTGTTATAACGATGGGCATATAACCAACACTTGCAATCTCAAGCAAACATCAGGGACCAAAACTGTAATTTTGTCTAACAAAAATAATAACTATGAGATGTACCGTAATAGAATCAAATTTTATATTGTTATCTTTGTCGATAACGAGTCAACTATACCAAATTTATCTAGCTCTTCTATCGATTTCACATACATAAATTTAGGGATGGATCTATTATATAACCCGATGTAGCACATGCTTCCCCTTAAATTTTCCCGTCAAAACATGTAAATCCATTGATAATCCATTGGTAATTCGTTTATAATGGTTTTAGCGACCGATTTTGTACTAACCCTGCAATTTTTTTTCTAGATCTGACCTTGCACAAACACACACGTACACAAGTTTTTGCTTGTGTCTTTTGTTTAAAATAGTCGATTCTAATCATACAACACACACATTTATACTTCCTTTCATAAGCATTTTTAGTTATCCACTTTTATCATTTTGTGTTATTAATAATAAATACATCTTCCAACCCAATATTAGTCTTTATATTAATAATCTTCTAAAAAAATGCTATTGTCAACAATGTTTATTTTTTCTAAAATTTCATTCGATATCCGGTTGTTGCATAATATATAGTCATTATCATGTTCCTTGATTATTTTTGACACCTAATGCGATTCAAACAACGCCACATTTCATGTTTTCCTTTTATTTAATACTTCTCGTGTGAGTTTAGATGAAATAACCATTTAGAAGTAACAATCAATTCATTTAGAAAATCAGCAGTCTTTTAGAAATACAAGTTTGAAAATTTTGGTCCCAAAATGTTGAGTCTTTAACGATTTACAGTATATCAAATAATACACGGGTTTACAAAATGAAACAAGAAACAATAATTTAAAGTAAACAATTTATATATAGTTGAATCTAATGAAAATTCTTCTAAATCTTCGCAAGCTACTTTTTTTAATGGTCTTCACTGAAGTTTCAACGAGCGTCATGATCGCCACCAAGTTGAACCTAGAATCGACTCTCTAATTTTCGATTTGGTACTATATAATTAGTGAAGGGTTCCCTGTAATTGACTCTGTAGTTTGGTACTCTGTAATTGAGACCGCCGGTGGTGGTAGCTCGCCGGAGTAGAAGGGTGAACGAGAGAGAGAGAGAGAGAGAGATGCAGGGGTGGTGTATTTTTCTTTTTTTTAATTACTAAAATAAATAAAACATTTAAATAAAAATGAAAAAGAAATTAAAAAGGGTAAATTGTCTTTTAACCTGACTTAGGACCATTCTTGCAACTTGATCTTTAATTTGGACCATTATCGAGGTTTTTTCAAAAGTTGATCGATTATTGCAATTTCATGCAAACAATATGGACCATTATTGTAATTTACTCTTATAGTTATATTGTTTGAAAATTTGAAGTGTAATTTTTGTAGTCGTTACAGACTTCCTGCTTCTTTTTATCAGATAAGGTTTTAGCAATACTGTTAATAAGCGAACAACAAAATATTAACATTCTATTAATTAAAATATAGTTTTTAAAATAATTAAAAAACAAAAAGAATATTATCGTCGGAATATAAATTAGAAAAAACAATTGCATTGTAATACCCTCTTGGGAATAGAAACCTCATCCTCGCTGTTGCAGTCTTGCTTGCAGATGCAACAGAATCTTGCTATGAATATATAATGTGAAGAAGGACATATTTTTGCCTAAAATATATGTAAGTTTTTGTTAAAATTTATTTTCAAAACATATACTTGGAGGTAAATTTAAATATTTATATATAATAATAAAGTTCGTTTATCAAATAATTTATTTCTACCAAAAAGTCATTTATTATTTCTTTCCATTTAAACACCTACAAATGTTTATTACCCATAATAATTAATAACACTTTGAATAAACAATCATAATTTTGGGGTATAATTTGCCGAAAAGATTTAAAAATATAAAATTGGTATTTTTCTATTTGATGGATTCTTTTCACTTGCCTTCCAAAATGATCTCATAAGTTTTATTATTATTATTATTATTTTCCAAAAAATATCGTAATATGTTTTGTAATGAATAAAATGGTCGTAATGATTTCAATATCAATTTGGTCACAATCACCAAATGGCTTCTAGCCCAGTAGCATCAGATGTTGCCCTCCCTACTTGAGGTTGAGAGTTCAAGTCTCGTTCGAGACATATGTGGTATTAATGTGTTGTTTAAGAGTAGGAGTAAGTTAGATTGTCGTTCTATATTTTTTTTAGTCACAATCAATTCATCAAATGACATGAATATTGATGGTGAAGTAATGCTATGAGCCTATGACCATTGACCAAGATGGTGAAGGAACGCTAAAAGAAACAAGACTAAGAGAGTGTATTCGTCTATTCATCAAATGATATGAATATTGATGGTGAAGTAATGCTATGAGCCTATGACCATTGACCAAGATAGTGAAGGAACGCTAAAAGAAACAAGACTAAGAGAGTGTATTCGTCTATTTATATGTAAAATAATGATGATCTTAAATGAATCGTCTCTACCACACACATAGATGTTCTCTTAATGAGTACCATTCTAAATTCGATTTAACTTTTTGGGCAAACAATAATTAAACATTATAATACGTGATTTTACTTTAAAACATGTTTTTTTCTAGTACACAACAGAAAATAACATTACATTACTATAATAACACAACATGCTAAATAAACATCATAGGCGACGATCAAACATCGCACGCCAGGTTTTCCCCGATCCCACAAAAGAACTAAACACAAATCAAGCATGTTTGGCATATCGAACGCCAATCAATCTAACATCATCAATGATTGGACCACAGAGAGACCCATCGGTCTTCATCTGATAAAAGGTACTCAAAAACCTGACTCTGGTACGTGTAGTCACTGCCCTAAACTTAAGAACTGCTTGTTTATACCCACCCTTGCCTTTCGATTGATAAGGTACCCTAAGCGTGTTTTTACCCGCAAACGCCTCTACAATCATGGATCCCTCGCATGCGTTGTTGGCATCACCAACAACGAAAGAGAGTGCGTATACTTTGCCTGGGACTGTCTTGACAACTTGCGCAATTGCACTCTCTTTTCCTGCGATTAATTCTACCGCTCTTTTGCCTTTCGGGATGGCAAAGTGTTCCGCATCTAAATACTTTACGGCTTTTAAGGATTCAATCATCCAACCAGGGAGTGGAGAATGGTCGTCCTCGATATTGGGAGGGATTAGAACACCACCAACGTCGGTCTTGGGTAACACAAATGGACCTTCCTCGAAGTCTCCATTTTTCAACATATTAGCTGCAAGTCGCAATGATCAAATATAAATAAGTCAAGCTTTTATACTTGCTGTAAGGACAACACGTGTCAGCTAAATGATTAAAAGATTCTTTTTTACTTACTGTTAGTTCGTCGAGGTGGGAACAATGCCTTGAGTGCAACCGAATCAATGAGAGGACCACACGCGGGATCTTTCTCAACACTTGGGTTATGAATAACAATCTCAATGTTATTAGCCTCAGCCAAGAACCCCCATGCGTATGTATCCCAACCATTGCTACTATACATTGTTTGCATGGGCAAGATCCCCCAATCATTCGGCTCTGAGTTTGGTGACACCGAAACGTTCAACTTCTCCTCTTGTGCGCACGTTCTAGCAACGTTAAATGTAATCGAATAAAACAATCCCTTTTTCACGTTGACTTTTGTCTTTATTGACGCATCTTCTCCTAGTCTCACGGCATAAGCTCCATCGGGTACTACTAACAACATGTCACCTTGTTTTTGGCCTGATTTTATGTACTCAACGAATCCCGTGAGTTCCCAATTTGGAATTGCTTTTGGGTCGATGACTTTTGTGCCTTTCATTTGGTGAGGTTTTGGGCCGTATTCGAATTGACCGTTTGGTAATATTCCTGAAATTTAAGAAAATGTATATTAATCATTAGCACTTTAATATTGTAACATATGATATGATATAACCTAGAACTTTTAGGCTTTTTTGCCACTAACTTTTATGTAATAAGAGAAGAAGTAAAGAAGTTGCCAGCATGTCATCACGTGGATTGTCTAAAGATCACGTGATGAGAGGGACCGAATGTTTTTGTCCTTTTCTTGAAAGTGTGAAAAGTAGGAACATGACTTCATGGGAGAACATCTTTCACTAAGGAGAAAAAACAAGCATCCTTTCGGAAAATGAAAAGAAATATGACGAAAATTAGGTATTTTGATAGTTTTCAAATTGATTACGGCCGCATTAAAAACGAATGTTGTTTTTTTGCTTGACAATAACTAGTATAAAGTTAATTTTATATCAACGTGATGTGATTATTAGACTTATATAGTAGTATTTTCGAGTAAGACTTATGTCTCACGTTATGAATGGCATCACATTTCACCCTTGTTTGTGCAATTTTATCACTTTTATTGTTAACTTTTTATAATTCGCATACTTTTTAATTTAAAAATTTTACCTTAAAGTCAATATTCAGAGAAAATTTTGCATCTGTCTAACTGCGCACTTTCATGTGGTGATGGCCTACATGGCCAACTATAGAGGACACAGGCTTTAGCAAATTATGGAAAGACTAGATATCTGAAAATCTTGTAGTAATAATAGAGACCTTAAGAATGCGATCCCTTGATTCTAGGAATATTTATTTTTATTATTTTAATCAGATCAGATAAGAAAATCAACATTTTGAAATTTCCTTGGATAGATTTCAAAGATTTTCAGGAAAGGTGTTGAACGCAAAGTTATTGTAAAAAGCTTTAAGATTTTACCATTTCGTTTTTTCTTTTGATTGTGTATGGATTATTTTTGTTATTTCTATTTTCATATCAATAAATTATAAATTCGTCCCTTAATCATACTACACATAATTGGACACCGAATAAAGTCATATTATTTATTAACTATTTGATTAAGAAATCTAAATGTGTTGTGCATGTTTTCTGATTGTACAAAGGCGAACTATTACAGGACCTAGAAGATTAGGGTTCACTAATTTGTTAAAGGATTGAACTAAAAAGTTACAAAATTCTAAAATTCATTGCTATGAGTGTTTTAATGTATTCATTGAAATGTAAAATGTACCAAATACCATAATTTTGTTTATTTCTAATTGAATCGTCATGTTATATGTTAATTTTATAATATTCTAAAATTTTATAGGCTCTATTGACACGATATAAAAAGAGATCGGATTAAAAAGACCATACTTATTTAACATGAGAAAAAGCAAAATTAGACTAATTAAATTAATGCACGAGAAAATCTAACGAAAGAAACTAAGTGCTTATGAGGTTAATCTGGTCCATCGTAAAATGTAAAAGGGGAAATCGCAAAAAATGTTTTGGAAAGGAAATTTTTTATTCAAATGATAGAAATTGTGTATAACTACTGTTATTTATTAGAACAAAAGAAATAAAAAATGAAACCATCAAAAACCATACACGTGACATAGGCATGGGTAATGATCTGCTAACAATGTGACTATGAGCATGGGCACTATGGTACAAAACGATGTACTCCGTAAAGAAAAATAATACCTAAATTTAATATTTCATGAGACATAAAATTTATTAAATTATTAGTAGGCCATCCTTCAGAATATGAGAATAACTAAATGATAGTGAATGCAAACAATATCTAATGTACGAATGATTGTCTTGAAATTTGTAAAGATTTGAAAACTATTTCATATCTATTTTGTATTTACAGCTTTAATGTTGGACCACCACCAACCAAGCAGTACGACGTAGTTATATCTAACATCTTTCATTCTAAATAAATCCGGATGTTTTCATTATGTAAAAGGTATAAAAATGGTCATATTTTAATATGTAAGTGATAAGTATGTCATAAATAGTTAATATCAATCAAAGAAATATAAGTAATCTGATCATAAATGTAGCTGACCATAAAAATGGTTAGGTTTTGGGTTCGTAGCAGATCAATTGGTACATTGTTTCAAAGATGATATACATGTACCAAACATATTTTTACATGTAATTATCAAAAAACAGTGTCTAAATGAAATTAATAACATTATAACACGTTGTAACAATATGTTTTTTAATTTATATTATATTATATTATTTTTGACGAAATTTGAAACAAGTCATTAATGATTATGCTGTCAAAACTAACAACTCATTGATTATACTGTCAAAACTTGATAGTGTCGACGTTATCAATAACTTGTGGTAGGTTGGTAGCAAGTAAAAATCTAAAATCTAAACAAACTCAGATCATATTGAATCACTGCTTTTTGTACGGCTACATTAGCTCAAATCTACACACTGTTAACGACAAGTATAATGTTTCAGATTCAAACTTCTTCATGCTAAAACCTCATTTACATTTTAAAACCAAAAAAAAAAAAAAAAAAAAAAAACGATATGTAACATACAAAATCATTTATAATCAAAGCGGAATAATTATCAAACAAAAACACAGAAAACTTTAACATCAATTTACGATCAATAACTTCGCATTTTCTGAAACGTTAAATTATCGGCAAAATAATTGGAGATCTTAGTTTTATTTTTGGAATGGAGGAACTCACCGTCAGTGAAAGACAGGACACCATTGGCGGTTGCGCAGAGGAGCACCGCCACTAAGATCGCAGAGAGTTTCTGCATTTTTCTGGGAGAGAGAAAGATGAATGTTTCTAGTTTAGTGTGAATATAGATGAAGGGGTATGCACTGCTTTATATGTAGTTTTGTCGATGGAAAAGGCGTCTAATTTTGGTCATATTTACATGAACTGCCACCGAAGCTTTCCTGTCTAGGCTCGTCATATACACCCCACGTCTCCCTTATCTTTTACGGCTGTTGCACCAATTTTTATGAAATTTTTATTCGTATTCATTTCGTGTACTATTTTTTATCCAATATAAGTTTTTTTTTTTTTTGCATAACATGTATTTTTCATTAAAAAACATAAGAATATATATAGTTCAAATATGAACTTTTAAAGTTTAAAAAATATAGAAACCAATCTATATCACTGAATAATTTCATTTCTTTTTTGTATCTTTATCTTTTATAATTTTTTATTATTTTAAAATATATCAAATATAAAAAGTTTATTTTATTTTTAACGGTTTTTATAATTTTTATACTTGAATTGAAAAGTCATGTTTATTAAACCGCGTGTAACACCCCTTTCTCAAACCGTATTCAAATACAGTTTACATTACAAAACGTGACTGAGAAATAGTTACTTAAATTTTTTTTTTTACAAACTTTATTCTGAAAGGGTATTACAGACTCAATACAGATAACCATAATTTAAACTTACAGTACATAAACCGGTCTCAACTGAAATCTCCGCTCCTTTCACCTAAGTACATAGCATTTCAAAAATAGTATACGTGAGACATAAAGCCTCGTGAGTAATATGGGTTTTAGACCCAAAATACTTCTGCTCAAAACTTGAATTAATAACAAGTAAACTGATAAACTGCTAAAAACTTATTTTCAAAACAAATCTTAAATCTCTTTGCTTTTCTCTTTTCAAACTCAAAATACTTTCTTTCCCAAAACTGCTTCTTACTTTAAAACTGTTTTATTCTTTAAAACTGCTTTCTTTCTCATTTACTCGTGACCAACTGAAACTCATGAATTAGTTTAATTAATTTATTCAACTAGCTCCCCTCGCGGGACAGAACAGATCCGTCCACTTGGTTATGCTCATTCTGTCTCCCCTTTGTGACTTGGAACGGATTCAAGCACAAGGGTATACTAAGCTAGACAACTACTTCGCGACGGGAGGTATCATCCCAGTAGTGTCTTCTGATCTTCCGATTATGTGGGTGATCCTAGTCCGGACAACTAACTCTTACTACTTTCTTTGCTTTGGCTCTTATCTTTTTACTTTCTTCATTTTATCTCAAATTGCTCAAATATGGACACAATTTCAAAACAAAACTCAAACTTTAACTCTTTGACTCATACTCTTGAAAATTACTTTAAAACTAACTTCAAAATCTTTAGCTCTCATATGGAGCTTCTTTCAAAACTTTACAAACTTCTTTAAATCTCTTTTAAAAACTGAACTTCTTTAAATCTCTTTTAAACACTTAGCTCTTGGAGCTACTTTCAAAACTGTTTCCAAACTTTAGTATCTAAAAACATTTGGAAATCTCATACTTTTCTAAAAATGTCATTTTGCTATGTACTAGAAAAATCATCATAAAACTCACCTTGGTGTAGCTATAACTCACTAAACTTCTCGTACTCCTTTCCCCTTTCCGTGCCCCATGGTATTTGAAGCACCTCCTACACAAGTATCACGTATATATATATATATATATATATATATATATATATATATATATATATATATATATATATATATATATATATATATATACTTATTAATTACATAATACAACTGACTCTACAGTTCTAAGGTCTCATACGACTCAACTTCAGGTTATACTAAATGGATAACCATTAATAAACTCATTTTATAATTTTCTTCGAAATATGCGTATTTTGCTACAGTACCCCCGAGGGGTCGTATTTCAGTTCCGACACTTTTCCATGAAATCTTAGGCCATATTAGACTTGTGTTTCAAATTTGGAGTTCATTGGACAAGTCTAGCTCAAATTCCAAAAATCTAGTTTTGGCATAAACTTGAAGTTTAGCCACTGCCGCTACAGTGACTTCTCCGCAAGGTCGGATTACGGATTTGACCATTCCAGATATGTTTTCATACCATTCTAAGGCTATGGTAAAATTTTCAGACCAAACGGACATGTCTAACTATGATTTCTGACATTTATGGTATTTAACATTTTTGGTCCCTGTCTGGAGGCGCACTGCGCCAGGCACAGGGCGCACTGCGCCTGGGCGCACCCCGCCTAGGTCCTGGGCGCACTGCGCCTAACGCCTAGGCAGACTCCTGATTAGTCGCGATTTGGCACTGTAGCACGCAGTTTTGACATTTTAAGTCCTTAATCTAGTTCTTAATCATATGGGGTTTATTCCCTGACTAAAACCCTCCATTAAAACAAGGTTTTAACCCATTAAAATCACTTCAATAAATCAAATGCAGGAATTAAAGTTCTTGATCAAAATTGCAAACTTTCAAAAATAACAATCTACTTCCATGTTCTTGAGTTATATGCTTAACTAATGACTTATTGAAAGCATAAGCCACTTAAACCACATGATTCTTAACTGAAATTTCAGTTTCAATTCCACCCAAGAACCAATTCAAGCATACACCCAAAACCTAGGTTAGAACCAAGGAAATCTTACCTTGTTTACTTTGGAATCACCAATTCCAACCTTTTTCTTGATTTCTTGGCAACGATCCTTGAGCCTCTGCTTCTTCTCCCGTACCCTCTCTCGCTCTCTCTAGAATTTTCCACAGCTTTTCTGAAAATGAGAGAATTAACTCTCATATATATTTATATTAAATGTTTATAAAATAATTACATTTTGGTCCTTAGTCTTCCAATTTCTTTACAAAAGTGGTCCTAAGACCCAAAATCTTGCAACAATGTTCCATTAATTTCCAGCTTGACATTTCTTAACATTTTTGGTCATTTTCATGTCAAATGACCGTTTTGCCCTTTTTGGCCAAATTTCACTATTCACGCGATAAAACTTCAAATTTTACATAGACTTTTATTTCTTGTAATATTATTCCACAAATTACATATTATTTTACATAATGGTCTTATAATATGCCAAAAGACCATTTTACCCTCTTACAACTTTTGCGGGTTCTTACAGTCACCCCTCCTTAAGCGGATTCCGTCCTCGGAATCTTTTCGTAATCTATGAAGTCTGGATATTTTCTCTTCATCTCTTCTAATGTTTTTCCAAGTCAAGTTTGACCCTAAGGGATGTTTCCATTTGACTAGTACCAAGTCAATCTCCTTGTTCCTTAGCTTCTTAGTCTGCATTTCTAGAATTGCTTCAGGTTCTTCAATCATTCTGCTAGGAGTCTCCACCCCCAAATCTGTATACCGTATCACTAACTCTTCTTTTCCAAAGTACTTCTTCAGATAGCTTACATGAAAGGTATCATGTATTCCACTGAGTTCTGATGGTAATTCCAGCTTGTTTACTTGCAATCTAACTCTCTTCAGAATTCTAAAGTGTCCAATATATCTTGGACTCAGCTTTCCTCTCTTACCGAATCTGCCTACACCCTTCCATGGCGACACTTTTATCATCACTAAATTACTTTCTTGTTACTCATACAGTCTTTTCTTTAGATCTAAGTAACTTTTCTGTCGGTCTTGTGCTGCTTTCATGTTAGTCTGAATCACTCCAATCTTCTTATTGGTCATTCTAACAATTTCTGGTCTTGTCAACTTAGTCTCACCCGCCTCCAACCAGCATAAAGGAGTTCTACACTTTCTACCACACAATGCCTCAAAGGGTGGCATTTTAATGCTATAATGGTAGCTATTGTTATATGCAAACTCCACTAAAGGCAGGTGTTCATCCCAACTGCCTCCAAAATCCATCATGCATGATCGTAGCATGTCTTCTACTGTCTGTATTCGTTCATCCGTTTGTGGATGATACGCTATACTTAGCTGAATTCTCATCCCTAATTTCACTTGTAAAGTTCTCCAAAAGTTAGAGGTAAATCTAGGGTCTCTGTCTGACACGATGGACAACGGTGCACCATATCTTCTTAACACTTCGTCTATATACAACTGGTCTAACTACTCCAATGGAGTAGTTTCTTTTATGGCTAGAAATAGTGCACTCTTGGTCAACCGGTCCACTATGACCCATATACTAATACTATCATAACCTCTTCTCGTTCTCGGTAACCCGACAATAAAGTCCATGGTTACGTCTTCCCACTTTCCGGCTGGAATGTGCAATGACTGAGCATCTCTATGCGGGACCTGATGTTCCGCCTTGACTTGTGCACAAATGACACACTTGGAGATGTACTTAGCTATCCTTTTCTTCATTCCAGGCCACCAGTACTGTCTTTTAAGATCTTGATAAGTCTTGGTACTCCCTGGATGTATGGAATACTTTGACTTATGCGACTCTCCTAGAATCAGTTTCCTCAAACCTCCTACTTCCGGTACCCAATTACGGGTTCTAGAAGTCTTTAGCTCTTGTCTACTTATCTCAAACTACATATCTTCCTCATTTCTCATATCTCAAGTCTATGCTTTTTCCAACTTTTTGTTGGACTGTTTTAATCTGTTCTATAATACTGGACACTAGTTATATGCGTATCAATCTTGCATTGATTCTTTTCTCTGAAACTTTTATACTCAATGCATCTGCTGCTACACTTGCTTGCCTGAATGGTATACAATCTCGCAAACATAATCACTGATCACTCTAACTATCTTTTCTGTCTTATGTTCAGCTCTATCTGAGTGAACACATACTGTAAACTCTTGCGATCAGTGAATAGTTTGCGCTTTGTTCCATACAGGTAATGCCTCCAAATTTTCAAGGCAAATACTATTGCTACTAGCTCTATATCATAAGTAATATACTTTGTTTCTAGGGCTTTCAACTATCTGGGAACATATGCTATACTCTTACTCCTCTGTACCTACATACAGCTAAGCCTTCTATGTGAGGCATTGTTGTATACTTCAAAATCTTTTGTCCCATTTGTAATATAAGGACAGACGCATTACTCGACTTCTCTTTTAATGTAATAAAAACTTTTACTTATTCTTCTTACTTGAGTAAATTTCATATTTTAAATTTACTTTCTCTTTCTTATTTTAGAAGCTCTATCACTTCATACTTTATTATAGAAAATTGACTTTCCAATAGTCAATCTACATTTCTAATTACTTCTTTCTTATCATTAGACTTAAATCTCATATTATCTTTATATAATTCCTTTAGAAGTTTTACAACTTCTTATATCTATATATACTAAAAGAATTGACTCTTCAAAAGTCAATCGTTGTTCTTGCTTCTTTTGTCTTATCTTTCATCTTTAATTCTCAAGAAACTTTCTATTTTTTTTAAGCAAAACCTTTTATATCCAAGGTGTTGCTACAATTTCTACTAAATTTTTCTTTGTCTTTACTACTAGTTTTCATACATTCTCATAAGGTTATTACCTTTATCATCTTGTTACCTGCATGTATTACTTTTATAATTACATGTCTTATATCACTCTTTACTTATATTATTTTCATCTTTCGACATATTAACGATCTTTATACCTCTTTCATTTTTTTTTATAATTTAGGAGATTTCAATCTCTTTTACTCATTATACTTTCTAATATAATCTTGTCCATTTCATTTCTCAGCTTTCTTATTGTACTCTTATGAGTACACTTCTTATCTTCTTAGGTACCCCATGTACCATTCTCATCTTATTACTTATGTTTTAATATTTTCTTGTAGTTCTTATTTCTCACACTAATGCTTAGTTTAGCATTCTATCTCTTGCTTTACTTGCTATGGCTAATGCCCAAAAATAACTTTTACTTCCCTTTTTATTCTGACTGCATTATAATCATATTTCATAAACATTTAGTCTCTTTATCTCATATATTTTACTTATAAACTTTCTAGGTTTGATATCCAAAATTTCTTTTATTATTCTTTTTACCATTTCTCTCTATGTGCCATAAGGCTATACGCCTAACACATTACATTGTTCTTTCCTTTAAACTTCTTTTCTTTACTCTCTTTATTTATATATATTTTTAAGCGATATACACTATACTCTTTCCGATGTTCCATAACTACTAGTCATGTACCGAACTTTTCTCTAATCTTTGGCTATTTTTACCCGTTACTTCCGCTTAGAGGTAGTAACTTCTTGTCTCTTTATTTTAGTATTTGACTCTTTGTCTAAGACTTATCTGGATATTCACTTTTACTCTTTATCTCATATTCTTTATGACTCTCAGTCATTTTTCTCGCATTCTTTCGGTTATCCTTTTATCATTCTCAGTTCTTCTTATTTCTTATTTATATGGTCACTAAATCTGATTTCAAATGACCATTTCTTTGATGACTGTCTTTATATTCTTTTCATTATCATTACTGTCTGTCGTATCTTTAACTGTTCGCCTAACACTTGATTAGGCATTCAATCTTCATTTCTCAACTCATTCTCTTGCATTATAACAATGCATCTTGCTCATAGTCTTTAACGATTTTTTTAGGCAACTTACTTTGTTATATTACTCATTATAGCACTATACTTATGACTTATTTATTTATTCCAATCATTGGATGTCATTTATTTTCATACTTCTTTCGAGTTTGGAAGTCACAACTTCCCATTTCTTTACGCTCTCTTTTCTGTCTTTGATTCCTCTTTTAATACTTGGTTAAGTATTTTACTTTCATTTTATACTATCTTATTTACTCACAATTTATATATATATATATATATATATATATATATATATATATATATATATATATATATATATACTTTAATCTCTTCGTTGTTCATGAACAACACATCTTACTACTTCTCAATATTTATTTTATACTCTTTTATACATCTTTTGGGTTTGTCTACAATTGCAAACCCAACTCATTTCCTTTTTACTCTTTCTACTTAAATGTTTTCATTCTTCTTCCTTATATGAATTTCATTCATATATATGTATTCACTTTCTTTTCCAATATTTCTTTAGTCATTGTAGTGACATTACTCTTATTTTTATTTCATATTCATAAGTCGTTTCCGTTAAACAACAGAAATTTTTAGTTATACTCTTTCTTTTATAATTGTACTATATAATCTAGTACTTCTATTCCATTACTTCTATTAACATTTTCAATATATTTATACTTTCTGACCATGTCTATTTTACTGATTCCTTTCATACTTTACGTTATTTCTCATATTATTCAGTGGTTATCACAACCACGAATTTGAACTTTCCTTCGTCATTACCTTTTTATTCTTGTCATCTTATTTTCAGTGCTCTTTACTCATACTTTCTTATGTTTTATTACATATACTTTACACTGATTCATACAAGGTATGGGGTTTTCCCCACTACATACTTCGTATTTGTTATTTCATCTTTAACACTTTTTCTTTTATACTTTAGTTTTTCCAGTCATACTGGATTTTCTTCCATAGGTATACTGAATTTATACCCCTCAAACCTCTTACACTTATCTATTACAGCTTCACATAATTCCTGTGTGGTTCCACCGGACTCAAATGTATATCCTGTGATTAGAATAGTACGGGCCCATATTATTATAACCACCTATACACATTTGCTTCCCATTTTACCACCAGGACTCATGTTCTGCTGTTGTAGATTTACTCCCAATTCTACTTACTCTCAACATCATACTCAAGTATGTACCCTACTTAACTCCTACATAGTTTAAGTCTAGGTTCAAGTACTGACACCTAATTCGCTTAAACTATGGCTCTGATACCAAAACTGTAACACCCCTTTCTCAAACCGTATTCAAATACAGTTTACATTACAAAACGTGACTGAGAAATAGTTACTTAAAATTTTTTTTACAAACTTTATTCTGAAAGGGTATTACAGACTCAATACAGATAACCATAATTTAAACTTACAGTACATAAACCGGTCTCAACTGAAATCTTCGCTCCTTTCACCTAAGTACATAGCATTTCAAAAATAGTATACGTGAGACATAAAGCCTCGTAAGTAATATGGGTTTTAGACCCAAAATACTTCTGCTCAAAACTTGAATTAATAACAAGTAAACTGATAAACTGCCAAAAACTTATTTTCAAAACAAATCTTAAATCTCTTTGCTTTTCTCTTTTCAAACTCAAAATATTTTCTTTCCCAAAACTGCTTCTTACTTTAAAACTGTTTTATTCTTTAAAACTGCTTTCTTTCTCATTTACTCGTGACCAACTGAAACTCATGAATTAGTTTAATTAATTCATTCAACTAGCTCCCCTCGTGGGACAGAACAGATCCGTCCACTTGGTTATACTCATTCTGTCTCCCCTTTGTGACGTGGAACGGATTCAAGCACAAGGGTATACTAAGCTAGACAACTACTTCGCGATGGGAGGTACCATCCCAGTAGTGTCTTCTGATCTCCCGATTATGTGGGTGATCCTAGTCCGGACAACTAACTCTTACTACTTTCTTTGCTTTGGCTCTTATCTTTTTACTTTCTTCATTTTATCTCAAATTGGTCAAATATGGACACAATTTCAAAACAAAACTCAAACTTTAACTCTTTGACTCATACTCTTGAAAATCACTTTAAAACTAACTTCAAAATCTTTAGCTCTCATATGGAGCTTCTTTCAAAACTTTACAAACTATACTTCTTTTAAAAACTGAACTTCTTTAAAACTTCTTTAAAATCTCTTTTAAACACTTAGCTGTTGGAGCTACTTTCAAAACTGTTTCCAAACTTTAGTATCTAAAAACATTTGGAAATCTCATACTTTTCTAAAAATGTCATTTTGCTATGTACTAGAAAAATCCTCATAAACCTCACCTTGGTGTAGCTATAACTCACTAAACTTCTCGTACTCCTTTCCCCTTTCCGTGCCCCATGGTATTTGAAGCACCTCCTACACAAGTATCACGTATATATATATATATATATATATATATATATATATATATAGATATATATATATATATATATATATATATATATATATATATATATATATATATATACTTATTAATTACATAATACAACTGACTCTACAGTTCTAAGGTCTCATACGACTCAACTTCAGGTTATACTAAATGGATAACCATTAATAAACTCATTTTATAATTTTCTTCGAAATACGCGTATTTTGCTACAGTACCCCCGAGGGGTCGTATTTCAGTTCCGACACTTTTCCATGAAATCTTAGGCCATATTAGACTTGTGTTTCAAATTTGGAGTTCATTGGACAATTCTAGCTCAAATTCCAAAAATCAAGTTTTGGCATAAACTTGAAGTTTAGCCACTGCCGCTACAGTGACTTTTCCGCAAGGTCGGATTACGGATTTGACCATTCCCTATATGTTTTCATACCATTCTAAGGCTATGGTAAAAATTTCAGACCAAACGGACATGTCTAACTATGATTTCTGACATTTATGGTATTTAACATTTTTGGTCCCTGTCTGGAGGCGCACTGCGCCAGGCACAGGGCGCACCCCGCCTAGGTCCTGGGCGCACTGAGCCTAATGCCTGGGCAGGCTCCTGATCAGTCGCGATTTGGCACTGTAGCACGCAGTTTTGACATTTTAACTCCTTAATCTAGTTCTTAATCATATGGGGTTTATTCCCTTACTAAAACCCTCCATTAAAACAAGGTTTTAACCCATTAAAATCACTTCAATAAATCAAATGCAGGAATTAAAGTTCTTGATCAAAATTGCAAACTTTCAAAAATAACAATCTACTTTCATGTTCTTGAGTTATATGCTTAACTAATGACTTATTGAAAGAATAAGCCACTTAAACCACATGATTCTTAACTGAAATTTCAGTTTCAATTCCACCCAAGAACCAATTCAAGCATACACCCAAAACCTAGGTTAGAACCAAGGAAATCTTACCTTGTTTACTTTGGAATCACCAATTCCAACCTTTTTCTTGATTTCTTGGCAACGATCCTTAAGCCTCTGCTTCTTCTCCCGTACCCTCTCTCGCTCTCTCTAGAATTTTCCACAGCTTTTCTGAGAATGAGAGAATTAACTCTCATATATATTTATATTAAATGTTTATAAAATAATTACATTTTGGTCCTTAGTCTTCCAATTTCTTTACAAAAGTGGTCCTAAGACCCAAAATCTTGCAACAATGTTCCATTAATTTCCAGCTTGAGATTTCTTAACATTTTTGGTCATTTTCATGTCAAATGACCGTTTTGCCCTTTTTGGCCAAATTTCACTATTCACGCGATCAAACTTCAAATTTTACATAGACTTTTATTTCTTGTAATATTATTCCACAAATTACATATTATTTTACATAATGGTCTTATAATATGCCAAAAGACCATTTTACCCTCTTACAACTTTTGCGGGTTCTTACACCGCGAATGTAGTAACATAAATTTTTTTTTCGTAAAAATATATCAATATCGATCGTCAACCGTAAATAATAAAAAATTGTGAATTTTTGTATGTTTAGCATCTTCTATTAAAATAGACAACTGTTAAAATTTTAAAATATGATATTATTAAATTGTAAATGAGTAATTCTCTCTGTACGTGTGTATGTGTGTATAGTTAGTTAATTTTAAATATTTCGTGAACTTATGACCAATTTTAAATCAATCACCATCAATGTGTAATTTCAAAATTTTGTATACAATTACCGCGAAGAGGCTATTACCTTCATATTCTTCATATGCAGCCTCAACCATTCCAACACCTTGTTGTCACGAGAATCATCACCGTCAATGCCACCCTTCATGATAATCATCATAATCACATCCTATATGTTACCACATCCTGATTTGACCATCTCATGATCGTCAAATTTCACCGTCATTCACACCTGCCACAACCGAATGAAGTCGTATTCTTTAAAATTAAATTAAATATATGATATTTTATTCTCATATAATGTACAAAAACAACAATATTCTTTTCGGAAGTTTAGGATTCACCTTACAAAAATAGAAATATTATTTTTGAATTTCAAGAGAAAATCGTCATAATACATTCTTAAATCTAATATTAGTTTTATACTTCATTCTCACAAATGTATTTTGCCATTTATGTTTTTATAGTTTTAATATAAAAACACAAAATCATTACAATAATTGTTTTTCATTTGTATTAGTTTTTAAATGATTCTGAATAGGATATGTCAATATTGCAATAAAATGATTATTCTTTTGATACAAATTGTTATTCTTGATAACATATGCATTAATATTTTTAAGAATGTTAATTCTTATAAAATCTCTTGAATGAAGACGCATTTAATAAGAATGACAGGAGAATATCTGATAATCGTAATATGAAATGGATATATATCATGTTGTAATTGATTAAAAACTTGGCATAAGAATAGAAATTTACTAAAAATCATATTAGATTGAAATTAAATTTGGAATTGGTTTAAAACTGATAAGAAGGTCAAACATGTATCCAATGAAAAACTCATATTTCATAATTCAAAAAACATAAAAACACATATTACCCTTTAAGTGATTTTAATTAGAAAGTTGATGTATTTTTTATATAAAGAGTAAATTATAGTTTTGGTCCCTGTAATTTACATTTTTTCACATTGGTCCTAGTTTTCAAAATCTCATATATTGTCATTGTGGTATGCTTTTATTAACATGTTTGTTCATTCCTCCCGTTATACTTAACTTTTTCTATTAAATTTGAGGTAAAATAACCAATATACCCCTCATTTTATTTTTTAATTAATTTATTTTAGAAAAATAAATCTTTCTCTCCCTCTCTCTTTCTTCGCGACCAGTGGCAAGAAAAATCCCATTTTTTCTCCTCTCTTTCTTTCTATTTTGCCAACAGGTAAGTAGGTGGGGGTGGCAATAGTAGGGTGGTGTCATGGCATCCCTTTTCATCAAAACCCTAATCCAATCTAATACATACTCGAAAACCCACCACATCATTTTCTCAACTGTCTCGCCGCCCTCTTATTCTTACTCCTACAAACAGAACCTATACGAAAGGCAATCCATATCTATTTCAGATTGATTATCGTTCTAGAATCCCAAAGGGATGTCAAGAAACGAAAAGTCATGTCCATGCCCAAAATCAAGCTCGCCAAGATCGATCTGGAATGGTTTCATGTGCTCAACGAAGGTTAGGCTAGTCCGTTAACCGGGTTAATGAGAGTTCCATGCTATCCCCAATCATGCATCTTTTCTCTTGGTACCATCCAGACATCCAAAGTGGTTTTATCGACGGTACTGAGACCAAATCACTATCGTCTCGCACCAATGCGGAGGTGGCTGTCGGTGATAGCGGTAGTTGTTGCTGTTGATAGTGAATACAATGATCGTTTATAATGAGACATGAGTTCGATGAGAAGTGATGAGATGTGTTCTGGTGAACCAAGCAGGCGGCAACAAGGCATATTTGGGCGGCCTAGACGTCTTCGGTGAAGTCAGTGCCTGAGATACTAGGGTACCGACGATGTTAGTTTTCCAACGAGTGAGCCTTGGCATATTTACCTGCCCGCAAAAGAGAAAGAAAGAGTGAAAAGGACACAAACTTTTTTTTTCTCATCACCAGTCGATAAGAGAGAGAGAGACAGAGACAGAGAGAGATAGTTTTTTTTTTTAAATAAAATTTAAATGAAGGGCAAATAATCATTTTACCTTCACTAAACTAAAAAGGTTAACACTTAACGAATGGAGGGACCAAACTTGTTAGTAAAAGCATATCACAAGGACAAATATGTGGGATTTTGAAAACTGAAACCAATATGAAAAAAAGATAAACCATAGGGACTAAAAGTGTAATTTACTCTATAAAAAATAACGATACTCGTTGTTAATCTAGGGTTTTGAAAATCTAGTTACTAGGATTTGATCATACATTCATACATAAATGATATTCACATTTAATCATAATCATAAATGATATTCACATTTAAAAGATAAATATTATAGGCGTCAAAATAAAAGTATGTATATTAAACAATATATTAAATACCACTTTTAGTGACTTAGTGTTGACCATTTGGTTTAAAACCTTTCGAAATGAAGTTGACTCATGGTCGAATTCTGAAGGCTACAATCCACGGTAATGCCCTTAAAAAAGGAAATTAAACAACATACCAAGATAATTGAACCTAGGTAACCCATAAATATTTCTATAACTATATTATAAAGGGGATATTTTCAAGAAAAACCATTATATTTTCAACATTTTATCTAAAAAAACCACCATTTTTTTTAGAAAACTACTCATATTTCTAAGAGTTTTCAGAATAACCATTGATAACAATTTTTTTTCAAAAAACATCATTTTTTAAGGAAAACCATTTTGTTTCATAATAAAACATAATTTTTAAAAATGGAATAAAGTTAATTTGTTGACCACTACAAGTTGATATGGTTTGGGAAAAACTAAAACCAAAACCGAACCGGAAATTTTGCTTTTTGATTTTGAAAGCATCAAACCATTAGTTTTTTCCGTTTTGGTTTCTGTTTTTTCTTTTTTAGTTTTTGCTATTGTTTTTTTTCATGGGCTTCTTTTATAAAACATGCTTTTAAAATTTAATAAAAACTATTCATTTCCTAACACAAAATACAATGACACCAAGACATGCCATTTACTTTAATTACATATGACAAATCAAACAAAACCGAAAAACGAGTTTTTTCTAAAATCCAAAAAACCAAAACCGCTGGTTTTCAAAACGATTTGATTTTTTCAGTTCATTTTTTCCACTTTTGTTTACAATTATGTTTTTTTTGCACACCCTTATTCACACCAAATTTATCTTTCATTCAAGCATAATACATCCTACATACCTCATGAACTAGAGCCACCAATGTTTGAAATTATGTGGGATTTATCTATTTTGATTTGAAAGATAACCCTAAATTACTTTTGAGAGGTCTATGTTAAAAATATACTAGCATGTATTGACAAAAATAACAGTACACAATGACTTTGATACAAAAATATGATATAATATATTTATAAACATATTCATGACGTATGTTGAAATTTTAATGTTCATGCAGTCTCATACATCGTTAATAGACTCTTATGATCATGCATAAACTTTAATATATGTCATCACTATCTTTGTAAAACAAATACATCCTACTTTAATATCAAAATCATTAGATGTATATTATTTTTGTCAATACTTTATGAGTTAAATTTGAACATAGATATCTCAAATATACATTGAGCTATTCTTAAATAAAAAAACATTTTTTATATAATTTTAATGATGATTCAACTTTTATAGAAAATTACATGTTTTTGTAAAATCTAAGCAACACTTTTATGAAGAAACCTATAAAAATAGGAATAAATGTGAAAAAAAATCCGGTTCGGTTTTATTACGGTGGTTAACAAACTACATTCTATGGTTGGAAATAGCATTGCATCGTGAAAAAATATTAATTTTCACAAAAAAATTGTTTTTTGAAAAGTTTTTTTTATTTTTGTTATCGACTA
Source organism: Cichorium intybus (assembly GCA_023525715.1). Taxonomy (NCBI): domain Eukaryota; kingdom Viridiplantae; phylum Streptophyta; class Magnoliopsida; order Asterales; family Asteraceae; genus Cichorium; species Cichorium intybus. The sequence goes on from CM042009.1 coordinate 38,381,225, forward strand.
TTTTTTTTCAAACCCTTTAAAAGTATTAGTGGTATTTCTAAAAAATAAGATAGTAGTTTTTAAAATAAAATAATCTAAATATGGTTTTTTTTTCAAAATAAAAAAATCCCATTATAAACTAAAATTTATCGATATAGCTATAAGATTATAATAATTTAATAAATATGTTTAATCATTCAACCAATTATGATTATATTACCACAACTACAAAATTATAACATTTTATTCATCCAAATATTGAAAAATATTTATAACAAATTGATTAATATTTCAAATAAAAGTATCGATTTTACTTCTTTAACAAAGATAGAAAAGACCCTCATTACATTTAGACACGGTGCCATCCCTAGATAGGTACTGCTTGTGTACAGGTACTGCTGGTGCTCGGTACAAGCTCCATACAGCTCGAGTCCATGTGGCCTCTAATTTTCTTGAATATGTGATTGTTTAGAAAGAATAAAGTGATTTTTAGAGAAAATTGTAAGACTAACAGGAGCGGAAGCGGGGTTCAAGGGCGGTATCCACGGTGGAGGTCATCACCGCACAGGAACACCGCCCCACCTGGGGTGTGAACTGCGGTGACTGACCTTGCAAGGGGTTGGAAGACCGCCCGGTGAAGAAGTTGAGATTTTACAGTTTTGGTCCCTGAACTCTCTCTCTCTCTCTCTTTCTCTCTCTCTCTCTCTCTTCCTTTCTCTCCTCTCTTTCACTATTTGTCTGCAACTATTGAATGAAGAAGATGAACAGAAGGAATAAAAAAAATGAAAAAAGATAGGAGATTAGGAAATTACAACTTTGGTCCCTGTATTTGTTATAAATTTACAAAATTGGTAAAATGTTAAATATATTAATTTTAGTGAATTTTTTTTCTTTTTTAAATTATTAATTTTGATTTAAATTAATATAATTTGTTATTTAGTTTAATTATTTATTTAATTAAAAAAAATGAGTGGTAGTGAGAGGTTACCATTTTCTAGAATTGAATGGGTGAGAGGAAGGTGATGGGAATGTGAGGTGGAGCATACGTGGCACTCCAACCCCTTGGGGTGAGGGGTTACGGCTCCTCTTATCTAAGGATATAATATTGTTTTAGAAATGTACATGATTATGTATATTGATGTAAGAGAAATCATATTTCCTCATACATATACTAAATGGTGACAAATGTCTTAAAATCTTATTAATTTTATTAGAAAGATATATGATCAGTTAAACGACATATAGAACAAGTAGATAACTGATCAACTTTTAACTAGATCTAATAAATATTTATATGCCAATTTGATAAAAGATGGATGTGATATTTTACGGTATTCCTTTTGGAGAAATTGACGGGTCTTATTATAAAGAAACTAATAAAATTCTAGCCCGCTAAAAAAGCTATAAATAATTAAATCATTTGAAGGATTTTTATAGCTAATCAAACCAACTGATCATAAATGTTTTATGTTTGCTTTTAATCATTGAGTAGAAATAGCGACTATAGATTCACGTAACAATTATTTTCTTGTCTAACCATTTTTGAAAACTTTATTATTTATGTACATTCAGATCATGCACAAGCTAGAGAGAACCACCACGTCAAACCACTTTTTTTTTCGCTTTCAAATGACACGTATCTACCATCAACACCAAGGAACGAGAGTCGTAATATCCCACCATACTCAAGTTTTCTTCCACAACTGCACAATATGTTCACCGGTCTCCACCTATCCATAACATATGTAACAAAGAATAGATTGCAAATTAAGCAACTCACCGTCTATCCAAATTAGCTATATAACCACTTGATCCATCTATATTCTCCATCCATGTATGTTAACTTTGATTGGTGCATACTTTTTCCAACTCATCTGATTGCTTTCCACCGCCAAATTACTGTCCAAAACAAATGGAACCGAAATTGTAAATTACTTGTTTTCGATAGATCCAACCTTCATTGTTATATAAAACCAATGCATTAAGGAAACCAACAAGTCCCTCGGCTCAACATCCTATTGATAGGAAAACCAAACCCATTATCATTAAAGAAAAACGATATTACATTACGATCCTATGATTTTCGAAAGCATACAAACAAGGAAAAGACATATAAAACAAAACAATATCAATCCATAGTAGGGATGAGCGTTTTGACGGGAAAATCGAATCAAAACCCAGTGGCGGACCTAGTAGGGAGACATCAAGATGTTGTTCCCCCTCCAACTTGTCTAGAGGAAGAGTTAAAATTTTGAGACAATATTATTACATAGCAATTTTACACATTATATCAAGCCCTCTTTAATCCAAATTTTTGGCTTCGCCCCTGCTAGAACCAGACCCCGGACCAGTTAGGACCGGCCATATGTATTTTCGGTCCGATTCTTGGTCGGACTTATTCGGTATTCGGATATACTGGTTTTCGGGGCCTCATAAACCGGTTATTTTGGGCAGAATATAACTTGACTTTAAATCTAAATAACTTCTTTGCTATTGGTCCGATTTACTCAAAAAACAATTCCCGCATTTAGTTCCTAGTTTAGAAATAATTTTAGACGATTTATATGCCTTTTTGGTTTTATATTCACTAAGTTACAACCCTTCAAACAGGGGGTATCAAAATTTTATTTTTGTGTTTCAGCATTGGACATAATATGACTTGACTTTAAATCGTCATAACTTCTTCGTTAATGATCTAATTGACCCGATATTTTTTTTAGGAAATAGTTCACAATTTTAACATAATATTATACTATTTATATGTTTTTTTGGTCTTATATTCACTGATTTACAACTCTTCAAACAGTGGGTATCAAATCAATATTTTTGTGTTTCAACCTAGGGCAGCATATGACTTGACTTTAAACCATCATGGCTTCCTCGTTATTGGTTTGATTGACCCGAATTTTCCTAACATTTAGTTCACATTTTAAACATAATTTTAGACTATTTTTATGCCTTTTGTTTTATATTTACTGAGTTACATCTCATCATAACTTTTTCATTATTGGTCTAATTGACACAATATGTTTTCCACTATTTAGTTCATAGTTTAAGCATGTCAGTTTAAACATAGTTTTGAACTAATTTTATCCTTTTTTGGTTTTATATTCACTTAGTTATAACCCTTCAAACAAAAGGAATCAATATTGTTTTTTGTATTTCAGCATTCGGCAGAATATGACATTGACTTTAGACTGCAATAACTTCTTCGATATTGGTCTGATTGACCCGATATTTTTTCAGCATTAAGTTCACAGTTTAAACATAATTTTAGACTATTTATATCTTGTTTCTTTAGATATTCACTGAGTTATATGTTGAGTGTCGTAATCAACAAAATAAAAGAGTTGAAATATGGTTTGAAATGATTTATTAATTACCAGTATTTCGTGATTGCACTACTTGTTATAAATACTAACTGTGTAGTATAAATGGCAAGCAGGGTCGATCCACAGGGAGCGATGGTCTAATGGATTACACCTTGAATTCACGGAAGTTAAAATAGTAAAGAAAGTAAACAAAGGGGGGGGGGGGTTTGATGAATAGTTGGACAATAATTATGTAAATGTTGAGAACAAATTTAACTTGGGACAAAATATATAGAATGATTGTTTTTATAATTTGGGGACAAATTCTGGTTTTGCATTTGTAGTCATATGATTGGAAATAACAATAAGAATGATGTTTATAACTTTAATCTTTCTAAGTTGGTACTTTGTGTATGTCGAAAGCTCGCACATACACCATTCACCTAGTGTACCTTAGTCAAGAGAAGCTCATTAACTAAGACTAATCTCATTAATCAAATCTAGATAAGATCATAGAATTTGAATGAAAGATTGCATTATGTTTTATGTGAATGTTCCCAACAATGTTCAATACTCCTAAACAAGCGTTGAAGCGTTAAAACATGAGATATGATTTTCACCTAATTAAAGATGATTATCACAAATAACATTTTATAAAACAATTACGGATTTTATAATTTGTATGACAAGATTGATTGATATTTAAGATCAAATGGCCAATATGAAATAAATAAAAACCAAACACTTGTTAAATCTCAAAATCATATCACTAGAAAGATATAAAATCAAACATCAAACTTTATATTAAGTCACAATCATAATCCTTAATACAAAACCAGAAAATAAGTTTACTAGCCACTCATGACTAGTAAAAGAGAAATAAACTTACAAAATGAAGACAATCCACACTTGAAGTTGCACACAAACACCAACACAATGTATCTAGAGAGTATTCAGAAAATAATGGTAAGATGGGATGGTTCTAAGGCTAACTAGACACATCTATTTATACTAACACACCAAGGGTAAAATGGTAATTTGGACAATGGCAAACATCATCATTCCAACACCCACTTTCTTCATCATATGGCCTCAAAATCAGGTTGGATCTGGATCTGGTCGTGTAGCATGGGAATGACAGCACAAGAGTGAATAAACAACTCAAAGTGGGCTAAAAAGTAGATCTGGTCACCAGGAAGAGTTACACGGCCGTGTAACTTCTTGGGCCAAGATTACACGGTCGTGTAATCCTGCAAAAGTCCCTGGACCCTACCCTGAGCTGACATGGCATCCATGTGGCATAGTAAAGTTACACGGCCGTGTAACTTATAGGGCAAAAGTTACACGGTCGTGTAACATACTGTCATCGGGATGAATTTCATTTTTTGTAACTTCTTCGTTTGAGCTCCGTTTCTTCTGAAATTTCTTGTGTAGCCTCCCATTGTTATCCAATGCAAGATTCAACCCTCAAAAGCACCTGAAAACAACCACAAAGTGTGAAAGTAGATTGCTATTCTTGAAATCCCGAGAAACATGAAAATATGCAATAATGAGAATGAAATGCAAGGTAAAACAAGGATAAAAGGGCATGAAAACATGCTTAGAAATACACCTAACAAATATCCCCAAGCTTAGACTTTTCTTGTCCTCAAGGAAAACAAGAATCTAAACAATGTGGATAACAAACTACAAAGTAGAAAAAGAATAGACACCTTAGGTAGCAACCAAGACAACATCAATCATATCTAAAAATCATGTCAATTTTGGACCCTACACACATATAAGTTAGACCATCTATTCAAAACAAAAGACCATTAAAAGGAACAAATTTTTATCAATTACTTAGCATACGCACGTTGGGACAAAAGATAATCTCACACATGAAACTTTCACTAATTATTCAAAGCGTCTCGCAAGCAAAGGATGTGCTCACAATTGTTCACTCCTCTCGTGTTTATTCACTCATGTCACAAGATGTGTGACCTTGCAAGCTCCATTTTCAAGATTTGGCTATAAACACTCATTTTTATAGGAGGGGCGCTCGGATATCGAATCTAGGAAGCTTATACTAAGTTGACTTTGCTCAAGTCCTCCAACCGACCTCATTTGCATATTTATTTACTAAACACATGATTTTTCAAAACAGAGGGACAAAAATTTACAACTCGAATCCTATTTACAATTGATAGATACCTAGACGACCGAGACAACCAAATCTTTTGAACTTCAACTTGACCCAAGATGTATGAAGAATTTTTAAAACATGGTCAATGAAGTTTTAAACCAAAATTGGATTTAGTTGTTGAAAGCAAAAAGGAGGAGGCTTTCAAAACAAGTAATCGTTTTTATTGTATTTTTGTAGGAAATTTTCACTTGAGTGATCACTTGGTTCGGTCTTTTTTTTTTTTTTTTTTTTTTTTTTTTTTTATTATTTTTTTTTTATCTTTTTTTTTTTTTTTTTTTTTTTTTTATTTTTTAAAGACCAATCTTTTAGAACCAAGTGAAATGATTTCTGGATTTTCACCATAAAAACATTTTCACAAAATTTTGCTAAAATGATTAGACAATAATTTTTATGATATTTTTTTTTTTTTTGAAATAATAAAAATTTAAACACACTAATGACCAAAATAATATAAACAAGGTCATATGACACATACTACCACACAAAAATTAAAAACAAATATAGAAAATAAGATTTTTGTCCATGACTTTGGAAAATCGCGATTTTTGAGATAAACCTTATGCTTAATAGACAATATGCAAATGTATGGCCATGAGGGGGAACTAGTGCAACTTCCATAGTATTTCTCCTAGTCGATTACACACATTGATGAACTCACGGGTGAATAAAGCATCCTTTGCTAGAATAATTTTTGATTTAATTTCATGTGTGTTTTATAATTCTCCCAATCGTATCTATGCTAGAAAATTAATAAAAAGAAGTTCCTAATGAAGATCTAAAGTTTCAAAAGATGGTGATGTTGCATGTAGATAGGGGACAAAAATACAAGAAGTTTAACTATGAGATGTATTATAGTTGCAATTTAAAGGTGTCACAAAGGTGAGAAGTAAGAGATAACAAAAATGCATGCAAAAGTTTAAAATGAATGCAAGAAATAAAATATTTTTGAATTTTTTGTTGTTTTAAATTTTTTTTTTTTTTTTTATTTTTTTTTTTTTATTTTTTTTTTATGGGATTTATTTCCCCATCCCCAAGCTTAAAATAAATGCAATGTCCACAATGCAATAGGGAAGGAGAAAGAAAGAAACAACCTACTGAGGGTCGGGGAAGGGTCCCCGTGGCGGAAATGAAGGATAAGGGTATGGTGGGTAATATGGATAGGGTGGTTGGAGTGGCTGGCTTCCCGGTTGCTGTTGCTGCTGCGGTGGCTGCAGTGGTTGCTGCTGTTGCCATGGGTTGAAGGCAACGGATCTTTGTATGTCAGAGAGTATAGACATAACATCTTGGTTATGTTTATATTGGTTCTCTCTAAATTGCTCAAAGTCTTGGCGCAGCTCCATCTGGTGTGTATCAATCTCACCAAGATTATCATAGATGCCTTGATAATCAAGGCGGAGATCCGCAAGCTGGGAGTTGATGCTAGAAAATTGCTCCATGTATAGACTGTGCTCTGGAGGAAATGAGCTAGCAGAACTTGAAGGGCCAGGCTCCTGGGGCTGTCTCAGTGGTGGGCTGGGCTCTCGAGGGGGTAGGTTGGGAGCGGGTAGTTGTATGGCCATGTTGGAAGGAGGCTTCCAATTTGTGGTGGAGACCGGGTTGGCTAATCGTAGGATTCGGGCATTTCTGTTGTTGACCCGCAGATAGTCGCGTCCGTCGGCTTGCCATATGTCGTCTGATTGGGGGCGTCGAAATAACCTCATACCCTCAAGAACATCAGAGGTGAGGTATCTCTCACCTCTGACTATCTCAAGGTTATCAGGAAACCTGATGCCCAGAGCTGGATGTTTGGCTATAAGAGTGATAATGCCACCGCAATGTAGCTGGCCAGATGAACTTCTACTTAGTTTAAGTAGTTTGTACATGATCCAGGATCCAAAATTTGGGGTTTTAGGCCCTGGATTAATCATGCAGTAGAGAAGCTCAAGCTCATTTAGGCCAGCTTTGCTTATCTCTTCTTGTGGGAAGAGGATAGAGGCAATGATGCGGTGCGTGACTTTTAGGACGGGGTGGATGATGCTGGAGGCCTTGGCGGCACTGGGACGGTAAAAGTTTTCTGTGGAAATCCTTGTCCAGAAAGGGCCAACTTCACGGTGGAACAGCTTGTTCAGTTTTCCTCTTTGGTCATAAGTGTTGGCGACCGGTGCGCCAATAAGTTCACACAATTGGTTTTGTGTGATTTGGTGAGACCTGTTGAACATTCTAAAGGACAAAACTGTTGTATGAACGTTAAATTCGACAGATGATAAAAATTCGATAGTGGGGTTGGAATAGCTTTTCTCGCTTATATTCATCAACCCTTCCCAACCAATATTGGACAGGAGTTTGCGTACTCCTGCCTCTATGTGTAAGTCTCGCAAAGTTGGAACATCAACGAATTTTTGGGCTTGTCCCGTTCGTTCCAAGAAGTTATAAAAGCGTGCCTCTTGGGCATCGGTCATGAATGCGATACCCGCATCGCCCATATCAAAGTCCTGCTGTTCGGGCTCTTCATCGGAAGAGCCACTAGAGGCCGAATACACGATTTGCCTTTTACTACCCCTAGAGTAGGTACGGGACGATGATGCCATTTTTTTTTTTTTTTATATATCAAAGAAATTTAGACAAAAACAACACTCAAACAATAAAACACACAAATATAAACACAAAGGTTTCACAATTCAAAGCCAATAACCAATTATCTAGCCAAAAACCAAAAATTATGAAGATTTTGAGTTTTGGAAAGAATTTACCGAATTGAAGCTTGACAATGGTGATATTGACCTTGATTCCTTGTATTCTAGCCTTCCCCAAGCTTGAACCTAAACAAATTCAACGATTTAGCAACAAAAATTCAAAACCCTAACTTTCTAGGGTTTCAAGAAATCCGAATTTCACCATGGATTTGGTTGTTTCTTGTGGTCAAAATGAAGGAGAAGATGAGAAATAATGTAACTAACCTTTGGATTTTAACAAATCTTGAAGAAATTAGAAGAAAAATTGAAGAAATCGATCTTGGCCTTGTGTTTATCGGACTCGGCAGGGGGTTTTGAAGCAAATCGCAGCTTTGTAATGATAAAAATGAAGTGCCTTGGCTTTTATAGTAGCGAAAATGACAGAAATACCCTTGGCCAAAGTTACACGGCCGTGTAACTTAAGCTACAAATTTTACACGGTCGTGTAATGTTAATTCTTGACCGGATAAGTTTTTACCATAACTTCATATTACACGGTCGTGTAATTTAATACTCACATATTACACGGTCGTGTAATTTGTATTTTTGACCATATTGTAATGTTACACGGTCGTGTAGCTTATAGGTCAAAAAGTTACACGGGCCGTGTACCATACTGTCAAATTTTTTTGTTTTTCGGTTTTTGTATCTTGAGCCTTGGTAGTCCGTTTTCATTTCCGATCGTTTCCTCACGTAGGTAATTGAAAGTTATAAACAGAAAAATTATAAAAATACAAAAAATCACACTTTGAAAAAATGACAAAAATACCCCCGGGTTGCCTCCCGGTTAGCGCACTTGTTTAACGTCTTTGGCTCGACGCATGGCTCCCAAAATTTGACTATTGGGAGCGAGCCGGCTCGTATAATTTTTCGTCTTCAACGTTTTGATCGACAAAATTCTCGTAGAAAGGTTTGAGCCGGTGGCCATTTACTTTGAAAATTTTTCCAGTCATGTCGCTTCTTATTTCTACTACACCATAAGTAGAAGTATTAGTTACAATGAATGGTCCCGCCCATCGGGACTGAAGTTTTCCTGGAAAAAGTTTTAGACGTGATTGAAAAAGTAACACTTTTTGGCCTATTTCAAAGCTCTTTCGTGTGTTGACCTTGTCATGAAAGGCTTTGGTCTTTTCTTTGTAGATTTTAGAATTTTCATAGGATTCGTTTCTTATTTCTTCCAATTCTTGGATTTGAAGTTTCCTATGAACTCCATTTTCTACAAAGTTTTGATTTAAGCGTTTGATTGCCCAATACGCTTTGTGTTCGATTTCAACCGGCAAATGGCATGCTTTTCCAAATACAAGACGGTAAGGAGACATACCTATTGGTGTTTTATATGCGGTGCGGTATGCCCAAAGAGCATCGTCTAAACGGATACTCCAATCTTTACGGCTCGTACTTACCGTCTTTTCCAAGATGGACTTGATTTCTCGATTGGAGATCTCGGCTTGTCCATTTGTTTGTGGATGGTAAGCGGTGGAAACTCGATGTAGGACTCCGTATTTCTTGAAGAGAGCCTCTATCGTTCGGTTGCAGAAATGTGATCCTCGATCACTTATAAAAGCTCTCGGCATTCCAAATCGACTAAAAATGTTGGCTTTTATAAAATCTGCAACTACTTTGGAATCATTAGTTCGTGTGGCTTTTGCCTCTACCCATTTAGAGACATAATCCACTGCTAGAATTATGTACATATTTCCAAAGGATGACGGAAATGGGCCCATGAAATCTATACCCCATACATCAAATATTTCACAGAAGAGTATGGAGGTTAGTGGCATTTGGTCCCTTGGTCTAAGGTTTCCAACTTTTTGACATTGCTCGCAAGATTTGCAAAACTTGTAAGCATCGGCAAAAATAGTGGGCCAATAAAATCCGGATTCAAGGACCTTATGGGCCGTTCTCTTCTGACCAAAATGCCCTCCACAGGCTTCAGCATGACAGAAGTTTAGAATAGAGTGTACCTCACGGAGATCTACACATCTCCTTATGATTTGGTCGGGACAAAATTTCCACAAGTAAGGCTCATCCCACACGTAATGTTTTGAGTCTTTCTTCAGCTTGTCTTTCTGAGCTCGAGTGTAGTCTGAAGGGAAATTTTTGGTGACCAAATAGTTTACCATGTCAGCATACCATGGTGTGATCGTCTGGTTGGTGAGCAGCTGTTCATCTGGAAATGAATCATTTAGCGGGGTTGGATCTTCATTGTTGATGATCCTACTTAGATGGTCCGCAACTAAGTTTTGCTTTCCGCTCTTGTCCCTGATTTCCAGATCGAACTCTTGAAGTAGTAGGACCCAACGAATGAGCCTAGGCTTCGCATCTTTCTTTGTCATCAAATACTTCAACGCTGCATGGTCAGAAAAAACAATGACTTTAGTTCCTAACAAATATTGTCGGAATTTTTCCAAAGCAAATATGATGGCAAGAAGCTCTTTCTCTGTTGTTGAATAATTGCTTTGTGCGGGGTCCAATGTTTTTGAAGCGTAGTATATGACGTGGGGAACTTTATCCTTCTTTTGCCCCAAAACCGCCCCTACCGCGTGATTACTTGCATCGCACATAATCTCGAATGGTAGACTCCAATCTGGCGGTTGAATGATGGGCGTGCTTACCAACAGGTTCTTCAAAGTTTCAAAGGATTGTTTGCAGGCGTCGGAAAATTCAAACTCTACGTCTTTCTGTAGAAGTTCGCACATTGGTCTTGAGATCTTTGAAAAATCTTTGATGAATCTCCTATAAAAACCTGCATGACCAAGAAAAGAACGGACCTCTCGGACACATTTAGGGTAGGGTAGAGTTTTAATAACATCAATTTTTGCTTTGTCAACCTCTAACCCTTTTGCTGAAACAACGTGTCCTAATATAAGTCCTTGGTCAACCATAAAATGACATTTTTCATAATTTAAAACCAAGTTGGTTTCAATGCACCTTTTCAAAATTTTTGTCAAGTTATTCAAACATTCCTTAAACGAATTTCCATACACAGTAAAATCGTCCATAAACACCTCTATAATTTCTTCAACATACTCGGAGAAGATACTCATCATGCACCTTTGGAATGTGGCGGGGGCATTGCAAAGCCCAAAAGGCATCCGCCGATACGCAAACGTGCCAAAGGGGCATGTGAACGTTGTTTTCTCTTGATCTTCCGGTGCAATGGGTATTTGGTGAAAACCTGAATATCCATCTAGACAACAATAATGAGTTTTTCCCGCTAACCTTTCCAACATTTGGTCGATAAAGGGTAGTGGGAAATGATCTTTACGAGTAGAAGAGTTTAACTTTCGGTAATCAATACAAACACGCCACCCGTTTTGCACACGGGTGGGTACCAACTCACCTTGCTTGTTTTCCGTCACTGTGATTCCGGTCTTCTTTGGGACAACCAGGATTGGACTTACCCATTTGCTGTCTGATATTGGGTAAATCATTCCTGCGTCCAATAGCTTAAGAATCTCCTTTTTTACCACTTCCATCATGGGTGGATTGAGTCGTCTCTGGGCTTCCCTTGACGGTTTGTACTCATCTTCCATGAAAATCTTGTGCATGCACATCGATGGGCTAAGTCCTTTGATGTCGGCTATTGTCCAGCCGAAAGCTTCTTTGTAGTTCTTTAGCAATCCCATCAATTCTTTCTCTTCTTCTTCAGACAGTTTGTTGGAAATGATGATCGGTAAGGTATCCTTTTCTCCCAAGTACATGTACTTCAAATGGTTGGGGAGATCTTTTAATTCCAACTTTGGTGCCTGTGAAATGGAAGGAAGAAGTTTTTCGTTAGAAATTTGCAATGGCACTTTTGGCAAATCATACCTTGCTTTCTTTTGGTGGTCTAGGTATGATGCGATTTCCAAGATTTCTTGACTTAGATCGAATTTCTCGATGAGCTCCTTTGTCTTCTCCTTGTCTAAATTTTTGTTTAAGACTAGAGCTAATAAATCAGTGTTAGACAATTCGAAACATTCTTCAACTAATGGGTTGATTACATCAAGAAAATTTAAAGACGAAACAGTTTGTGGATAACGCATAGCATCAAAAATATTGAAATTTATGATCTCTCCATCAAATTCCATGGAAAGTGTTCCATTGAAAACATCAATTTTTGTTCTTGCGGTGCTCATGAAAGGTCTTCCCAAGAGTATAGAACAAGAATTTGATGTTTCGTCTCCACCCATATCCAAAACGTAAAAGTCGGCGGGAAATACTAGTTCATTAACTTGCACCAAAACGTCCTCTAATACACCTTTCGGGTGTACTATAGAGCGATCGGCAAGTTGAATTATCACCCCGGTGCTTATTAATGGTCCTACTTTTAGTGATTTAAAAATAGAGTAAGGTAGGACATTAATTGAAGCACCAAGATCTAGCATGGCTTTTGGAATGTAGAGATTTCCCATTTTACATGGAACGGTGAAAACACCCGGATCTTTGCATTTTTTTGGTAGTCGTTTTTGCAAAACGGCCGAGATGTTTTCACCGACTGTAACAGTTCCGCTTTCTTTTAGTTTCTTTTTGGAGGTACAAAGTTCCTTAAGAAATTTGGCATATCTAGGAATTTGTTTGATTGCATCTAGTAAAGGAATATTTACCTCAACTTTCCGAAACATGTCCATAATTTCTTGATTCTCCTTTTCTTTCTTTGTGTTTTTAAGTCTAGATGGAAAAGGAGGAGGAGTGATTTTTACCTCAACTTTGGATGGTTCCTTGGGAGTTTCGCTTCTTGAATCGGTATCGTCTTCGATTTCTATCTCTCTTTGTCTTTCTTTTGACAAGCTTGGTCCGTCATAACTTTTCCCACTTCTTAAAGTAACAGCATTTACATTATGTTTGGGATTTTCTTGAGATTGAGAAGGTAACTTACCTTGAGATTCCATCTTGTTGACAGAAGTGGCTAGTTGAGCCATTTGTTGCTCCAGGTTCTTGATGCTAGCCCTTGTTTCTTGCTGAAATGAATGCGTGCTTGTGGCTAGACTTTTCACAATGTCTTCCAGGGACATGCTCGTGCTTGCTGTATTCTGTGGCGGAGGGTTTTGGTAGTATTGTTTTGGTCTCTCCTGGTATTGGTTACGGTTTTGATTGGACTGGTAGTTCCAATTTTGGTTGCTCCGAGGTTGATCAAACTGTCTCTGATTTTGCCCGGTAAATCCCCCCATTGCTTTCGCTTGCTCTTGATCATCTTGTAACTCGGGACACATGTCAGTTGGGTGTCCGTATTGCAAGCAAATTCCACATGCTCTAACCGTTGGTTCAACTCCTTTTTCTTTTGTTAGTTGCATGACAGCTTTGGTTAGTTCAGAAATTTGATTTTCAAGATAAGGAGTGTTTACCTCTTTTACTCCTCGGGGTGGATCTACATACCATTCGTCCTCTCCTTGTGTATGTTTGGACTCCTCCGCCATTTTCTCGATCAATGCTCTTATTTGGGTCGGTGTTTGATCGATTAATGAGCCTCCACTTGAAGCGTTTATCAAACGTCTCTCCATTGGTGTTAGGCCTTCACAAAAATATCGGAACAATTGGTAATCGGAAATACCGTGTTGCGGGCATCGGGCACACAACTTTTTGAATCGTTCCCAATACGTGTGTAAAGCTTCTCTCTTCCCTTGCTTGATACCAATTATTTCCCTTCTCAGACTTGAAGCTTTCGTCTCCGGAAAATATTTGTCAAGGAATAACCTTGCTAGACCGTTCCATGTTGTGACCGACCCCGGTGGTAGGTCATATAGCCATTCTTTGGCTGAGTCTAGCAATGAAAAGGGGAGTGCCCTTAACTTGATTTGGTCTTCCGAGACATCATGTGGTTTCATCCCTACACATACGACGTGAAATTCTTTCAAAAATTTGTGAGGGTCTTCATTTTCTACTCCCCGAAATTGAGGTAGTAAATGAATGAGCCCGGATTTCAATTCGAAGTTCGTCATGTGCGGGTAGGTAATGCAGAGAGGTTGTTGGGTAACATCTTGGGTTGCCCATTGGCGAAGTGTTCGTTCTTGAGGTGGATTTTCGGCCATAGGAGTATGGTTTGTTTGAGAGGGAGGTGTATGTGGGATGTTGTTATCTGATTCGGATTCTGTTTCAGTTTCGGATGAAGAAAGGTCTTGCCAAATGTCTATGATAGGAGGATTTGATGAAGAAGCGGTTTGGGAAGCTTGCTGCTTCTTGCGAAGTTTAGCTTGCTTCCTTAGCCTTTTCGCGGTTTTCTCAATCTCCGAATCAAGTTCAAGAGGCGTACCTGTTCGTGAAGATCTTGGCATAAAATATTAGTAATACCGTGCTCCCCGGCAACGGCGCCAATTTGTTGAGTGTCGTAATCAACAAAATAAAAGAGTTGAAATATGGTTTGAAATGATTTATTAATTACCAGTATTTCGTGATTGCACTACTTGTTATAAATACTAACTGTGTAGTATAAATGGCAAGCAGGGTCGATCCACAGGGAGCGATGGTCTAATGGATTACACCTTGAATTCACGGAAGTTAAAATAGTAAAGAAAGTAAACAAAGGGGGGGGGGGGTTTGATGAATAGTTGGACAATAATTATGTAAATGTTGAGAACAAATTTAACTTGGGACAAAATATATAGAATGATTGTTTTTATAATTTGGGGACAAATTCTGGTTTTGCATTTGTAGTCATATGATTGGAAATAACAATAAGAATGATGTTTATAACTTTAATCTTTCTAAGTTGGTACTTTGTGTATGTCGAAAGCTCGCACATACACCATTCACCTAGTGTACCTTAGTCAAGAGAAGCTCATTAACTAAGACTAATCTCATTAATCAAATCTAGATAAGATCATAGAATTTGAATGAAAGATTGCATTATGTTTTATGTGAATGTTCCCAACAATGTTCAATACTCCTAAACAAGCGTTGAAGCGTTAAAACATGAGATATGATTTTCACCTAATTAAAGATGATTATCACAAATAACATTTTATAAAACAATTACGGATTTTATAATTTGTATGACAAGATTGATTGATATTTAAGATCAAATGGCCAATATGAAATAAATAAAAACCAAACACTTGTTAAATCTCAAAATCATATCACTAGAAAGATATAAAATCAAACATCAAACTTTATATTAAGTCACAATCATAATCCTTAATACAAAACCAGAAAATAAGTTTACTAGCCACTCATGACTAGTAAAAGAGAAATAAACTTACAAAATGAAGACAATCCACACTTGAAGTTGCACACAAACACCAACACAATGTATCTAGAGAGTATTCAGAAAATAATGGTAAGATGGGATGGTTCTAAGGCTAACTAGACACATCTATTTATACTAACACACCAAGGGTAAAATGGTAATTTGGACAATGGCAAACATCATCATTCCAACACCCACTTTCTTCATCATATGGCCTCAAAATCAGGTTGGATCTGGATCTGGTCGTGTAGCATGGGAATGACAGCACAAGAGTGAATAAACAACTCAAAGTGGGCTAAAAAGTAGATCTGGTCACCAGGAAGAGTTACACGGCCGTGTAACTTCTTGGGCCAAGATTACACGGTCGTGTAATCCTGCAAAAGTCCCTGGACCCTACCCTGAGCTGACATGGCATCCATGTGGCATAGTAAAGTTACACGGCCGTGTAACTTATAGGGCAAAAGTTACACGGTCGTGTAACATACTGTCATCGGGATGAATTTCATTTTTTGTAACTTCTTCGTTTGAGCTCCGTTTCTTCTGAAATTTCTTGTGTAGCCTCCCATTGTTATCCAATGCAAGATTCAACCCTCAAAAGCACCTGAAAACAACCACAAAGTGTGAAAGTAGATTGCTATTCTTGAAATCCCGAGAAACATGAAAATATGCAATAATGAGAATGAAATGCAAGGTAAAACAAGGATAAAAGGGCATGAAAACATGCTTAGAAATACACCTAACATTATAACCCTTCAAGCTAGAGGATATCAAATCTGTCTTTTTATTTAAAATACTAACATTTTCTTTAAAACTAATCAATCTAACAATCGAAAATTGAACTTTATATACAAACAAACTAAGCAAAGTTGTTTTTAACAATATTTAATAGTTTTTTTGAAAAATAAAATTGATGTTTTAAATAAATCCGGTTCCATTTTTTCCATTTAACCGGTCCTAGACCTAAACCCGTTTTTTTCAATCAATCAAGTTCCAATATTCGGTAAAATTGGCCCGTAACAGGAACCAGTTACACACATCTGATCCAGTTTTTGGTCTTCAACATATAGCTTATTTGATCTTCATTTTTTCTGGTCCGGAACCGGTTACACCCCCAATCCATAGTCATGCCAAAATTCCATTTAGTCTCCCTTCACTGCCTTATTTACGATAGCCATTAGTCATTAAAGGTGCTGACATTACATTTTCATTCACCTGTTTTTATTCAAAGTACACAAACAAGGAAAATGCATGTAAAATGGAACCATATCAATCCATAAATTGTACAAAATTTTGTTTGGTTTCCCTTGTTGCATTCTTTAAAATGTAACTATCTATCAAAATTATGATCACTAAATCCATTAATTACTTCTACCATTTTTTTCCCAAGGACTCGACTTTTTTCCAACCTCACATAGATTCATGAAATCCATCATTCAAACCATGTATAACATATATCACTTTCACCCGTAGAGAGTTTGTTTATTGGAACGCTACTTCCATTTAGTAAGAAGAGCCTGATTGGTAATGAAAAAAACTACATATACCCAAACCACCAATAGATTAGGAGTAATGAAAAAAACTACATATACCCAAACCACCAATAGATTAGGAGTATAACTTTCTTCCAACTGACCTGTGTCTTGTTTTGATCCAGTATCCCTCCTCCCTAAAAACTTTCTTCTTAATTTCTCAAGATCATTCAATACTATCTTTAAACTTCCTATGATTGTTTTGTTGATCTAATTTTGTTCGAACTGGATTCATGGATTTGTAAATTCAAAAAAATTTAATTATATTTTTTGTAGCTGATATATTTTTTATAAAGCTAATGTGATGGCAGGTTTCAGAGATAGAGATGATATATACATATAATTGCTAATGAGATTAGCAAGAGCCAATGATGCAAATGCGTACCGATAAAGAGATTTGTGAAGAGTGTTTGAGATTATTCACTAAGCTTTATATAAGCTTACACTTGAGTTGTATGTTGTTTTGCAGGTATCTGTAGCAGTAATAGGGGAAGGCATGTGATAAAGAGAGATGGACAACATAGAGCCTGTTTTTAGTCGTTTTAGATTTTATTTGTGATTCCTGGTCTTCCTTGTAAGGACCTTTTATGTATTTAAATATGACGATAACATCTTGTTCCCGTTGTATGAGTACAAGTATGCCCATTTTGATGTATTATTGTTTGAAATTTTTTAGGTATACTTTGTATGAGAAACCAGACGTTACACCAGCCTCCATACCTTTTGTACCGCTTGGATCAACAGCGGCAATCTCACCGGTCACGTCGTCATCAGGAATTTGAATAACATCCTCCTTCTTCGCAACTACTCTGGCGTCCCTCAAACAACTTAACAAACGACGCCGACTCACACGACGGACGGGGATTAAATCAGCAGAAAGATCAATCTGGTTAGGGGTGAGCATATGGACCGGGGAACCGGTTGAAACCGGGAACCGAACCGGAACCGACCCAGGAACCGGGAACCGGAAGTACCGATCGGGCCGGGACCGGGTCTCAATTTTTTCGAATTTTTGGAACCGGGAACCGGATGGAACCGGACCACTGAACCGGCCCAAAACCGGGAACCGGACCGGGATACCCAAATAAAGCGACGATTTAAATAATTAAATTGAATCCAAATGAAGCTTAAATAATCTTCCGGTTCATATTAAGCTAGCCCATAATATAAATGAACTATGCCGTTCAAAAGAAACGAAAAAAAAAGTGAAATATTTCATGCTTAATTAGGCCCTTTACATTGCTAATAAGCTTTTTGTAACTTGTAATTAATGTACTTTGTATTGTAAACCTTCACTAACAATGCTCTTCGGGTATGCCGTGTAATATGGTCCCTAACTTTACCCATATTACACGCTAACAATTATTCAGAAACTCAACATCTCAATCGCTAACAATGTTCACTGGTATGCCATAAAAACCAGCATCTTATTTGAATAACAAAATCAACAGTTATTTTAGTATCATAAGTCTTATGACATGGTCTAAAGTGAGCCATTTTACTAAATTTATCCGCCACCGCAAAGTTACTATCATGGCCTTTCCTAGTTGTAGGCAAGCCAAGCACAATAATCATAAATACGATACATAAATACAACGATACATGTAGATTATACAAATGTGCATGTAGAATTAGAACATCAATCCTTCCAAGATAGAGGCGGGCCTGATATATGTTTCGAGACGATGGGGAAACGATTATTATGCATAAGCAGGTAAGCAAAATGGCTAGGTACAGAACTTTAAGTTCCAAATGCCCTTGTTTAGGACCAGATAATTCGGGATATGCTTATCCAAGTTCATTGATTATTAAGTCTAATATGTAGCTAAGACAGGAAAAGACTCGAGAAAAAAAAAAATAAGCTCCTTTTGAGTTTGTATGTAAAAAGTTAAAAAAGTAAAATTCGCGTTTACCGGTTCCAACTTTGAAGAACCGGAACCAGAACCGGAACCGGTAGAACCGGAACCGGTAGAACCGGCAGTCCGGTTCGGTTCCATATTTTCACCATATTCCGGTTCCCGGTCCGGGTCCGGGTCGGGCCGGTTCCGGCCGGTTCGGTTCCTTTGCTCATCCCTAAATCTGGTCCACAGACCCCAAAAAAATTTGCGTTTCCCTTGCAGCTTGGCAACACCTTCGATAACTTCCTCTTTGCTGTCCCTCACAGACTCCACAGATGTGGTGGGACCCTCACGCAACTGGCCACCCATGCTGACACCCACAAGAGGGGACTCTTCAACCCTTTTACCCCTCCAGTTCCTCCTAGCGCTCCCAACCTCATCGGCAGTTAGTGTATCCATAAAACCATGAAAAGAAAAGGGGTCAGGGACCTTGTGAACTAACTCGACTTCCCGATACTCTAAATGACCCGCCCAATTTTGTGCAAGAACATCCTGGAAACAAACACCCTGAGGAACACCTAAACACACAACATAGCTAAAGACACATTCCAGGAACAACAAAAACAAGTAAGTAACGAGACGAGAGAGGATCAGAACATACCTTTCACCAAGACATAGAACTCGGGCATTTTATTGCGAGCTCGCCAAGATGGGCTGAGTCCGCCCCTGGCAAGGACATTCTCATGGAACTCGTCTGGCACCCCCTGCAACTACTAGACTGGGGGATTTGATAACGTATCCTAACGATACAGCCCGACAGAGCTACAACGACCCAGAGCACCACCAAGTGCAATGGGCAAGCCAGCACGTTCCCTACGACCGCCAGCGCTGCCCCGTGATGATGGCATGCTGCAAGATCTCTGCAGCAAGGACAACGCTTTACAATACCCTGCACACGACAACCTGTGATCGCCCTGACACATGTAGGCGATAAAAGGTGTGCACGGCCCATTACTTGTCGCCCTCTGCACCCAGATCGTGTGCTAGAAGATCACCCAATGATCACCCGGATGCCTTGTCGGGCTAACACGCCTGCCCCCGAAAGCGGGTCCGTCCTCAGGTAAAAGGCCATCGAGCCTCCAGGTAAGGACCAAGTCCCAAACCTATTACCATTCTCTACGATAACCTTATACCATACTAACTTGATCGTCGGAGCGCTCTCCCGAGACCTCCTCCCGGAGCGCGACTAACGATCTCTGTCTCTCTGTTGTGACCTCAGGCTATCGGAACCTCCAAAGCCCCGCCCCCTTTGATCGTCCGGATCTAAAGTCACATCAATCTCAATACTTGCATCTGACCACAAATGATATTTTTGCATCTAAAAGAGAGATTAAAGCTCGATTTTGCTAAAAGTACAACATTTTGAAAAATTGCAACTCTTAACACCACAGAATACACAAATCTACTTGACATCTCTATCACAATTTCTAGCTATGTATGTAGGTCAACTTGGCATCCACATCACCAATTTCTAGCCACATATGAAGAGTTACCAACAAGGTGAGTGGTAATAGGCTAGATGCCAATTTAAAAAAAAAGTCTATATAATTTAGATTTTTAATGATAAAAAAGTCGATGCTAGGATAAAACCATTTAAAATATGTAAATATGAGGGCTTTTATGCCATTTTTCTAGAAAAAATTACATATAGTAATAATGATACAACGATAGTATAATTTTGTTGCAACACTTCTTCTATGACAGATTTGTGTGTGTGTGTGCGAAGAACAATATTAGAGACATATACCTAAGTCACAAATGGCTACTCTTTCTTTTATTTCTATTCTACTGATTTTAATTTTGTTCATCATATCCCGATTCTCCAACTCCACAATCATCAGTCCATCTAAAGTCAAACCGTTTCATTCAGTATAACTTAATCACTTTAATTCCATCAACTAACTGTATGAGTTTTGAGCTTATTTCTTAATACAAAATCATCGACTCAACTTGATTTTCTATTTTATGACTTGATATATGCAAAGATTTCGTGTACAATTATTTACTTACTAAAGAAGAATGCAATAACATGATTTGCCTTTTGAGTGACACTTAATTTCCTTGCTAGATACTATAACAACTTTGGTGTGACCATCATTAACGTAGCTCAGAATCAATAGAAATTTTGTCAAAATTTTACTTTCCCCTCACCCCATCACCATCTCCCCCTCCCCTCATTCGCCTTTTTTCGAGGAACCATAAAATAGAAATTTAAAATAAGAAGCTGGGGGAGAAAGAGATGATATTCAAAGCTAAGAAAGAAGAAAAAGAAAAATCAGAAGCTTGGTTTTTAGATTCAACACCTTCTTCTCCTACGATGCTTCTACTCTCTTTCTGACTCCGGTTAGAGGTTTGGTTGTCACCCCTGCTAGAGTCTTGCCTATTCTTCTTCATCCTTTAAAGATGATTTTCCCTTGTTCTTAGTTAGAGCTTTCTTTTTAGCAGCCGCTTTGCCTCTCCCTTTCACGACTACCATAGTCAAAGCGAGTTATATAGTAAATAGAGTGGAAGGGGAAGGGGATTGCAGTGTGGGTCAATAGGAAGAAAATGAGCATGGTGACGGTGGTTAGGACTCTTCTTCATTTGTATATTTGATCATATGATACTTTATTAATTGATAAAATAACAAAAAACAGAAGATGTGGGTATTTGATAAGTTTAAGGATGAGCGTTTTGATCGGGAAACCAATTCGGTAGAGGAACTGGTATCGGTTAGAACAGGCCATTGGTATTTCGGTCCAATGAGGCTTATTCGGTATTCAAGTATACCAGTATTTGGGTCCTGGTTCGATTGACCTGATATTTTTTCCAGCATTTAGTTCACTGTTTATATATAATTTTAGACTATTTATATGTATTTTTTGGTTTTATATTCACTGGGTTATAATCATTTAAACAGTAGGTATCAAATCTGTCTTTTTGTATTTCAACCTTGAGCAGGATATAACTTGACTTTAAACCGGCATAACTTCTTTGTCATTGGTCTGATTGACCCGAAACTTTTTCCAGCATTTAGTTCACAATTTATACATAATTTTAGACTATTTATATGTCTTTTTTGGTTTTATATTTACCAAGTTACAACACTTCAAACAGAATGTATCAAATCCGTCTTTTTGATTTAAAAACTAATCAATCTACAATCCAAAATTGAGCTTTGTATACAAACAAACTAAGCAAAGTTGTTTTAACAATATTTCTTTTTAGAAAAATAAAATCGGTTTCGGTTTTTTCCCCATTTTAACCGGTTCTAGACCCAAACCCGGTTATTCTTTGTCAATCCGGTCCCCTTACCCGGTATAATGGACTCAAATATGGGGGATTGTATACAAGATCAAATTGTTATCCTTTCCTTCCCCTCTTTCTTTTTTTTCTCCTTAAAAAATTCAAATGTACACCAATCCTTTCTTTTCCTTTCTTAAAAAATCTTAAGAACACATCATTCCTTCAATTTCTGCCCTTTCTTCCATTAAATGAACTCGAGAACAAAACAATTTCTGCCCTTTCTTCCATTAAATGAACTCGAGAACAAAACGTTAGAGATCATTGGACCATTTATGAAATTTTGCAACAATTTATGAGATCGAATAATGGCGTTATTGAAACCTCTCGGGAAAGCAAGCCTCATCCCTGCACTGCAGATCCATCATGAACCTTGGACCAATAATAAGAATATGCAAAAGAGAAATTCCAAAATCTAAGCTTGTCGTATTTCATATGGTGGACCCTCTTCCCATTTTTCCAACATAAATCCAGTAACGAATTTGAATTTCTTAACTAATTCATATTCTCTATGATTTATCTCTTTGTAAATTATAAAATTCTATCAAAATTCTTATGGATTGAGAATATTACTAACTTTTCTTATATTTCTAAATTGACGCAACGGTTATTTTTAAATTTGAAACTTCAGGTTCAGAACCATATAATATTTCGGAAGAACAAACCTGGTAATTTAGTTTCAGACTTTGATACATGCAAACCAATCCAATAATGTGAACATATTTCAATATGTAATATGTTGGAAAATGAGAATTTCTAAAGAACGAAAAAGAAAAAAATAAACATCTAATTATAGCATTGTCTGAAATATTTATATTCCAAATTATTGTAATTTCACATATCTTATCCTATGGAATAGCAACCTCAGTTTTGATTACAAGTTTTTGTCATTTTACCATGATTAAGAGGTTGGTTTTACTTCAACGTTTGGACTAACATCCAATATGGCATAGGTCTCGGGTTGAATCTTTGTCAAAAAGGTAATTAGTTTATGTAAAATCATGTCTATTGACCAAAAGACCTATATAATATGCTAGGTTTCGTATCAAGTTTAATAGTATTTTCTTTTAAAACGAATTACACGTACAGTTAATGCAATTTTAATAAGATTTTAGTTTATATGACATCTTTTTAAATCAATATTCAATAATTTAAGTCAGTGTTACAAAAGTCGTTAGACGGTCTCAGACCTGAGCTCATCGGATAGGAAGCTCATCGGATAGGAAGAAGACCAAACTGCGAAAGGAACGAGTACTTAGATAGGGTATATACATACATATTACATGATTATACACACTAAAATATTAAATATAGTCATAACCGAATCAACTTAAATTGGAGTGAACAAAATTAAAACTAAACAACAAAATGTTTAATAAATAAGTAAATATATGATATATGTTAAACTAATCAGTTAACAATTATAATTATTTACTTTAAACAAAAGTCAAAATTCTTGAGTTTGACTAATTTTTTCTGAGTATAACCAATTTTTTTCCGAGTTTTATAGATTTCAAGGTTGACTGATTTCACCGATATTGATCGAGTAACATCGAGTTTAACCAAGTAGCACCAATGTTGGTTGTCTTTTACTAAGTCAGAGAACTTTTGACCGATTCGGACGAAAGCATCTCAGACAACATCCGATTCTGAGTACGCTTTCGAGTATGCCGAGTTTTATAACACTAACTCAAGCTATGAGTTTAGAATCAACTAAGAGACTCGTTTGCTCAATATGACCAGATAACCATAATTCAGTCATAAGATATCAAATTAGAGATGAACATAGAAAATATGTTTATTAAAAATTGAGGAAAGAATAAAATTGTTTCACATTTAATTTGTTTGTTATTTAATTGATAAAAAAAAACATGCAACAAATCCACTAAATTTTATAAAATGCAGGGAGGGCAGAAATATCTTGGGTCAAGCGACGTGATTGATAACTTAAACTAATAAATAATCGTTTGGTTTCTTTTAGGAAAATAAACCTATCGTATAACCTTATTATGAGATATCAATTTACACATGAACTTTGAAAATATGTTTATAAAAAATTGATAGAATAATATATTTATTTTACATTTAGTTCGTCTATTATTTAATCAATAAGATAAAAAGACATAACACATCTACTAATTTTTATATAATGCGGAGAGGACAGAGAGTCTCTCGGGTCAATTAACATGATTAATAAACTTAAATTAATCTTTTTTGAACGATGATTACTTAATTTAATAAATGTTCTTCGTCCCTTTTAGGAAAATAAACCCATCCTTCATTACTAAAAAGCCTTTGTTTACTCTTTGCACATGCTTTTGTGTACACCTGTTGCCCCAAACCCAATTTTGCCATTCCATTATTTAGAACAAAGTAAGGAATAAGCCCTCGTGCATGGCATCTCGGTTCCGGTTCATCCTTAGCGAGTTGGGATAACTTTTCACGGATGTAATTCGAGTTTTCTTTTTAGAACTTTAATTATGTGTAGAGAATTCAAATACATAAGTTTTAATTATGTTTTAGCGAACTGGATTTAAATTTGTCTGGATTGAATTTTATTAAGGTCGACTATTGAAAATGAGTTTGAAACATGTAACGTTAACCGGTAAATGAAGGATATTCAAAGTTAATATTCACTGACCAAAATTAGAGAGGCACGTAGGGGCTGTTTGTTTTTTCTTTGCAGATCTTCCTGACCACTTTTGTCTGTGTCATGCAGACGGCGCGCAGACATGGAACTTCGCAGAGTGTTTGTTTTTTCGAAGACCGCAGACCTAAAAAGGTCTGCGCGTCCTCTTTTTGGGGCAGATATGGATCAATGTCTTTAAGGGTCTGCAGAGCTTTTCTAGTAATAAAGTAATACAATTTTAACCTTAAAAAAAAAAGAAATACACATATCGTTTTCTCCTCGAACCGGTCTCGCGTTTTCTCTTCCTTGCGTCGTTGACCAAACCGCAGCCGGCGTCCACCTTCGATTTAAAAAAAAAAAAGACGCATATTTGTTTTTAAAAACACTTTGATTTTTTTAACTAATAGTTGCGATTTTTTATCAACATTAGTTTTTCGAAGTAAATAATCTTTATTTTTCTAGGTTTTTAAACAAAATGAAGATAAATTTGTAAAACTTTTAAAAAAATGTCACAAACTAAAAAAAAAAGAAATGTTTGCTTTGATCTTTAAATTCGTTAATATCATATAATAGACGTTTTTTTTATTGTAAATCATACTTATAAACTATTTGAAACATACAAATATATTTTAAAATTAGAACTCTGGTTCACAATCTTACGCAAATATTTAGCTTTACAAACTATTTGTAAATCCAACTTTGGTTACGTAATTTTTATTCTTTATTATTTTAAAAAATAAATGTTTGCTTTAATTCGTTAATATTATAAATTGAACGTACTCATGTGTTTTACTTAAAAAAAACAATTTATTTAAATTTCAGTTTATTTTCATAACCTGCAGACATTAAAAAACAAACAGACTTCTTCTTGCAGTCTGCAGACATTTAGTCCACCTCTTCTTTGTAGATGCTCTGCAGATGTGGTCCGCAGACTGCAGACCTTTTATCTCTTCAAAAACAAACAGCACCGTACTAGTGACCACTGATCAGTTATCACTATCATTCGCATTTTAGTTCCCAGATACATTCCCTATACTCGCATTCTCTCTTGTGCGTGTACCTTCAAGAAATAAGAAATCCAAGAATTTGGCCAATTTGATTCCATTAATTGACAATTTATTTCGAATATATTGTCACTTAATTGAGTTGTTGGTTGCATTACTAAAGGGTTGATGAAATAAGTGAAGACAATGGTCAGGGCCGGTCGACGACCTCGACCGGCCCTGTTCAAGAACAAAATAAAGGCCCTGAAAACTAAGTTTATATAAACAAATGGATTAAATTAAACAAATAAAAATAATAATGCTAAAAAAGAGAATTATATCCACGTCCCTTGGGCATACAAAATTTATTAATGAATTGAAAGTGACGTTTATAAATACATTAGATATGAAAATATAATTAAAGTAAGTGTTCGGTTTCAGACCTAGATGGGTTCGAAAGAATGTGAGTACAAATGACACACCCTAAATTGTATAGATTGAATTTTTCGTTAATTTCAAGACAACTCTTTTGTGTACATGCAAAAGGTTTCATAAAGATGCAGAGAGTCCAGAATCAATTCCTCGTCCAAATGATAATAGGTACAATGTCTTATCTAATTCACTATACCAGTTTTTCTAATAATGTAAAGAGTAAATTACAATTTTGGTTCCTATGGTTGGTACAAATTATTTCTAAGAACAAGGTTGAGTTAAGGCTCTTAACAAGTATTAGTGGTAAGTAAGCAATAAAGATGTTGTAAAACTTTGAGTATATGGCCTAGAGGGGGTGCCGCCTTAAATGAATATTATTGGTTTATCTTGTATATGGTTATGAAAAGGGTTTATATCGTATGACTATATTCGTGTTTAGAGAGAATGCAACGATGGCACGTTATGTGTGGGGGTAAACCAGAGAGGTCACAAGGTTCTTGGTTTAAATTCATTGGGTACCATTAAATTGGTCTCTTCTTGTTTTTCCACATTAAACTAGGGTTTGACACCCAAGTGACATTATATATCTAAATGAAGAGAAACTTTCCAACTTGGTGGGGGGTTGTAGGAAATTAAAAAGATTAGCAATTTGGCTAGTTTCCTTGTCCCATATAGGTGGGGGAATAACATTGGGATTGGTTTATAAGGCTTTCATTGCCCCCTTGGTATTTAAAGGCTTTTTAAGGGTCAAGGAATGGGCAAAGCCCAACCGTGCACCTCGTCTTGGTGGTGGACGCAATACGTGAGGTTCGAAAAATGGAATGATTTAGGCGCACCTTGCACTTGGCATGCCACACTGATATCACATTATTTATACATATATTTTACACGATACAAAGTACTAGAAGTTGTATTTTAGGGTAATAAGTGAGATACTTAGTACTTAATAGTTGAAATTATATGTTTCAGAACTTATGGAACATTCGGAGAAAAAGGAGCTGAAATTAAGCTAGCTGCATGAAACACGCGACGTGTATAATAACGGCACACACCGCTTGGAAGAAAGCATCGCAACGCGTCAGTAAAATCCTCTCGACATGGCGTAGGATAACGATGACATAGAGAGATAACGATGAAGCGTGGAAGAAAACGATGAGTCGCATGATTATTGCCCAACGCAACGTGTTCTATCATCCGTCACACCCATTCTTTTGTCGGCAGAAATACTTTAAATACAACTTCAAATTAGATTTTTACACAACTTTTGCACCTCTAAAGGGGTTTTGACCAAGTAGAAACCTTAGGATCGGTGTTTTGAGAGTCTAAGGCAGTTGGGAGGCCAGAGGGCTGGCGTGGAGCAGAATTTTGGACTGTTTTGTTTGCTTTACTATCTATATTTAGCCTACAATTTGATTTCTTTCTGCATTCTAGTTTCGGATTTTGATTTGACACCCAGTTGCTTATTGTTTAACTTTGAATAAACCCTAATTTATGATTTGGTTGATATTTGGTTATTAAAAGTTATTTATTTTATATTGTTAATTTAATCAATGATCCTTATGTGTTGAAGTTTGAATATTTATTGTCTTATTGTTGAGTAATTTCAATCTAGATGACCAACCTGATTGTTTGACTTAAATCATATCCGAACTATGACCATTAGGCAGGTATGACTAGAGATGGACCAAATTCTAATGTTAGGACCGTAAAGTAATGAACTTTAATATGTAAGATGCATTTAGATGACCATTCTATGTAATAATTAATTATCATGACCATTAAGATTAATTAACCTGATTAAATCTGCATGATATGAACTTAATGATTGATATTATGGATAACTAGTTTACATGACCATTGTGATTAGAATTCCTTAGAATCATTAGGATTAGTGAATGGACCCAGAGAACTAATCAACTTAGGAATAATGAACATTAGATTAATATTCATTGCACATAGTAGAAATTAACCATAATTAAATGGAGAAATCAAGTTTAAATAAGAATACATGTGTATTTGTTTCCAGATTAGTTTTACATATCCGTCAGTCTTTTGTTTGTTTCTAGTTTGAGTTCTGCATCAAATCCACATGTTTATATTATGTTTTCAGTTTAACCAATAATCAAATAATCTATTCTATTTCACTCCTGTTCCACAACAGTTCGACACCCGTTCTTACCAAAGCTATACTGCTAAACGAGTAGGTACACTGCCTAGTGTATAATAGTCCCTAGTTGAGATAAGATCATTTTTATAAATTTAAAACGAGATCTTACACTTCAAACTTTTGACATTTGCTAGTGGATTGATTTGCATGCATCACACATCATCACTAGAAGTCGAGGAGCTTTTATTTTTAGCAGGGTTCATATTGGATCGGGTTAGACAGACGTGATTTGCGTTCGACCATGCATTGAATTCGTGGATAAGGTCCATGAAGCTTCTAGAAGTTCATAGATAAGCTTGGGGAGCATGGCGTCACAGGTTTGGTTTTCGACCTAGTCTTCCGTTTGCCACATTTTAGAACGTGAGTGGCGAGCCACAATCACCGTCCCACTTTTTAGGTCATCCTCTAAGGTTTCTGTAACTATAAATATGACCCTCTTGTAGTCATATTCTACACAGAAAATCAAAAATATCTACTTCTCTTTCCCCCATTCACTTACACACACACACACACACACACACACACTCTCTCTCTCTCTCTCTCTCTCTCTCTCTCTCTCTCTTTCTCTCTCTTTATGGTGTTGTTTATTTTTTAATAGGTAAAAAGTCTGCAGTCTACGGACCACATCTATAGAAGAATAGGTGGACTAAACATCTACAGTCTGCAAAAATAAGACTATTTGTTATCGAATATAATCCCCCATTTCTTTTCACCTTTCTTGCGATTGAATCCGTTTGTTGAGGACCTTCGTGGCGCAATGTTTTGCAGATTCATTCTTGGTCAAGAATTCTAATCTACCAAAAATTGGATACTGTAAAAGTAAACCATTTGAGTAATTAATACTTGTTGAGGCTATTACACCCTTAGGTAGAAGTTTGCATTATTTCATTGAATCGATCGATTCCGTTAATTCTATCATGGTGGGGTTCAATTAATCTGACCATCCGAGTACCTGTGGAATTAGGAGATTCAATTAATCTGTCCATCTAAGTACCTAGTTAGAATACACGTGCAGACACAACAGACTCAGAAAGAGGTTGATCCAAGTCTTTTCCAAGAAGAGAACTCACATACTTTTTTAGGTTTGCAATCTTCTGAAAAATAAACAATTTGCGAAAACAAGGTTTGTCCGTTCACAAACAAAAGTGCACAAAAAGAGTTACTGAAAAAACAAACACCTCATATGTGTGTGTACCACAAACATCATGTGATTCCAAATTTCCCATTTCTTCTAGGTTTCTAAATAGTAGCTTTGCATTTATCGGTTCTTCCATAGCTGCTAGAATTAATGATAATATGTATTAAATCTTGGGTTTTACATTGAAGCTTACGGTCATCGAACGACGTAAAGACTTTTGAGGATATGAGTCATTCGCTGTAGCTTTCAGCAGTCAAAGATTCGCGATCGTCAGGTTGATTTTAACTTTTTGTTCGGTCTTTTACTTCATCCGACAACAGAATCGTCTTTTTCTACACTTCTTATGATCAATCAATATGCTTTGTAGACGAAACTTAATAAATTTACTCTTATTATTGTTTTTCGATCTCTATATTATATTTTATTAACAATTAATATCAATTGTCATATTATTTATTTGTCAATAAATACAACCTTATGTTAATTGGTTACAAAATCAGC
Organism: Cichorium intybus; assembly: GCA_023525715.1. NCBI lineage: Eukaryota > Viridiplantae > Streptophyta > Magnoliopsida > Asterales > Asteraceae > Cichorium > Cichorium intybus. Next base: position 38,411,135 of record CM042009.1, read on the forward strand.
CATTCCCTTAATTTCATAGCATCTTGCTTTACAACTTCGTTTAATGAAATTAAAAAACATATGAACAAGCGAAAGGACGGAAGTACCCTTATGGAAAAGTGCACATGGACATTGAAACGATTGTTGGGTAGATGAAGCACACATAAGATGTAATATCTGGTGGGGGTAGCCATCCAACATAAATAAATAAATATGGAGATCATGTTGTAATGAATGGATAGAAGGTGGACATTGATCAAAGATTGAGAATAATTCATTTCTTACTCTTAAATAACTCCCCCAAGATCTGATTTCTGACCAACCTCCATGTGATCTTAAGCATTTTAAATAAGGGTACAACACTCAATGCACGGTTTACTTTTTCATTTATACCAAATTATTAAATCTTAGAGTCACTGTTTCAATTGATTTACTTAGGAAATGATTTACTTACATTATACTTCATCTTTACTTGGACAAATAAAACAAGATAAAAAAAATGCAGCTATAACAGAAAATGTCAAATGGAAAGAAAGACGTTAAAATGTCTTTAAAACATATTTCTCAATTCGAATCATTAATAAATATTGTGATGTATAAATCATTATTGAAAAATCCTAATAAGCGCAACGTCTTAGGCTGTGTTTAACAGACTAATTGAAAAACTAGCTGCTAGCTGAAAAACTAGCGGGTAGCTAGAAAACTAGCGACTAACTGAAAAACTAGTCGATATAAATGACGTTTGGTAAAAAATAATTGATAAAACTAGCTGGAAATCGTCAAATAACATAAAAGGACATACACAAAATTAATTCAATGTTATAAGAAAAAAACATAATACCTTAAATTAAATTAAAGTAAATACTAAATAAAAGTTTTCTGATTTTAATTAAAATTTATTGCATCTCATATCATATTCGCATTATTATCACGAAGTTCTCGCATCTCGTGACATGACTCTCGAATGTTCGCATGACTAGATATTGAATGATTATTTTGTTCTTCTGAATGTATGATGCTAGTTCTAGAAAATCGACCTAATTTATAGAAATCGATGATGCTTTGCGATTTGGAGGGAGTTTGTGCTTATCTCCTAGTAGTAAGATTCGGAGGAAAATGGAAATCAAATTTGTAAATAAATGTTTTATTAGTACGTGTAGTACATAGTATATTGAAGGATAAATTTGGAATATTTGAAAAAGTTACTTTAAATGTTACTTGTAGTAGCATTTTAAAACGTTAGCTTTTATGCTAATTTATAAGCTAGTTTTTTGTCCACCAAACATGCAAAGTGAAAAAAACTAAAAAAAAAAACTAGCTTACAAGCCAGATGTGGCGTGCTAAACATAGCCTTAGTTACAACTTCTATTACATTTTCATGAACTTCAAATACTATTCATTTAACAGGTTTATCGATATAATTTTTCGATTTTAACGACATTTTATTGGAAAACATTGAACTTTGTTTTTCGAAAAAAACCCTTAGATTTAACAAATTCTTTTAAGAAAAACTTTACCATTTGACAATTTTTTAGAACTCTGATTTCAGTTTTCAAGGTTCCTTCTTATAAACATTTCAATCTTAAAAGTGAATTACTCTATAATAATATAATTATATTTTCTGACACTCAATTTTTGTTTCCGTTTAAACAAACCTTTTCGTTTTGACTCAAAATTCTCATGTTTTTTTATTTTTCTGGTTGTTTACGGTATTTTTGATAATTTTTTAAACTAAAATTTGAAGACAACATTTGATTTTTTTTTTCAAAACAAAGACAAAGACGTCGTATCTAATTTTTGTTGGAAAAATGAATATCAAATCTATTTGCAATATGTTCAAATATTATAATAGATGAATAATAGCTCTCTAATCGCCATGGCAATGCTTCTAATGAGAAAACATGAAACCTTACGTCGTTCCTAATTAGTTTATGTGAACTTATGAGATGTAAGTGTTCTTAAAAGAGTTTTAATTTAGAAAAATTCTTCCATTCTATAGAGTTTGAATATGTATCAATCCATATATTTTAGATGGTATCATGGTTATTTAAACAAATTATGAAAGATATAAGAACTTTAGATTAACATAAGAGGGAACTAAAGTATCATATGATTCTAATTTATACGTTTAAAATAGTATAATACTTTTCATATTGAGTTATCCTCGAACATAGAAATTGTAATATTTTGTAAGACTGGGAACGAAATTTTCGTTTTTCTGTATTAGCAATCTTAACAGGATTTTTCGGTCTATCAGTTATAACAAGTTTGTCATATTAAATAGGATTGTTATTACTCAAAGTATTTTGGTCAAATATATGTTAAATTAAATAGTTTTAGCATAAAGTACTAGCACAAATGTTGTAAAACACTTTCGAAAAGGCAATGAATGTGGGTGAATTATTGGGTTTATATTCTATGAGTTTAATCGGTCTAAGATTATATAACAATGAAAAACCGTTTAATATGATCGGTTTTTTATATATATGACGTATAATTTGTTTATCAATTTAAATATTTTAAAAACATTTCTTTGTTTTTATTCCTATTTGGTCGGCAATAATACAAAGATCTTGTTATGCAATCACTCCCAGTATTTTGGTTTGCATATGCGTTTAACATGCTCATGGACTTCAATTATATGTATTTATTCCTCATGTTGTCTTAGGTTTTTTTTTCCGTATGAAGTATGGTTTCAAAAGAAATAATAAAAGTCATTATTAAGTATTACATAGAGACGTTGGGCAAACGGGCAACAAGCTGCGCCGCTAGCCCTTTTTGAATGGCAAAGCTGATACGCTTAAAAACAAAATCCAAAGATCTAAGGGACATGATGGTACTCTGCATAACCCGTTGAACTCTGTTGAGTAGCTCCACAGCTTCAGGTGCTAAAAAACCAAAGGTATCAAAAGCGAAAGGGATAAACACATGTTGATTTTCACGACATGCCGTTTCGTGTTTATCCACTTTGCATGCAGTTGCTTTCAAAGCCGCTTGCCTCGCTGTGAAACCTCCACTCCTCAAGTTCACAAGAGGGGAAACTCCGGTAAGGTCCACACATGCATGTTTACCTCCCATCCATCCGAAGATTAAAATGTCAGCAGGCCTGAGAGTAGATCTCCCGTCTGAAGGGTCCGTCAAAAAGTTAACAGGAGCTTCTTTACGTACCGAAACCCCGGCACGTCGGCAGACGTCAAAAAGAACATCCCTAACCATATCATGACGGTATTTGAAACCTGGGAGCTCCCGACAATGAACAGCATGATCCCCAAAAGAGTCCAAGCACGCCTTGCGACAAACCGGACATATCTCGTCGCTCGGAAAAAGAGGAATCATAAGGCGGTACCGTAGAATAGCGCGATATTCCACAGGGGACATATGTAGACCGAGGCCGTCAATGGGGATAGCTAGCAAAAAATCTTGTGCATGAGGAGCTCGAAGACACTCCAATACGGCTTTCTGCCTGAACGTCATGTGAAAGTCGTTTTCCATATCCTTGACGATCTTACTAAAGAGAGCATTCGCCAATGTTTTTTGGGATTTAGGGGGGGGGGGGCGATGTCCTTATTAGTGAAACCGTTACAGTCAAAATCTGGAATTGTTCCACGCAGACGATCCAAAGCAGAATAATAATCAATGTCCATACCACATATGCCACTGTGGCGCAAGATGTGGTCTTGTAAGGCCCAAGATTGGGCCCTCGATGCTACAAAAGCGTACGATGAAGCCTCACTAGCCGAGTACAAACCCAAACCACCAAAACGTATTGGTAAGGAAACCAACCGCCACTGGAAGTCTCCAAAGTAAGGGCCCCCACAAACCACAATGTCTTCAATGGAACCACGCAACCCTTTGTCAAAAAACAACGCCGCCTCCTCCATGTGCACCGGTTGGCAAGTTCTTAAACCAAAGAAAAGTTTAGCAATGCCCATACAAGAACGTAGCAAAAGGAGCTGACTCTGCGGGTCACAAAGCTGGGAAAGAAGGCCCATCAAATCAACAACCTTGACAGCTCTCTTCAAGGCGAGCCCACTAATGAACCCAGCGTCTTTGCTAACACCCCCCCCCCCAAGGAGCTTTACTCCCAAAGAAGGTCTACCAATATCTGCTAGGAAACAGCCGTCACGAACTTTCCTACCATCACAAGAGGGCCAAAAAATTTCAGTTTTCTTAATATTCAGCTCCAGACCCAACCCTGGACCATCCTCCTGAATAATGTTTAACACATTCGCCACCTCATCGGAGTCTCCAATAACGGTCCCATCATCTAAATACCAAGCATGGAGCAGTAGCTTGCAATTGTCTCGAATTTTATGCACGAGAGGGTGTAAAACAAGGGCAAAAAGAAGGGGTCCCAATGGATCACCTTGTTGAACCCCAGAGGTGGACCATATATGGGTGTCACCTATGTAAAGCCTGGACGCCCTCCCATATAAGAATTCGACCCACAAGGAAATATAAGGGCACATCCTTCTTACCTCGCGGAGTAAGACGGATCTATCCACCATGTTAAAAGCATTCGAGAAATCCACCGCAAGCAGGGTAAGAGACCCATTATCGTGGTGTTTACACAACACCCGATTCGCACAATGCAAAACAGCCTCAGCACCCCCGGACACGCCGACCCCAAATTGAAAATCGTTAAGGTATTTAACCATATCTTTCCCAACTCCCTTCATAGCGACCTTCGAAACCAACCGCCTCCATATAGTGCCAACTGCAATTGGCCGGATCCCGTTGTCTGGTTTAATAAGAGGCGTTAGAGGTGCAGAAGCAACAAACTCTGCCAAAACAGACGGACATCTTCCCCCTAACCATAAATTAACAACTGAGGTTATCGCCCGTATGAGATCTGTGGCTAAAGCTGAACCCTCTCCGCATAGGGCATCTAAAATATGTTGGGCCCTCAAGCCATCTCTACCACAAGAAGTCCCTTTAGGGAAAGATTTAATGCAACCAAGAACACTATCGAAATCGGCTACAAGGGGAGGCTCAGAGTAAAAGGAGCCCGACATAGAAGGGGGTGGTTTCAGAGGATGCTTATCCTCTAAGGCTTTAATGGTATCACCATTGTAAGGCGCAACACCAGAGGAGCATAAAACTTTAACTGCGGCAGTGAAATGACCATCTGCAACTTTATGGAGACAGTGTCTAATGTTGGTCTTAGCCATTGTGTTAGGCCGTGTGTTGTCCCCGCCCTGGCTCATGTGCCCACCCCCGTAGTTGTCGAAAATGTTGTTTAAAAGGGTGGGGACACCGTCCTCTTTCCCCCACGTAGCCAAGGACTTCAAGATACAACTTTGTTGAATGGATTATCTGTTCCCAGATCTGCTTTCTTGACTGTTGTTAGGCCTAAACACCTGCAGCGTGCAACGCGGTAGAAGGAACAACCTAACCCAGGCATCAACAGAGTTAGGCTGAGCAATCACCTTGTAAATTGCTGATTTAAAAGCCTGCGAGAAAGCTAAACGACAACTGTGAGGGATACTTTTGACTGTAGTGATAGGCGTTTTAAAGACACGTTCAAGAAGCTCCACATCCATAACCCATTCCTCTGAAACATTTGGCACATTATTCTGAGCATCTGGCTTAACAATACCGACAATGTGTGTGGTCGCACTAATGTCCCCTTTAATAAAACGAACAAGACCATAACACATTATGCCCAAAAGAACTAAACCGTGATAAAAAATTTAGAGTAAAAAAGGACAAATCTAACAACATCTGTACATGATTTACAAAATAGACATAAAAGATATTTTTTACAAAATAATTATCAATTTCGCAATGGTTATATGCGAAATTCATTATTGACTTCGAAACCAACCTTTCCTATTTGATGTATCTTTTAGATTCTTAATTATAATTCATTATTTACTTTGTAAAAATCTTTCACAATCTAAGATTTGATTTCTACACTACAAATAAGTTTTTATTCGATGAAGAATACCGCAACAAAAGCTTAAAAAAGATATTGTTTAATTAAAATTTATGATACTACCAATAATATGAACATTTTCAATAAATAATTCCACAGTATAAGATCATAGTATAAAATTTTAGGGTGCGTTTGGTTGTGGAAAATTTTCTAGTTTTCCAAGAAAAAAAATTTCAAGAAAAATGAAAAGTTGGAAACGCGTTTGGTTAATCAAATTTTCCAAACTTTTTCTAAAATATGAAAATTTTCCGTTTTCCAAAATTACATAGAACTTAGAAAACTCAAAATTATTGTTTTCCAAACTTTTCTATTTCCAAATTTTTCCAAAAATACAATCCCTCCACACATATTCTACCCATCTCACCTACCCCACCCTACCCCCACACTACCCTCACCCACCACCCACCCCACCCTTACCCTCACCCACCACCCCACCCCTCACCCCTACCCACCCACTCCCACCACCCACCCCCACCCACTCAACAGTCAACACTGCCCTACCCCTACCCCACCCACCCTTACCCACCCTCCACCTACCTACCCCACCCTACCTCTACCCACTCCCACCACCCACCCTACCCCACCTTACCCTTACCCTACCCCTACCCCACCCACCTCCACCCACCCCTACCCACCTCCACCCACCCCACTCACCCCTACCAACCTCCACCCCACCCACCTCCACCCACCCCCACCCCACCCCTACCCTACCCTACCCACCTCCACCTACCCCACCCACCCTACCAACCTCCACCCACCCACCCACCCCACCCCTACCCTACCCCACCCCATCCCACGCCACACCCACCCCACCCCTACCCTACCTGTAACATCCGTGTTTTGGGCCTAGAATATTTGGACTTAAATTGATAAAATAAAATCTATTTTGAAAAATAAATAAATAAATTTCAAAAAAAAATGAACGGATATTTTTAGAATTTTCTCATATTTTAGAAGTCATTTATCTTGAAATACTTATTTTATATTAACATCTATATTAATCATTACATGAACATTTAAGCTATCAATATCTAAATTAAAAGGATATTTGAGAATTTTGTAAAAAAGAATTTGTTATTCTAGTAATGAATTTTATTATTAAAAGCAAATGATTAGACACTAAAATTTAAAAACCATTAAGTTGACATTGTAATGTTCTAATAAGTTATTAGATTTGTAAAGGGGGTATTTTAGTAATTTCATAAACAAAAGAATTAAACATTTTGTTGATCCTTCTTTTATCACGGTAGGGCAGATGCCCATATTAGTCAATTTGCTAAATTTGATATGAGATGAATACAATGTTTCCTGGAGGGGTATTCTGGTAAATTAGTAGAAAAAGACAAGTTATGTGCCAAGAGGGGTAGTATGGTAATTTCTCAAATGTAAGCATGCTCACATATTTCATATCAGTGGGTGTATCATGTATGTTGTTGTACAATTCAGAGAATCGTTAGGAAGAGAAAGAGTGAAGGTGGGAGTAAAGGGTGGTGGAGCTGGATTCTTTTCTGGTGGTTCTCCACCACCGTGAGTCCTTGCAACCATGGGAATAACGAGCTAGGAAGAGAGACGAAGAGGTAGAATCATAGAGAAGGAGAGAGGTGGGAATGAAGCTAGGAAGTATGTCGGATCAAGCTATGGTCATCAGTGTTGTAGATAGCCGGATATGGTGGTGGTCGGAGTTACAAAAGGTTGTACTAACGTGATGAATTGGAGATAGAAGTCGGGATCGGTTCAACATCGTCGGAGAGGAAAGAAGGATTGGGACTGTTGGCGGGTCACTTAGTCTTCGACGTTGAGGAGCATCTTCGTACTTGAGAAGGTGTGGAGCATAATAAGGAGGGTGGGCGGCGAGATTCTGATGTCCGGTTTCAACAGAGAGACGAAAGAGATTTGTGTCAATTGGGCTCCGGCGATGAATACGGAGCACTGGGTTCAAGCTCCGACCAACGGAGCAACAATGGTGGTTACTGCATTTTTGCGAACGGAGAAAGGGGGAGAAGGGGGGCTCGAAGTCCAGTCACTATTTGATCTGTGTGAGTGTGATGTGTGTGTTCTCGGATTGGTGACGTGCCGAGAATGAAAATCGATGGTGGATTAGAGTTAGTCCCCTCGCCACCGGAAATTGAGAGCTCGATTGGAAACTATTGGACCGCCGGAGGATAAAGCTTCGCCGGAGAAGAAGCACCGCTGGAAGATGCAGTCGCTGGAGCGTCTGATCACGTCTCAGGCATCGACTTTGAGGGCGATTAGCGGCTGCCGGAGAGAGAGCAATCCTCCGTCAAAGGTGGGAAACCGGTGAGGGAGGCGATCCTGATGCTTTCCTCCCGAAATCGTGAACAGGTACGAACCTTGACTTTGTTTGACCTCATTTAGGGCACGTATTGGGCTGTTTCCTCTGTTGGGCTGAGTTAAATTCAATGGGACCAGGCTTCACTCGTTGGGGCTCCTTCCTTGGGCTAGCAACTGGACCATTAAGGGTATTTAATTGATTCATGGTTTATAAGTAAACTTAATAATAGATTAGTATCAAAGATATTCCTAATTAAATTTGTTCTAATTTATCATATAAATTCCAAATGTTTTTCTATAATAAATAGATAAATCGTTTACATATAGATTTATATAATTAAACGTAAAATTTGACCCGTTAGTAGTAATAATATGAATTGTAAGATGGATTTAAATTATAAAAATTCATTTTTTTAAAGATACATGGTTTTTAGGTGAAGAACCTTGTTTAATGAACGATATACCATTTTAAAATGACAATAAGTCGTTAAAGATGAATTATAGACTAAATAGTTGAATTTAATCCCCGTATAGACATGAGTCCAACTAGTGAAAGAGACCCTAGTTGAGTTTGGGTACTGAGGCATCTTTAGATCACATATTCATTTTATATGTACACGATCTTATAGGGAAAGTTGTGGAACGAGGAGATGATGTCTAGGGACTCTTTCAAATATGGCAACCTTGTGTGGGGATTAGAGTTGACTTATCAGTCGACCTTCAGGTGAGTTTACCGGGAGTACACATCCAAACTATTATCTTTTGTGTGTGTTATCAAATACTTTTCATGCATGATATTATGTGCAATGTGTTATATGATTACTACTTGTGCATTGCATGAAAATGAGTTTCTAAAGACGTTTTCAATTAAAGATTATGATGATATTTTGGAAGATGTTTTGAGCATCCTATTTGTGCATTGCATTGCATATAGGATGGGATTGACCGAGTGAACCTTATGACGAAAATGAGATGATTGTCCCGGATTTAGGGAAATCATGGGCAAAATGCCCAAAATGAGATGTTTGTCCCGGATTTAGGGAAAACCGTTCCCGACATTAGGGAACCGCATGAGGGAGTTGCTAACCCTCATGGGGCTAGTGTGATGGCCACTAGTCCTAGTTTAGCCTATACGGGGATCGAGTGACATGCTTCGTGCGTGTCATTTGTGAACTTAGGTAGGTGCCATTGTGGTGAGTTGGGCTTTTATGAGATGGACGTGGGTTGGGATAGTTGCATCATGCATTGCATTTGCATATCATAACTATCTATTTTGAGTAAACCTTATGATGTTTTAAATAACTTTTGAAGTGTGTGTTAAAACTATTTTTGGGGGTTTGTCCCGAGTGTGGTAGTTCACTACTTACTCGAAATGGGTTAACCTCGGGTAAACTCACTAGGCATTTCAATTGCCTAACTTATTTTAATGTGTACTCAGGTTGAGAAGTTTAGATGACTTTAGAAGAGCTGGACGTTTAGAAGGCCACGGTTTGTGTGGTATCATTTGAGATGTGTAATGGTATTTGAATTGTTACAACCTCGCTATTTTATAAACTAAAATGTTTTATCTAAAATGGGACCAAACGATTTTTTCCGCAACTTAAACCTAAATTATTTCTCATTAAACCCCATGTGTTTTTTTAAAATGGTTTTGAAAGAAAATGACTTATTTAAAGCTGTTGAAACTAGAGTTTTCACTAAAGGATGGTTTTATGGAATAATGATGATAAACCATGGGTTAAAATGATGTTTTATGAAAAGCCTTAAGCGAGGGTGTTTCACTACCCCACCCCATCCCACCCACACCCACCCCTACCCCACCCCCACCCCCACCACCACCCCTACCCCACCCCTACCCTATCCCCCACCCCACCCCTACCCCTACCCCACCCACCTCCACCCACCTCCACCCACCCCACAACACTCCTACCCACCCCAAATATATGTTATTTTGTATTATTTTGAAGTAAAAAATAGAAAATGAAAATTTACAGAAATACACATCCAAACGCATTTTCTAATTTTCTAAAACGGAAAACGAAAACTCAATTAGATTAACCAAACGCGTTTTCTTCTGAAAATGAAAATGAAAAATCCACTCTATTTTTCTGAAAATGAAAATGAAAAACGGAAAACACTTTTCCGCAACCAAACACACCCTTAGCTTTTTATTCAGTTTTTTAATTTTGTGAGACCAAATAAAAGTAAATATGGCAGCAAATAATGATTTTGTAGTGGACTCATCGTGAAATATCATAGTTATTTTCTTAAAAAGTATAAATAAAAGTGTACCAAATAAAAGCAAATTTTGCAGCAAATAATGATTTTATGGTGGATTCATTATGAAATATCATAGTTATTTATTTAAAAAGTGAAAATGAAAATGTACCATTTTGCGTAGATTTGTTTTTTCTCTTTTTAATATCAATCTAAAACAACATAAAAATTGACTAGTAGTACGTCCACATTTAAGACTTATGAAATATTCAAGAGTTATTCGCTCGAATGATTGTCTTGGAAGGTTTTAACTTTTATATCACTATACAATCGTACTTTTACGAACTCTAAAAAAATAACCAACAACCCTATGAATGTATATGAGTGAATTCATATGGATACTAAGTCTGACATAAATGAATTTTTGCGGTTAAAATTTACTCCTCTATAAAAGAACATATATTTCAATCTAAGCTTTTGTAAAATATAAAAGATGAAACATATTTGTTATTTTAGTCAATACCCAAAAAGAAATTACATCGGTGGTGCATACCCTGCTTCAGATTCCGTGATCATATTTAAATGCGCATGAGATCGAATTAACCCTTAAATAATAAATTTGAATACGGGTTTTAAAGGATTATTTGATTATATAGTGTTGAGCACGACTCCTTTTTGTGGGAAACACAAACACTTTTATTAAGACCACTTAAGAAGATATTACACTTTTGAGAGACTACTACACTTTGCTTTCTTGGAGTGTTTCTTGGATGGTTTGGAGCAAATGAGCTCCTCCCCAATTTATAGGTGTTTCCACCTCCTCTTAGGAACTTTCTAGAACATCCTACATACTTATTACTTACATGAACATTCTAGAACTATCTAGCATACACTATATTTATTACTAGCTTCCATATGCTTCTTGAATGTTCTACCATGTTCTAGAGTACTCTAGGATGTTCCAGTGTCTTCTACAATCTTCTAGAAGGTTCCGCAACCTTCCAGGGTCTTCCATGCCTTTCTAGAATATTCTAGATTCTTCTGGTACGTTCTAGATTCTTCCACAATGTTCTAGAATCTTCTAGAACATTCCAACTTCTTCTAAATATTGGGCTAAACTTGTTGGGCTTGTCTTGATCGGGCTAGTGATGATACTTCAACACTCCCCCTCAGCACTAGCCCTCGAGCTACTAAGCGAGCCTTGTATCTCTCGATTGATCCATCTGTGCGACGCTTTATTTTGTAAACCCACTTACAGGGTATGGGTTTGATGTCTCTTGGTTTGGGCACAAGCTCCCAAGTTTGATTATGCTCTAAGGCTGTAATTTCTTCTTCCATAGCCTTTTGCCAAACTTTGTTTTGCGATGCTTCTTCATATGTCTCTGGCTCTTTAACACCATCATCTAAAATGGCCGCATTAGCATACTTGGGATTTGGCTTTGGGATTCTTTCTGACCTTCTCAGTTGTGTAGGTGGTGTTTCCGTCTCAGTAACGTCGTATGGTTGCGTTACTTCTTGCTCATTATTATCAGTGTCACTTTGGTCTTCGGGCGCATCAACACTTGACCAAATGTGTGTAGTTTGCTCCCCCATCTTCCGTTGTAGAGTTTCTTCAATGTCTTTTGAGTCAGGTAAGACTTTCTTCTCCGAGGACCACCATGAAGATGCTTCATCAAATACTACATCTCTTGAGGTATAGCATCTTCCATTTGTTGGATCACAACACTTCCACCCTTTTCTTTGATCGTCATATCCAACAAATATACACCTGACTGCTTTCTTGTCGAACTTGCTACGTAAATGACTAGGCACAAATACGTAGCAAACACATCCAAATACTCGGAAGTAGCTAACTGTAGGTTTCATATTCCATAGTATCTCAAACGGTGAGATGAAACCTAACCTTGGTTGGGGAAGTTTATTGATCACATGGGCAGCAGTTCGCATTGCTTCAGCCTAAAATCTTCCTGGGACATTTTTCGCGTGTAGCATGCTTCGACAAATTTCTGCAAGATGTCGATTCTTTCTCTCCGCTACACCATTTTGTTGGGGTGTGTTGGCACATGTGTACTGATGACGTATTCCACATTCTTTCAGATATTGTTTAAATTCTTCTGAGTTGTATTCTCCCCCGTTATCCGAGCGTAAACAACGGATCTTCATTCCCACTTCTCCTTCAACCGTTGTCTTGAATTCTTTAAACTTTGAGAATGATTCAGACTTTTCTTTCATGAAGAAAACCCATACATATCTCGAGTAGTCATCAATAAATGTCAACATGTACAGCATCCCACTGACTGATGTTTGCTTGACTGGGCCGAACACATCCGAGTGAATTAACTCTAGCGGCTTCTTTGCTCTAAACTTTGACTCCTTGTATGGTAATTGATGAGCTTTACAATACTGGCATCTAGCACAGACAACATCTGTTTTGACTTCAAGTTGAGGTAGGCCTTTGAGCATGGATTTTTCTATTATTACCTTCAATTTGTGATAGCCAACATGTCCCAACCTCGCATGCCACAGATCAACTGTTTCATTCTTTCGCGTCTTGTCTACATAGGCAGACTCTGCCGAGAGCACATAAACAGACTCCACTCTCCTTCCTTCTATTGTTGGCTTTTCGAAGATCTTAAGATCTTTATAGACCTTCACATCTTGTGGCCCAAATAAGACGTAGTTTCCTGATGATGTTAGTTGTGACACTGACAACAAGTTCTTCTTCATACCCGGCACATGAAAGACATTTTGTAATGACACAAAGTCAGATTCATTACCAGGCACGATTGTTGTATTTCCAATATGAGCAATCGGCAACCGAGAGTTGTTAGCTGTAAGTACCACATGACTCCCTTTGTACTCCTTCAAGTTTTGTAATTTCTTCTGATCGCCAATCATGTGGTTTGATCAACCTGAATCAATGATCCAGTCTTTCTCATAATCAATATGCTCTCTCATCGTTGCCATGAGTGCTAGCTCATTTTCTTCCATGACATATAGGGCCTCAGCATCCCATTCATCTTCAATTTCCTTTTCGGAAGTTGCTGTGTTATTTTCGATGGACTTTTTCTTGGACCAACAATATTTGGACATGTGGCCCCACTTTCCACAATTATTGCAATTGCCTTCGAACCTCTTCCCTCGAGAACTCTTATGGTCGGTCTTTTGAGTTCTCCATGGTTGTGTGGTTCTTTGATGACATTTTTCTTTGTCGGTATTTTTGTATCCACCTTTAGCAATCGGCTTGAAATTTCTCCGACTTTTACTTGTGTAGAGCGCTTCATCTTCACTCTTTAACGTGATGTTTCCCATTTGCTTAGCCATGGCTTCTTGACTAGCTAGCAAGTTCTCAAATTCTACAAGAGATGGTTGAACGGGCCATCCTTGTACAGCAATAACGAAGCTTCTATATTCCGGCCTCAGTCCATGGATGATGATCCTCTTCATTCGAGATTCTCCGATGACAGAATTTGGATCTAGTTCAGTAATCTCCCGACATATAGATTTGACCTTGTGGAAATACTGAGCAATCGTCATGTCATGTTGCGAGATTGATAATAGCTCGTTCTCCGAAAGTTGTAGTCTCGTATCATTCTTCTTTGAGAAAAGTGTCACAAACGTGTCCCATGCTTCTTTCGGTGTCTTCACGTCCCGAATATGTTCCAACATCTCTTCTTCAACTGTGGTCTTCAAGGCAAACATTGCTTTGCCTGCTTTGACTTTCCATTTGTGCAATGCGCCATTAACATCTTCTGCCGGCGGCATAGTTTCACTTCCGCCAACGACCTCCCAAAGGTCTTGTCCTTGTAAGTAGGACATCATGCATGTTGCCCACGTGTTGTAATTGTTGTTGTTGAGTTTCTTGATTCCTCCCACAACTTGGAGATCACCCATCGTGTTGGTAGTACCTCAGTAATACCAAACAAGCTTGTTTTGATACCAAACTTGCAGAGTCACAGACTACTCACTACAATAAGAAACACTTACAATATCAAGAAACCTTGCTCTGATACCAGATTGTTGAGCACGACTCCTTTTTGTGGGAAACACAAATACTTTTATTAAGACCACTTAAGAAGATATTACACTTTTGAGAGACTACTACACTTTGCTTTCTTGGAGTGTTTCTTGGATGGTTTGGAGCAAATGAGCTCCTCCCCTATTTATAGGTGTTTCCACCTCCTCTTAGGAATTTTCTAGAACATCCTACATACTTATTACTTACATGAACATTCTAGAACTATCTAGCATACACTATATCTATTACTAGCTTCCATATGCTTCTAGAATATTCTACCATGTTCTAGAGTACTCTAGGATGTTCCAGTGTCTTCTACAATCTTCTAGAAGGTTCTGCAACCTTCCAGGGTCTTCCATGCCTTTCTAGAATATTCTAGATTCTTCTGGTACGTTCTAGATTCTTCCACAATGTTCTAGAATCTTCTAGAACATTCCAACTTCTTCTAAATATTGGGCTAAACTTGTTGGGCTTGTCTTGATCGGGCTAGTGATGATACTTCAACATATAGTGATCAAAATAATCAGTTCAAACGATACTTATTATCCATTATTTTATCAGTTCCATAAACAACTACGATTTACCAAACACTAAGATACCATTAAAACTTATTATTACAACACTTCCAAACAATTATGATTATTCAATGTCTGTCTGTTAAAAGGAATGTAATTAAAAAATGTACCAACTTTATCTTTTATTTACTCTCTATAATTACACGAGAAATCATATGTAAAAAGAGATAAGATGACAAACCATGCATACTTGTAAGACTCTCTTGAATCCATTTTAAATTATTGGGGCTAATATGGTTGTCCATCAACTAAAAAAACCATACACCTCGACTCAAAATTTAAAATGCCGGCGATCACTAGGCTTCATTGACAGAAACTACAAAAAACCAAATATAAACAAATGATTTCTATTTTTAAGGATTAAGTTAAAAAGACTAAGTTTACATGTAACAAAAGGGATAAATACCTCTGGCTATTTACTTTTATTTGCTTCATGTTAATTTCCAAGGTAAATTCATCAACACCCTTGAAAATAGGCTCCGAGTTGAATCATAATTCAGCATGTAAGCCTAAAAAACACAATCATCTCACATTCATCTATAAAGAAACTACCTGATTTTGCCTTGGTCAATTACTATAGACTTCTTGATGGCTGCCATTGTTTTTTTGGTAAGATTCCTTTGTAAGCAACATCATAGCCCCATTAGCCTATAATAGAGATAATGCTAGATATTCTATATTATAGATTGATTTTGTAAATTCTTTATTATACGAAGTTTGTTGTATTTTGTATCTATATAAATCAATGAATATATATCTCACCATTCAATGTGATTAATATCAAAACCTAATATGGTATCAGCCTAAAAATTCCTCGCCGTCATATATTTTTCTTCTCGTCTTCATCATGGCCGGTGAAACAAAAGCCACCGACTCCCCTCTTCCGCTCTCCACCATTCTTCACATGCTCACGATAAAACTCTCCTCATTCAACTACCTCTTTTGGCACAAACAAATGATTCCTCTTTTGTCTTATCAACAACTAACTGGTTATTTAATGGCTCTATCCCCAAGCCGTCTTCCACCATTGTTATCGGAGAAACCTCTGCCCCTAATCCCGCTCTTTCCAAAAGGATTGCTGCTGATCAATGCGCCCTAATCTTGATCCAATCTTCTCTCTTCGAGGAAGCAATGGCCGAAACCCTTGGCCACACCACATCTCATGATGTCTTGTCCGCTTTGGAGGCCACATATCGCCATGACTCTCTTAAACGAACTCATACTCTACGGGATTCACTTCGTCATCTCAAGAAAGGTACAACCACTGTTACTGAATATGCCCGTAAATTAAAAAGTATTTGTGATCAACTTATTGCTATTGGTCATCCCCTTGATGAAGATGAAAAATCGCACTGGTTTATGTGTGGTCTTGGTTCATCCTTTGAAACGTTCTCCACCACACAACGAATGATCACCCTGCGACCCACCTTTCGTGACCTTGTCTCACATGCTGAAAGTCATGAGATGTTCCTTCAATCTGTCAGTGACACCACCGTGGCCCCGGTTGCTTTCAATGTCACCTCCTCGAGCGGTTCCATTGATTCTCCTTCTCGTGGTCGCAATTGATCTTCATATCGTGGAAGCTCTTCACGAGGGAGGGGTCGTGGTTATCGTCGTCCCACGCACCGTCAATTATGCTGAAAAGAGGGTCATTATGCTAGTCAATGTCCTGACTTGCATACCTTTGCTCGCAACCATCCTGCCCTTGATGCAAATCTTGTTGAAGTCTTTCAAGCACAATGCAACATCAACTCTTCTCTAACGGGTTTGTTGACACTGGAGCATCCGCACATATGACACCAACCCCTGATCAATTTGATGCTTCTACTGCCTACAATGGTAATGTCTCTGTAATTTTTGGTAATTGTGTTGATGCCTCTATTTCTCATATTGGTCGCTCTCATATCACTTCAAATATTGCCTTGCTTGATGTACTTAAGGTTCCTACACTTACTAAAAGTCTTCTTTCTGTTAGTAAGCTTAGTAAAGATAATCAAGTTGATGTTTTGTTCTCTAATCTCATATTTCTCATTCAGAATCGTCACACAAAGCAAACACTAGCACAAAGAAGACGTAAAAATGGTTTATATGTTCTTGAGAAGGGCTAGCAAGCATTTTTGGCGAATCTTACCCTCCGGATATTAAAAGCTTCGTTCAAATTATGGCATAGTCGATTAGGACATGTGTCTCATGACATTATTTCTTTTCTACATAAGTTGGGTTGTTTATCTATTACCTCTGTTTTACCGAACCCACGTCTATGCTCATCCTACTGTGGAAGAGTAAGCGTTTGTCTTTTTATGTTAATTTAAAACGTTTTTTGCATGTCTTGGATTTGGTTCATTGTGATGTCTCTACGGATGGTTTTCGTTATTATGATGTATTTATTGATGATTATTCCAGATTTACGTGGTTCTATCCCATGAAGGCCAAGTCAGACTTTTACAGTGTTCTTGAGACATGTGCAACTTAGTTCAAACACAATTCTCTTGCAAAAAAAGTCTTCCAATTTGATGGTGGAACAGAATTCACTAATTCTCGAGTTCATGCCCTTTTCTCCAACAATGGTACCTATCATCGGTTCTCATGTCCTTATACACCTCAACAAAATGGACGTGCTAAACGAAAACATCGTCATATTACGAAACAGGTCTCGCTATGATGTTTAATGCCCATGTTTCTACTAATGTTTGGACTCATGCATTTAGCTCAGCCGCATTTATCATCAATCATTTTTCTACTTCGCTTCTTGACAACAAGTCTCTATATGAGTTGCTATTTTCTTCTCAGCCAAACTATGCTAATTTTTGTGTTTTTGGTTGCAGTGTTTTCCCATATCTACGAGATTACACCTCTCACAAATTGGCTCCTAGAAGTGCTCCATGTTTTTATTGGCTATAACACCCAATACAAGGGATATCAATGTCTTGACTTGTCCACCAGGTGTGTTTACATTAGCTGACATGCACAATTTGACGAGTCAATTTTTCCCTATGGAAAACTTAACTCTCCTGCCTCATCCACAAAGCTTCCATTATCTACTTATAGTGATGACTATCCAACGCCTATTGTTGATTTCGAGCCTCTTCCACCTGTTTCGGTTTCCTCTCCGCCTCCGACTTCTCCTTGTACCCCGTGCACTTCACATGATACTTCCTCTGTGCTCTGATGTATCAATGGATGAACCACCTCCATCACCAAGGCTCCATGATCAGCCCCCACCTTTGCTACCTTTTTTCTTTCCTCTCCGCCTTCGGCTTCTCCTTATAACAATGTTGCCAGGATCTTTACATGTAAATAAAGTTTTCTATAATGTGATACCACCATTCTTTTGCCAATGAAATCAAAAGCCACGACACATTATAAATATATCAGAGATTAGAGACTGAGAGAAATAGGAAACATAAAGTTAAATGTGAGCACAACCACATCAATTTATGTACTTAATCTCTAACCAAGAGAAATCACATTATCTCATAAGAGAAACAGAATTAGGACTTACGGCTGGAGTTTAGTTGTGGCTTCAAGTCATAACCTTTTTTCGCTTGTGGTGAGCAAAAGTAAGACGAAGCAGAAGATAGATTCGTGTTTAACCTAAAAACAGCCAAAATAAAAAACAACACGATTTCAGCGATGAGTAGAGATTGGAAGAAAGGTAAAAAGAAAAAGAAAAAGGTAGAGCAATGGTAAGAAAGTGATTGGGTGAATATGTTGTGAAGCAAGGAGATCTGTCGATTACCAAAAACATAGAGACTCTACGGTAAATATGGATTCTTTTTGGATCCATCTTGATCACGGTCAAGGAAAAGCCTTTCTCACGCTTGCATGATAATAATATTTAAAATAATTATTATTTGTATATTAATTTAATATAAATATTGTTATTTTATGATTAATGACTATATAATAAACCTTTTAATAATACATATTAATCAATAATTTAACTATATGAATATCTATATAATACACATGTGTTGTGTCCTTTTAATGAAATCATAAATTGAGAAATTTTTATCCAAAAATAAAATTGCAATCAAATAATAAATTAAGCATTTGCTTTCCTCTATGGTACTGAGCACACGCTTGATAGGAATTCCCAATTCATTTTGGCATTGAACAAGGATTGTTAGTGAAATGAATGTGTTTATATGGTTTGTGAAAAATTTTGAATAAAATTATAGAAATGGTCCGTATTGTATATAATTTTGGTCAAATTTTTTAATACACCATTAGTGTATATGGTTTTATTTTCTTGCATAAACGGTCTTTTTGGCCACCATTTTTTAAAAGAAATCGTTAACGTCTCTCATGTGCTTAGCACGTGAGGGTAAGTTTTCCATTATTCACTCTTTCTCCATGAGATAGATTGTGGCCATTAAACCTTTTAGTTACTGCCTACGTTATGAAAATGCATCATTAAATGATACTTAATACATCCCAAATAAACTTCTCATCTTCTTCATCCTCTCGATGATCACATTAATCCAAAATATCTTAGACTGTGAACGACCAAGATATTCCAAAAAGAACTCCATTAACATACAATTTGTCCAAAATAGATACTACAATATGGAATTATCATAGAAATATGCAAATGTGGTCACTAAATAGCATTTATGGATAGTACAAAAATGTAGTTTAAATTACTTTTGGTTGTTTTTTAATGTTGGTATCTCATGTTTTTGTTTCATTTGCTTGTACTTTTATTTTAAGAGGTTACAATAACCTTTCCTCCATGTTTATTCACAACGAAGGGATGTTCACAAGGTCTCTAGGTCCAGATACATTTATGCTAAACTAAACTTTGTTAACTTCATGGACATCGAAGATTTTAATAGTTCACAAGTTGGATACCATGCTACATGAATAGGGTATGGATACATCAATGGTGAATCCATCCACTACTAGTTTCTAATACCATATCCCTAGTTGGATTAAATACTACTTTCACTAGGTAATGTCCAATATATGATTGTACTGTTATTGGTATGTCACCTAGGTTGGTCCACCAAGGTAGACCAGAAATGTAATCCAGACATTCTATCTGAACAATATGTTGCATTTCGGATACAACAAAAGTACAAAAAGCGATAACCCATGCCAATAACAATATAAATAGCAAATCGGTAGCCGAATTACAAAGATCTCGAATATTCAGCACAAAGGACGGCAACCCCCAGTTTATATTAAATAAAGTACAAAAGAACTCTTTAAACAAATACATAAAAGTACCATCACAAAATCTATAGCCCATGCCAATAACAATATAAATAGCAAGGCAAGCATAAGCTCAAATAGACAAAAGACACAGTTCATTCAATATTCCTCTAATTCATAATCACTAACACATCGTCCTAATATACTAACTTAGGCATCAGAGAATACAAACAAGAGAAATTATGGCAAAATACTCTTTCCACATGTAATATTTATCGCTACTAGGAAATCCCACCCTGAGTCGATGTTGGTAGCATCATTGGTGTCATCCGTGATTAATTGAAGATTGGCTGACAATCCTACAAATTCTTCACCGCCATTAAATAACCCTATCGCACCATTTTAACTCGATCAACATGATCCACATCTTTGTCTAAACACCAATAACTACGAGGGCTCAGACATCCCAACCATCAATACCAGCACTGTATACCACAAACGACCCTTCACCTAGCACATGGTTGAGTAAAGGAAAAGGTCCGACGGTGCGGGAGGCGACATAAGACAAGGGAAACACGAAAATTGAGACAACAAGTAGCTCGAGCGTAAAACAAGGTGGACGTACTCGAAGAACTTCGAGAGGTAATTCAAAACACATCAACAATAGAGCTCAATCTGTGAATCTTATACCACCATTAGTATATCAAACACTTGCTGGAACAGATGCACCCAACCATTAGACAGTTAAACCATACATCCAAATGCAAGCATTGATGTTGTATGCGCAATACGAACATTAGTGGTCGCAACCCGACCACAAAGAATACTTGCCAACACACGTCTTTACCCAACCACCAATAAACAATAATAGTGGAAATCCTCAACAGGACAAGACAACCTAGGACCCTGAGTCACTACACCAACCAAAAAATGGAGAATGAAATGGCAAATGCGGAAATTAAGTTTACTGGATGAATTTCACTCAAAAATTTGAAGAATCTGTCGAATTTTATATATTAAAAATATTAAGGAGCAGATTACATCAAAATCTCTCATGAACAACTTAACCTCTCGATGAAAAAATATTTCACGAAGAGAAGACAATGATGAAATCAAGTGTCACAACTGTCAATAGTTAAATAAATATGCAAGATAATGCAACACCAAAGTAAAAAAGGTCAAGGACGGATCTTATTACATGAAAAAGGAAAAAGAATGCAAAATCAATGGAGGACCTAAAATCGAAGGAGGAAGCACTCATGGTCGTCCATGAAACTAATGTCGAGATATTGCATACCTCTAAAGATGAACCAGACTGAAAAAGTCAATCCAATACCTAATTTACGCTTTGTGGTAGGAAAATAATCTCCCTCATCAAAGTTGTCGAAAATGTATGGACAATGATTCACGAACTTGATTATGCACCTGAACCTTCTGCTCCTGACATGAATAAACCACAGCTAGGCATTCTAGAGTGATGTTAAGAAAAAGAAAAAAGAGAATTATATTCATCTTTGAAACAAAAAAGATTTAGAGATTTCTAATGAAAAGCTAGAGACAATGTAGCTAAATTTAACAATGCAAAATGCTTATTAATGAATATTGCAAAGTCTTAGCTCTACGACCTGCACCAAAATATTGTGACCCTGGTTTATGCTAAGATTCATCCATGATAGATAAATTTGAACCAGAAATTTTGACAAATTATGACAATATTAGTTTTCAATCAACCATTTTCACGTCTTCAAATGAAGATTTTGATAATGAAACTATGATCATATGAATCACAGTAAAACTAGTTTTACCATGTCATAAAAATCTTCATTTATGATAATGAAACTATGATCATATGAATCACAATGAAACTAGTTTTACCATGTCATAAAAATCTTCCAAAAGAATTATTAATTCAGAAACTTATTCTACTAATTCAGAAACCCACAAACTTAGAAAGGTTGCTTTAGAGGTGTATGATGGTACCATGCAATAAGTTAGCTTTTTGTCTAGAAAACTTCAACATTTAAGAGTGGTGGTACCTCTATTAATGCTGGATTTCCTACTTTGAATTATTCTATCTTTGGAAACAGGATTCAGGAAAAATGTATTTAGGGGAAACAAGTGAGTAACCAACCCAACCGTAACACTCCAAATCAAATTATCATAGTTAAGAAAGCTAATAAGATAAAACATGGTAAGTCACATGATTTTCACAAATCCTTATTCACTTCATTTTAAGTGGGAATGAAGATTGTTCATTTTATAACCAATTAGTTTTAGGAAACCCATTGTAATTTCTGAACAACCATTAAAAGGAAAATAAAAGGTTGACTGGTTTCAAAAGAAAAATCAAACTTTAGGAAACTATCTTTTGCTCAAATGTAGACGATTAAAAATGATGATCAAAAGAAAGTCAATATTGTTCAAAAACAATATATTGTTTCTGTTATAAATACACCAAAATCTCAAAACATAAACTCTAGTTTCGATTTTAAAAACAAAAACATACGTAAATCTTTTTGGAAAAGGATTTCAAGCACCTTTTAAAAGTATTCTATAGAGCCAAGTTTTCATAAACCAAGAATGTTCAATAGGTACAATCAAAGAGATTTGGATATTTAGAACAACTTTGCATATCATAATCAAGGTATCACCCGAATCATCTCCAAAGATATCACAAACAAATAGAATTTTGTATGCCAACTTATCATATAACTCTTTAATTCAATGGTAGAAATTTCCACAAACATTGTTTTGAACCATCTTATGAGGACAACTTTTCTTTTGGAAGAATTGCACATTCTTTTTAGACAAATGACTTTTCAAATCCAAATCATTATCCAAGGAATCAAAACTTTCATCATGTACCTCAAAAGTTCAGTCAAGGAACTCGGTCTACTACTGTAATAAATGGATAAAATCCAAGGCCAAAGGGGTTAAACCAAACAAAACAACACAAGTATATCCAAATCTGTTTTAAGTCACATAATTTTAAAAAATCCTTATTTACTTCATTTCAATCGGGAATGAAGAGTATTCCTTTTACAACCAAAAATTTTTGGCAAACCCATTGTAATTTCTGAACAACCATTTAAAGGAAAAGAAAAGGTTGACTCAATTATAACCAAAGAGTTTTGGCAAACCCATTGTAATTTTTGAACAATAGTTTTTTTCATACACAACAATTCATGTTTTAGATGACTTATGCAATATGCTTAAAAAGCATATTATTGTTGTGTATGGCAAAAACTTGTTGTGTACAGATCAGCATAGATATCTAACTACTCGTTTTTATTCATTTTTAAAAATTTTACAAAATAACAATATATCATAAACTAAATAAACTTAAATTTTATTAAACATCATCAACCAATTCTGACATGCCATCTGGAATTTATTTTTGTTTTCAATGAGGCTTTTGTTGTTCTACATATTTAATCTTTGAAACTTTACATATCTTCTAAATGTTAAAACGCAACATCTTAATCTTTTAATAACTAATAACAAATTAAAATTTACATAAAAGTGAATACTACTTTGTGTTTAAATTTTGAAAACAACCATCTTAATTAAAATTAAAGAGTATCAAATAGATAGTAGTGGTTCAAAATAAATATTTTTCTTGTATTGTACTTATTAGAATATTATTTTGTAAATTGAATTCAATCATTATAACTATCAGAACTATTAAATTCAATTTTGAGTAGATGTCTTTTTAAAATTATGACAATGTTTATATTTTATATTTTGGATAAAAGTTATTGTTTTATATTTCATTATAACCAAATTAGTTCTTTTCAAAAATATTTATTTTCTAATATTTAAACAGTATAATTTCATTCTTATGTAACTTAACTAACCTATATTGGGCTTAGTTGAACCAAAATAGGATTTAAGAATACAATAATTAATTAGTTAGCATCTAAGCCCAACACAATTGGAAATTTAGCAAATTGTTATCACTGTTAATTTGTTTTGAATTGGTGATTTGAGAAAATGCAACATTCTTCTACTAAATAAAATTACATTACAAATTTGTCACTAATGATAAAAGTAATCTCCAAGCTCTATTACGAGGTCTTTTACATATTTTGGCTGTTAAGCAAATTACAACGT
This sequence comes from Cichorium intybus, assembly GCA_023525715.1. NCBI lineage: Eukaryota > Viridiplantae > Streptophyta > Magnoliopsida > Asterales > Asteraceae > Cichorium > Cichorium intybus. The sequence goes on from CM042009.1 coordinate 38,435,424, forward strand.
TATATGTTTTTGGACAGGATGAATCTAACGCATCAATCTAGCATTTACTTAAGATAACCATGTTAAAGCGAAGAACGTAGACTAGCCGTTGACTTATTAGTGTAACCAACTATTTGATTTGTTCATGTTTAGTCATTTTCCTTTTTTTCGTGCGTTATTTGCCATTGAACTATTTATTTTGTTCATGATACATCCTTATGACCTGGAATAGCATGTTACAACTTAATTGACATCTACATGGCAAATACGTGGCAAATAGGTGACATCTACGTGGCTTGTGATGGTAGGGAAAATGACTTATAAGGGTAACCAACTGTTTTCTTTGTTCACGTTTGGTCACTTTTCTTTTTTATTCGTGCTTTATTTGCTATTAAACTATTTATATTGTTCACCCTAAATTCTTATGACCGATAATAACAAGTAGTGTCGTTTTAGTAATCACTCGATGTCGTAATACAAATATTACGTGTATCATTACCCTTAATCACCTTATAGCAATCTACAAAATACCGATGAATTTGTAAAATATGAATGATCAACTAATAAATCAAACGAGCCATTAAGCATGCTACGCGACCGGAAAAAAAAAAGTGACTAAACATGAACAAATCAAATACTTGGTTACCCTAATAAGTCATTTTCCCTTTTTTTTTTTCCATGGATGTTTGGAATTGTTTATTTAAAATAATAATGTCTATTATAATAGGGTGTATATTTAGTTTTTCCATTTTTAGGTGTTTACCAGTTTATCGAAAATATGATTTAGAAAAAAATATTTGAAATAGTTTAGATGGTGGCAAAACGCAATATTAGTTATGTTTTCATTCTTTAACAAATTATTGTTTTGTTTTTTCACATATAACAATTTGTTTTATCATCCATAATACTAAGTTTATTACCAAAATTAACATCAATAATAATAAAAGATAAAACAAATGCATTAAACTAAAGAAATAAACAATCTTTTATAGATTAAATTAAAATTTTGTTGTAGTTGGATAAAAAAGTGTTATATGGCTCTGATGATTTTCATAACTCCTAGTGCTTCCTTTCATATTTGATGTTCTGTCGCTAAAAGTTCTAAATGAATATATAGACATCTTAGTTACTTTCTAAGATGCCAAAAGAAATAATTCAATTTTTCAGAGTGTCTAAACTTTTTGGGTCATCTGGTTTACATAAACAAAACTACGTTACATATCGGAGAATTAGGTCTTGGTGAGGGTTCTGACGACTGTCATTTACGGCAGTTTGAAGCGCATGTAGATCAGTCGGATCATAGGCCTATCTTGCTGAAGGAGGTTTGCTTATATTATGGTCCTACTCTGTTTCGACTTTCGAGTCATTCATTGTTGGTTTCTTGAGGCTGGCTTTTATAAGGTGGTGGAAGAGTCATGGAATATTGATGGTCCTGTTGAGATGAACGTCATGGTTTATCTTAAAAATAATCATAAAATCCATAAAACGATTTAAGGATTTGGAGTACGAAAAACGAACTGCTTGGGTTGGTATGATGGTCCTGTTGAGATGAACGTCATGCTCTTATGATCAAGGAAAGTTTGCATTTGTTCAAGGCTGTTAGATTTTTCATGGGGTTGTGATCACTGGCGGATGCAATATGTAGTTAGTGGGGTGCAGGGACCCCACTTGGAAGTGGGTCTCACCAGGTATATATAAAAAAAGAAAAAATTATGTAAACAAGTGGTCCCCACTAGAAAAACTTTACTGCACCCACTATATTTTTGATTTGGGGAAATCTCGGTAAGATGGTAGGTAAGATGGTAATCGCTTTTTACTCCATCCAATAAGAGATGCTTCTTCATTGTTTAACCTAGCCGGAGTTTTAACTTCTTTTTCCGCTGCTGTTACTCTGCCACCGTCGCCGGAGTTTTATCTTCCGTTTCCGCCGCTGCTACTGTGCCGCAATCGCCTGAGTTTTGCCTTCCTTTTCCGCCTCTATTACTGCCGCAATTGATCAAAGCTAGGTATTTTATTATTTTAGTGTTCTTAATATTTTTTGTTAGTTTTGAGAAGTGGCGGACTTTACAACAATAAAGTGATAAAGCCCTTAATTTTTTATGGGTTTGATTTTGTTTTGAGAAGTGCCGCAATCGCCTGAGCTTTTTCATTGTTTAATATTTGTCTATTTAATGAGTATATATTATATGAGTTTACAACAATAAACTGATAAAAACCCTTAATTTTTTAATAGGTTTGATTTTGTTTTTGGTATAGATTAATCGTTTCATTACAGACCTTATATGATATTGCCTTCTTAAAAGCTGCTCCTGTTTTTGTTTTTCTATTACAAACATTAATATGATATTGCCCAATGCCCATGATTTTTTTGAAGCTACATTTTGTTTGGTGTAATGACTATTCTACTTATTATTATTATGTTGTTGTTTTTCTTGTTATATTTATATAGTGGACCCCGGTTGACTTCCGGCCTGGATCCGCCACTGGTTGTGATCCTAAATGAAGTCTTGGTGTGGTGCACGTTTCATCATAGGAAGGTTATGGTGTTCGAAGTCGATTTTGAAAATATACATATCTTAGTTACTTTATAAAACACCTAAAGAAATAATTCAACTTTCAAAATTTCTAAACTTGTGTAATCTAGTGTACCGTTTACATAAACACAACAAAGTTACATTTCAGAGAATTAGGTCTTAGGGGGAGTTCTGACAACGATCATCTATGGTGAATTTAAACGCTGCTTGATCAATCAGAGTTGGCTTATCAACTACGCTTTGGGCTCAATACGTTTCTTCATCGACATGTTGATAGGTTCTTTACATCTTCTTGTTCGTAAGGGGTTTTCATGTTCTAATGTTGGATAATTGTGATCATAGTCGTGCAACACAACATGGGAGTGTTTTTACAAGACTTGGGCCGCCATTCCCGAATGATTATGGTAAGTTCAATGAATCACAAGTTCAAAAGGTTTCATACAATATTCATGTTATGAATTTCCATCACACTTTACAATCCGATAACTATTCGTGAAGGCAAGCATATTAAAAAAGACAAAAGAAAGCACATTGTTATTTGGCGCGAAAAAGAAACTAACTTATCTATTTTTTACATCACGTCACGAAACAAATAGACAAAAGAAAATATGTTGCTATTTAGTGCGAAAAAAGAAACCAACTTGCATTTTTTCATTAGGCCACAAAATGGTAGAAAATGAAAGTATGTTGTTACTTAACGCAGAAAAAATTAAGTTTTTTTTTTTTTTTTTTTGCATCAGGTAACAAAAACAATATAAAAATGAAAGGAAACTTTCTCTTTTTTGTACCGGGTCACAAAAAATACACAAAGAAAAACATGTTATTTAGCGCCGAAAAAAAAAGGTTTCCTTTGCATCTGGTCAGGACAAAATAAGCAAAGAAAATATGTTAGGTGGTGTGGTTTTAAAGTCGAAACTACTAATGTTCTTTGAATCTGTTTAATTCAATATTTGGTTATGATCAATGTGTTAATTTCTTTGTTTTGTGTTATTGTAGGATGAATATGTGACTAAAGTACATTGCATATAGTTATTGAAAGTTACATTTGCTTGTAGTTACTTTATACGATTATTATATGTAGTCTATTTTTACTATTTTTTTTTACTTTGTAAATTACAAAATGTCCCCAAAACACATCATGCTAACACTAGATTGCAAAAAACACAAAGGAATGGGATGATGTTATCGTATGGAAGACGTTTCTATAAGGCTGAGTTATTGATAGTTAGAGTCTGGGTAGTACACATCAGGAAGTATGCATTGATCAAGCTAATATTTTTCACATTCATAAAGACCTAAAGTTGATTAAGATCTATGCTAATAATATGTAAAGCTGATATTTCTCACATTAATGATGCAGTTCTTTTTACAGATTACAGAAGGTACAAAAATGTAAATTGATATGTTTTTGTATGTTGAGTGACAAGTATGCATATAAAAACTTAGGCAACCACAAGCTTTGTTTTATTTGTTTGTGCTAAGTTGAATTTCATTTCACCTTAATAAGCTTACATGAGTACTTCAAGGACATAAATATAACCATACACATTTGGAAAGCAAAATATTAATTATGTTTCTTAAGATACAATAAAACAATTATCACTTATGTTACTTTCTTAAAACACACGCACACAAACAAATATTAGAAAAATGTAATCTTTTCTTTAGAGAGGAAAAACCAAATTATCTCATCAACTTTTTTGCACGAGATCACAAAAATACGTTATATATTGACATTTCAACACATTAAAGGGTTAATGGCACCAAAACCCCATAAAGTATGGGGTTTGGTTTTAAATGGTCCCTCAATTAAATGTTGGTTTGGCTAGGTAATTAAATTCACAATTTTCTTGATTAAAAAACCATTTACCCTGATGTCACCAGTTGCAATCTTGTTACGTTGTCCTACTATCCAACGTGGCTGCCACCTAAGAAGTTCACGTGTGACCTGAAACCAATGGCGGAGCCAGGAATTTTGATACAGTGGTACATAGATGGTCAAAATTTAAAATAATATTTATATAAAGTTGCTTAATAGTTAAAGTCTCAAATTGCAAAAAATAATAATAATAATAATAATAACATAATATAAACAAAAAAACTACAATTGAATCCACCGAGTCCGCATGTCTTAAAATCGATCGATGATATCATCATAATAAAAGTGACCAAACAATCATTTAGAAATTGATCATCCATGCTACTGCGTAACTTATTTTTTACGTAAGTCATATCGGAAAAAACTTTTCTACACTTGTTGTAGCAACCGGAAGAATTGATATTAACTTGATAAGCAAGAACATTAGTGGATAAGTCACATGCCTATTTGTTTCGACCATCTTCATTGAAAGACAACTAACTTCATGCATATTTTGAAACTCAACATCTTTTTGCACATCGTTTATGAATATATCCAGTTGACAATCAAGAGTCATTAGAAAAATGTAATAATTCTAGATAAAAACATTCATCAAAAGTCTAAAAAATTATTAGAAAAATATACCTGTACTGCGTCGAATTAGATGAACTTCCGGCAAGCGGCAACGATGAGTCGGCACACGTCGAATTGTATTGTGATTATTAAAACTTGAAATTATTATTTTTAGTTGTGGTTAGTGCCGGACTTCTTTTTATATCTTAAAAAATAAAATATATATTAAATCATATTAAAGTGAATCCATCTCCAAAATTGATTTGACATTTGGCCTGAACACCAATTCGATAGGAGAAAAACAAAAGTACTATTTTTCAAAAAGGGGATGCAATCACTTATATGCATATTTTCTTATTAAATATTATATATAATATATGTATAATTTTTTTTTGGGATGCAGGTGTACCCCCACACCCCTTGTACATCTGCCACTGCCTAGAAGCTTACTTAATATGGTAAGGGTCTTAAAGAAGGCACACAAAACACTTCATTCCCTTTTTGAAACCCTAATCTTTGGCACAAACTCGTATATGTAATGGCTTTTTCTTCAAGCTTTGTAGCATCAAGGCTTCGAGTACCCCCACCTCTAGTAAGAGACGATCGCTTCTGTTAGTGCAAGAAGCCGCCTAAGGAACACATATCCTAGACCGAGCAACACCTAGCTCGGCGGTTCAAAAACTGCATGTACTCAATGGTAAGAAAATGAAATCCTTTGTTAATGTGTTTGTGATTCGATTATAGCGTATGGGTTTGTGATTTGAGACAATGTGATCGTGATTGTTAATTTTAGATACAATGATTGTAGTGATTTTCATTGGTATGAAATTCTTTGATGATGTGATTGTTAATTTCAGATAATGTGATTGAGATTTGAAAACCTTAATGTGATTGTGATTTGCAATGTCATGTTAATTTCATACCAACATAAAAAAGATGCAACTTTTTTGGTTGGCTAGACCCGGAGCTAGACAACCACTACAGAAAGCTTTTTCTTAGTATGGTGAAGGAGATAGATCAAGGAGATAGAGTTGGAGACAAAGTTTCAGAGATGTTCCTTTACTGCTTTCTATTCATAACCGATTACTTACATGAAACAAAAGACCTTTTTAATGGTCATCTTAACCGGGGGAAGTACACCACTTTCCCCACTGCTAAATCTAATACAAAAGTCCACCACCATAGGTTCATATATCATAAAAAGTTGATTAACAACCCTCAAAAAAAACCCAGTGCTCCTACCATATATTAAGAACACATTCTCAACCCCGTTCTACTACACAAATTATGTTAATCTACCACAAAACCACCTCCGACAACCAGCAAATGCATCCATAATCCATTGAAATAGTTGATAATTAACCATAACTGCCCAGTAACACATAAGACAGCAGAACAAAAAAGTCATCTCTAGTTTTGTTTATCAAACTTTCATTCTCAGCCATCAGCTTCCACTGTTCAAGGGTTGCACGAGCTTTTTCATCTTCCAACAAACACTCTACATGGTCCGCACGAGCTTTCTCAGTCTCCAGTTGAATTTCTGATTCAGTGACCTTCGGCATAACTTATGTTTCTCCATTGATCTATCTCCTTCATCATACTAAGAAAAAGCTTTTTGTAGTGGTCGTTTATGTCGTCCAGCTCTGGGTCTAGCCAACGAAAAAAGTTGCAGTTTTTTTATATTGGTACGAAATTAACATGACATTACAAATCACAATCACATTATTTGAAATTAACAATCACATTACCGAAGAATTTCATACCAATGACAATCATTGTATCTAAAATTAACAATTACATTAGGGTTTTTTCGATTTTCAAATCACGATCACATTGTCTCAAATCACAAACTCTTACGTTATAATCGAATCACAAACACATTAACGAAGGATTTCATTTCCTTACCATTGAGTGCATGCATTGTTTGAATCGTCAAGCTGGGTGATGCTTGGTCTACGACATGCGTTCCTTAGGCAGCTTCTCGCACTGACAGAGACGATCGTCTTTTACTGGAGGTGGAAGTGACTGAAGCCTTGATGCTACAGAGCTTAAGGAAGAAGCCATTACAGATACATGTTTGCGCCAGAGATTAGGGTTTCAAGAAGAGAAGGAAGTGTTTTGTGTGTCTTCTTCAAGACCCTTACCGCATTAAGTAAGCTTCTAGGTCACCCATGAACTTCTTAGGTGGCAGCCACGTTGGATAGTAGGACAACGTAACCGGATTGCAACTGATGATATTACGGAAAATGGTTTTTTAACCAAGAAAATTGTGACTTTAATTACCTAACCGGACCAAAGTTTAATTAAAAGGCCATTTAAAACCAAACCCCATGTTTTATAAGGATACTTTATGGGGTTTTGTTGCCATTAACCCCCATTGAAATCAATTCCAGCAAAATCGTGGTCCGTAAACAAATAATGTGAACCTCCAACAAACGAATAAGGATGTCAAATAAAAACTCCATTGAGTTTAAGATCCACTTTGAAGTATACAGCATTAGGGTTTGCCACGCCCTAGTGTACATGCAACAACGAAATTCGGAGTTCAAAGAAAACTTACTCTCCTCGGGAGAGAAACCCACCGAACTTTTAAGCTTCAACCCTACCTTTAAAGACGGAAGAAACCATCCACTTTTAACTTTCTATGTTTTGTAAATTGCCGAAGTAGATCATATGATTTGAATTGTTAGGAATGACATGTCTCTGGTCAATTTCCATGTTAGCCATATTATTTGCCAAACCCATCTCATTTAGGGTAAATGGTTTTTTAAACAAGTCAATTCTGACTTTAATTACCTAACCGGAGCAAAATTTAATCAAGAGACCATTTGAAACTAAACATCATACCTTATAGGGTGATGGTGCCATTAACCTTACATTTTACTAGGAGGTGTAACACTATTTAAAATAATCCAAGAAAGGATATATTATTTTCTTTTGGTAGAAAAACCAAAATTACTCTGTTTTATATTTATATAATTAGCAGTTTTTATATCTTTTTTAATCAGATCATAAAAATAAGAATAAGAAAAATATGTTGTTATTTAGTGAAGAAAATCTAATTTGTTTTTTATACCGGATAACAAAAAGTAAACAAAAAAAAACATTAGTTTGACATTAAATCACCCGACATCAGAAGAAAAACGCTAATTTAGTTTGTTTAGATAAATTTTGAATTATTTTGAACAAATTAAAATCAATTTCGATTTATTTATCGTATCACATCAAACCAATTCATGCACACAAACAACCAATACATAAAATACCAAATTAAAAGATAAACCATACAAAAGGACAATGGAGTCGACCCATAATGAACAGTTGATCAAAGTACAGGGGCCAAAATGAACAGGTAATATCAACCGGATAAAAAAGACTTTGTGTGACAAAAAGTTCCGACTCCTCTTTTCTATGCATATAGAATAAGAAAAGTCTCCATATCTGCACTCTCCTGGATAAAATTTTCCGATCTAACTTCGCCGAACGGAAATCATAATTTACTAGAGAAGATTCTCTAAAGTTTTGGCGGGAAAATGTCTGGAAAAGGAGCAAAAGGTTTGATAACAGGGAAAACAAACGTATCAAACAAAGACAAAGACAAGAAGAGACCGACCACTCGCTCTTCACGCGCCGGCCTCCAGGTTTCGTCTCCTTCCTCTATCATCTATACAAATATACGGTCATATACAGTTTCTTCAGTTCACCGGCGAACGGAAACGGTGAACTGACTTTAGTCCGATTGTGCTAAGCTTTCAGATCTAGAATCAACGAACTTCGTTAATGCAATTTTTGCAGTTTCCAGTCGGTCGAGTTCACCGGCTTTTGAAAACGAGAGTTGCCGCTAACGGTAGAGTTGGAGCAACGGCGGCGGTTTACACCGCAGCTATACTAGAGTATTTGACGGCGGAGGTGCTTGAGTTAGCCGGTAACGCAAGCAAGGATTTGAAAGTGAAGCGTATAACACCGAGACATTTACAGCTTGCGATAAGAGGAGATGAGGAACTTGACACGCTTATAAAAGGAACGATCGCTGGCGGTGGAGTTATCCCTCACATTCACAAGTCACTCATTAATAAATCTTCAAAAGAGTGAAGGAATGTTGTAGTTGAAATTCGTAGTCATATATTAATCATTGTTATCTTGTGTTTGTGGTGAGTTATACATTTGGAGTTTTTACATATTTAGTCCTTCTGGTTTGGAAACTTGTGTTTTTTTGGAAGGAGAGGGCTTGAGGCGATTTTTAAGGTCGGCGATTTCTTTTCCTTGTTGCTGGAAGGATAGAAAGGTTTATTTTAATTATAAGAATTTTGTGTTTGAATGTATAGAATGAAATGTGTTTATGTACCTGGTATAATGCATCCCATGTTAGTTTCCATTTCGCTTGTAGTGCCAACCACTCGAGTGCAAATCCAAATGCGATCGTATTTGGCTGTGTAAAGTGGGAGGTCGAAACTGCATTTCTCTGTTAGCACAAAGAAAGAAGGGTGTTATTTATTAACTTATTAGAGTGTAAAATGACAAAACAAAAATGGTGGTGAAGCAAGTCGGTTACCATTTCTATCCACTGTTTTTGTTTCAAGGTGTTGATTGTGATATGACCAAAGTGCCTTGATGGTTTACCAGGCTCCTTTAATGACGGTCGACTACCGACAATGGGTCTGAAATTGACACCGGGTATTGTCAAAGCCAAAACTAGGTAGTAAAATTGAACATCTGTGTGTGTTTTTGCATATAAGCCAAATCTAGTAAAAAATGCACATCCGCCAAAAATATATGAGCACGTTCCACAAAAGAATGTCATTTAACCAATATGAGCATAATGCAATTGTTTCAAGTTTATTAAAAGAAGAAACACATGAATAAGTATATATTGTAAATTTGAAAGAAATACAAGGTTGGCAATGACAGTAGGAGGTAGTCAGATCAAGCTTGAATTAATAAGCATCGTAACTCAAAAAGTCAATTAGAAAGCCGAGAGTTAATTGAGTCAAAGTTGCTAGTCTGACTGACTAGAAATAGGAGGGAAATTATTGCATTTAGTTAAAAGGGAGAGATGTGGAGTTAAATAGAAATTGAGCATCTCAATGGGAAGCTTTTTTTTTTTTACTAATTACTATTTGATTAATGATTTTTTTTTCCTTTTGTATTTTTTCATTATTAACCTAGTTATATATCGAGTGTAGGGATTAGATCGGGCCCGGACCCGGAAGGCCGGAACGAATAGGACCGAGAACCGATTTCGTAGGAAACAAAGAACCAGGAACCAGACCGAATACCCGGTTCCGATTCCTACCAGTTCGGTTATATAAGGAAATGTGTGTGTTTAGTAACGGACCCGGCCCGAACCAGACTCAAAACCGATTTAGTAAGAAATGGAAAACCGAGAACCGTACCCATGGGACATAATCTAGGCCCGGTTCGGTCCGGATCCAGGTCCAAGACCCGGTTTGGGTCAGGTACAAGGTCCAAAATCTCATCCCTAATCGAGTGCTTATTTTATTTTTAAGTTTTTTATACCTAACCCTTTCTCATTCACTGCTATTAATTAAATTTAAATTCTAAATATTTGATAATTCTTTCCTAATGATTATTTTATTAAATATTCAATACTATTTCATTTATATAACATTAAATTTATAATGATTATATAAAAATTTCAATTTTCTTTTATTCTTACAACTCTAACGTAATACTTGTGTCATATTTAATATTTCAAATAAAAATTCATAATAGTTGCATTTTTTTTTTTACTTTTGTCTGCTTGTGCGGCATTCAACGTGTGCAAAAGGGCCTATGCTTGAAAGAGAAAAACCCATCCTATACATACATCGATCTAGTAATATTTTTTTGTTAAAATATGACGTGTTAAATGAAGGTGTTTTATACAAACATTTTACATTAAGTAAAACTGTAAAAGGCAAAGTAAATGGATATTAGGAAACACAAGGGACCGTGAATAACAAGATTACCTTACGTCTTCAAGCATTAAGCAACGGGTTTCTAACTCGGTTATAACAAAGTCCGCGTCAGCTTTTGAGTTAAATATGACAAGTGCTTGTCCTATTATAAAAAATAAAAACAATTAAAAACCACAAGTTTGAACATGTCAAACATGGAAGACAAAGTATTAAAATGGTCATACCGTTGTACGGGCTCGAATATGCGTTACACTGTATCATTTTTGCACTAGCCTTTTTATGAAAAGCATCCAAAACAATTTCCTGATAATAAAAAAAAATGTTAAAAGATTTAAGATATTATAATTTACCATATGAATAGATTATAGTAACATACACAATTAAACATACCTCTACTTCTAATGATGTAAGGGATGGATCCAGATTCTCTAGCAATACAAGGGAGCCTGTTTCCTTTGCTTTCTGCATCCTTACCTCCCATGGCTGGTTAAAGGAAATGATATTTTATTATTCACTTTAGATTCAATTTTAAATGAGTGTGATACTAATTTACATGCTTTTAAACCAGAAAAATATTCATTATGTTTGATAAGTCTACAAAAAAATTGTAGATAGTTAACTCACTTGTTTCTTGAACCAGTTGCTTGAATCCTGCATGCACATTGATATGTATATTTAAGTCTTCAAATTTAATGAACTAAAAATAAGATTGATTCATGTGAAAATAAATAATGATTTACCAATTTTGGTCTTTTGGTGGGTTTATTACTAGCTTCAACTTCAAATTCTTGAAGCTTTCTTTTGTTCAAGTGACAGGGTCCAGGTGCACTACATGAAGAGTTTGTTGGCCTACCAAGATTTGCAGAAGGAAGCCTAAAAACTGTAAAAACAGGACAAGTGAAAGTAATTAAATATAAAAAAAAAGATTATTTGATTAAAAAACAAGTTTTTAGTACTTACCAGATTCTTTATCTTTTACTGCAGTAGAAGAGTCAACTCTTTCAAGTTTGGAGGATGAATTTGATTTCCCTGCAACGTTTGAGTTCCGATTGGATTTTGGAGGGGTACCGATTTCCAAATGTTTTCTTTGATTAAAAAAGAATCCAACTGAATCATTATTTGAACAAAAATCAGGACATTTAGAATTAAGTTATCACATGAACTAGAAAGTACTAACTATTAATTTAAGTAAATCAGTAATCACACAAACCTTCAACTCCAGCTATCTTATCTGGAAATCTTTCTGATAATCTGCAGTTTTCAACATCAAAAGTCCGGTAAAATACATAATCAGATATTTTCACTTCTTCAATAGATGCTTGAGGGTTCCTCTTGTCCTTTGATGTGCAGACAACATCACATTTACCTGCAATTGTTTCCTAAAAATAGATATTTGCAAATTAGTAAGATAAAAAGGGCATATGTGGAAGAATTTATCTAGAGTTGATTTTGATTACTTACCAAGGGGTTAACATTGTAGAGACCTTGACCTACACCAGAACCCAAGAATAATTCATTGCTGAGTGTATGGGAGCCTTTTAACCACCGTTGTACATGTCTAGGATGGAAATACCACACGACTTTGACTTTCTTCTCAAGGCGTGGTGTCTCATATATCTCAATAAGTTTACCGATATATGGCTCTGGTTGACCTTCACACCACACGTATACAGAATCATAAAGGACGTAGTCCACACCATCGTAAGTGAATGATTTATAATATTGCCGATCATGATTCTTTCCATCGTTTTGCTCCTTACATCCCCATTTGAACTCGATCTCTTCAGATGCATTTGCGTTTCCTTTAACGAGATGTGACATATTTGTAGAGGTTACAAATTAATGGAAGTGTGTTACAGATCTGGAAGGTGGACTGTCATATCCAGAAGCAAAAGGCGAAGATGCTTGGACGGAAGAAAGTGTGGAGATGAAAACTTCGATCACGAACGTTCTTATTTACAATCATCATCAACTGCTTCTTTCGTTATCTACAAAGAAATAACTACATAGTAAGTGGATATGATCATATGAAAGATGGCGACTAGAACGACGGTTATTCAAGCAAATACTGGAGAATAATCACGAAGAATATAACGAACAGCGCCAAATGATCCATTCGAGTAAAATCATTACTCGAAACCCTAGGTATCGATATCAACGTAATAATGAAATTAAAATCTACAGAACACATACAGATGGCAAATGCGTTAACATAAACAAAGCCATCAGGGAAAAACAAACATGAATAGCCTTTAAAATCCAATACGGGAGAGAAACCACAAAGAACATAACAAGAGCATCGACCGATATTATCAGTCAACTGTAGTAACTACTATAGACACTGGTTATCAGTGTCTACGGAATAACAAAATTAAAATCTAGTGTGAGAAACAGATAGTAAATGCTTGATCATAAAAATGTGCATCGGAAACAGAACGATCAATATCGAACTAGCCGTTCGAGAAATTAAAATCTAATGTGAGAAAGCAGATACTAAATGCTTCGACATAAACAAATGCATCGGAAAGGGAAGGGTGAATAACCTTACAAGTTTCAAACTGGTTCGGAAAATGGGCTGTTGGAATGGCCGAAACAGCGAAAAAGAACAATGTTTCTCTCTGATAACTTTGAGGCTTGAGCAGAAAGGAGATGGGTGATGACTAATATGCGCCAGGGAGGGGTGAGGTGCAAAGGCTACGAGGCTAGTAGCAAACTGAAACGCCGCCGTACACTGTCATCAAAAACTGTGTGATGGGACGTCCATGCATTTTCCCCCACGGCGTTTATGCGTGCGTGGGAGGAAGAAGGGTGATGACTGGAATATTTTTTAAGCAAATGAAAATGTTTGAGGCGCAAATTGTTTGTTGTGGTTTCTTGAAAATCCGTTATATAGGATTTGAATTTTTAAAATTTAAATTTTTAGATGTTTTATTTTAAGATATAAATTTTTTAAATGTTGTTTGGTTGAAAACTCTAAATTATTTGGATAGGGGTAAAAATTGGTAGGATGAGGTGCGGTAGGGTGGAGTACAGAATGGTTGGTGGAGTAGGTGTGAGTGTGGTGGCTTTTAATTTTTTTCATCTCTAATTTTTGAAAGATAAATTGAATTTCTTCCTACTCTTTCTTTCTACTTTTATTTCTACTCTTGTAATTGGGCCATTTGGCATTTATTTAATACTCTCATTATATTTTGTCTAAAATACCCAAGATACTCTTAATGAAAATTAGAAAATTAAAACCAAAAACAAAATTAGAAAAAAAAGGGTTCGTAATCGTAATCGACAGTCAATCGAACGTACCTCAAACTCTCGTCCGATCGTCCCCTCGCCAAAGCCTGTTTGTATTCCATGCATTGGCTGGTTCTTTGATCATCGCTTATCAGGTTTGATTTCTGTGAATCTTTGCTTATCAGGTTCGAAGACTGATGTTCGATTTCTGTGGTTTTTCAGTTTGTGCGATTTCTGTGTATTCGATTTTTTGTATGTGCTCGATTTCTGTGATATGTGCAATTGTCTATATCCGATTTTTTGTATGTGCTCGATTTTTGTGATATATGCGATTGGCATTGTCGATTACGAATGTTTCTTGGTTCATTGATTGTCGATTTTTTGAATCTTTGCTATATTCGTATCCTCTGTGATGATTGGCTTTGTCGATTGTATCTGCTCGATTTCTGTGATATTTACGAATGTTTCTTGGTTAATTGATGTGCGGTTTTTTAACCACGGTTGAACCATTCTGCACCTTATTTCCAATGTTTCTTGGTTCATTGATTATGCGAGTTCCTGATATTTTCAAATTTCAATGTTTCTTGGTTCTTTTGTTTCTTCCTGTGTATTTCCAATGATACACAATGTTAACGATGTAGTTCTTTATTTCATATTTTCAGAAGTTTGACTTAATTATGGAGGATGGAAATACATTTGAAGGACATACAAATCTCAATCCTCAAGATAATCAACCTACCGAATTTACAAATACAGTTGAAGATGATCAAAACATTCCTAAAGTTGGAATGATGTTTGATTCAAAAGATGAACTTTATGGTTACTTTAAAGAATACGACTATCAAAGTGGATTTGGTTTTCGGAAACTTAGTACAAGAAAAAATGGAAATAGTGACACAACTTACTATTCACTTGGATGTGTGAGAGATGTGTATATGTGCCTAAGACAGATAGAGCATGCCAATTGTCAGCTAAAACAAATTGTAAAGCAAAAGTATGTGTAATTGCTTATGGTGACGGAAGATGCACTATTTCTCGTGTTTCTCTTGAACATAATCATGCATTAAGTCCCAAAAAATCACGATTCCAGCGATCACCTAAAAAATGGATTCATATGCTATGAGAAGACTTGAGTTGAATGATTATGCTAGAATTCCATTAAACAAAAGTTTTCATTTGTTAGTCGTTGAAGCGAAAGGGTATGACAATTTGCCATTTGGTTAGACAGATTGTAGAAGTTACATAAAAAAGTAAGGCAACTAAGACTTAGGCTTGTGGATGCCGAGGCACTTTGTAATTATTTTGTTCGTATGTAAAGAAGGAGTTCAAATTTTTTTACGTGATTGACATGGATGATGAAGGACGTTTACAGAATGTATTTTGGGCAGATGCAAGGTCTAGGGCAGCTTACGAGTCATTCGGAGATGTTGTTTCATTTGATATCACATATTTGACTAACAGATATAATATGTCGTTTGCGCCTTTTGTTGGAGTGAATCACCATGGACAATCAATCTTATTTGGATGTGGTTTACTTTCACGAGAGGATACAGAAACATATGTGTGGTTATTCAAGTCATGGTTAGAATGCATGAATGGACGGGTACCAAAAGCAATAATAACATATCAATGTCGATCAATGCAAGGAGCTGTAGCACAGGTATTCCCCGAATCTCATCATCGTCTTTGTCTTTGGCATATTATGAAAAAAATTCCTGAAAAATTAAGTGGGTTGGATCAATACAAAGTAATAAAGAAGACTCTAAAAACCTTGGTGTACGAGTCTATGGATCCTCAAGTGTTCGAAGATGGGTGGTACAAGATGATTGAAAATTATGGACTTGAAAAAAATGAGTGGTTGTGTTCTTTATTTAACGATCGACGTCGTTGGGTACCGATGTATGTAAAAAGTAAACTTTTGGGCCGGGATGTCTACAACGCAAAGAAGTGAAAGCATGAATGCCTTTTTTTGATACATATGTTAACTCTAAAACCTCATTGCGATAATTCGTTGAACAATATGACAATACGTTGAAAAGCAAGATTGAGAAAGAAACTAAGGCAGATTTTGAATCTCATAATTCTTCATATAAGTTGATAATTGGGTTTTATTTTGAGAAACAATTTCACGAGGCGTATACCAATGCAATTTTTAAGTTGTTTCGAGATGAATTACGAGGTATGTTGTTTTGTAATTCTTCATTGGTCAAACAGGATGATACCTGATATTTTTTCATGTTACGAATATTGTGGAAGGGAAACATGGAGATTTCAAAAAAAGAGTTATCTATAGTGTTAGTTATGATGAGATTACATGTGATATGCATTGCTCTTGTCATTTTTTTTGAGTTTCGATGAATTATTTGCAGGCATATGGTGAAGATATTCATTGAGAAGGATGTTAAAAAAAATCATCAACGGTATATTCTTACTTGGTGGAGGAAAGATGTGAAGCACGGTCACTATTTAGTGATAAATTGTTATGAAGATTTGATGAGTGATGAGAATGCTAAACAATTTGACCAATTGTGTTCCAACTTTTACAAGGTTGCATATATTGTTAATACTCGCGAAAAGTATGAATACTTGATGAGTTGTATAAATATGGCAAAAGAAAAGTTGAATGATGGTTCAGTTTGGGGTTGTGATAGTAACGTAAATTTGACATCCAAAGATGTTCATGTTTCAGACTCGACTACAAAATTGTTACCACCATTGCAAGTACGTGGTAAAGGTCAGCCACCTTCCAAGAGAAAGGAATCGAGAGTAAAAAAGGTTATGAAGAAAAAACGGAAGACGAAGACCGCAAGTCGTGAGCATGGAGCAATTTCTTATAATGATAATCCGAATTTCCAGTTTGATATTAATGTACCGGTTTGAACATGTAGCGATTTAGACTACGTATTTTGTGTTTGAATGGTTTGATCTTAATGTACCGGTTTTAAACATGTAGCGATTTATACTACATATTTTGTGTTTAAATTGTTTGATCTTAATGTACCGGTTTAAACATGTAGCGATTTTATACTACATATTTTGTGTTTGAATAATTTAATATTTAAATGAAAGAAAAAAAAGGTTTAAATGAAACAGGAAAAAAAACAAAAACATGAGAAGGATGTCAAAGGGAACATGAACTGAAATTCAAAGGAAAAAAAAAACTTACGTAGGTCTCTTTTAAGATAATTGAATAAATAAATAAATAAAATAAAAAGTAATTTGAAGAGAAAAGCTAGTTACGTAGGTCTCAAAGGAAAAAAAAAAAGTTATGTAAACAATTGAATAAATAAATAAGAAAAAAAGCAAAAAATAATTTCAAGGGAAAAGCAAAAAAAAGCAAAAAGCTTCATACGTCTCCTTTTTTCCGTTTTTGTTGTTGGTTTTAATTTTCTAATTATTCATTAAGGTTATCTTGGGTATTTTAGGCAAAATATAATGAGGGTATTAAACAAAAGTCAAATGGGCCAATCACAAGAGTAGGAATAAAAGTATGAAAAAATAGTAGGAATCAATTCAATTTCTCTTTTTGAAAAACTTCTAAGAGCATCCACAATGGTGGAGCTTTTTATAAGAGCTTTTTCAAAAAAATTTATGACATGTCATTGCCACATAATTATATAAAAAGCTTATAAATCTTCCACTATAGTAAAAGTTTTTTCATTAAGCTTTTTCATAAATCTTGATACATTTAATTATTTTGTATAAATACAAATATCAATAAAATAATAATAAATATTAAAAAGCTTGAATGGTAGAGCTTCTTAATGGCAAAGTTATATGAAAAAACTTTGCTAATAAAAAGCTTCCACTATGGTTGTTAAAGCTTTTTTCTTTGAAAAAGCTCTAAAAAAAGCTTTGAAAAAGCACCATAGTGGATGCTCTAAGGGTGGGGGAGTAATCAATTTGAACGCACTCATCTCAAATGTCACATCAGCTTTTTCTCTCTCCTCTCACTTCCATCTTTCCCCATCTCACTCCATCACAAACCCATGGAAGCAGTTCCCACCGAACGTACTGAACCAGCGATGCCACATCTTATTTTTATTATAAAATTAATTAATTAATTACACAATTTAATTTAACATGAAATTTAATATTAAATTTAATATTAAAATGTAATAAAATATTAAAAAAGCCAAATAACATTAAATTTAAAAGCACACGGTTACAATATTTAAAAAAACATAAATATAAAAAACAACCTAAATACGAAAATAAAATCCTAAAGAGCGTTCACAAACAACCTAAAATTCCCAACCGTACTTCTGTGCTATTTGCTGTTTTTTTCCAAGAACCAATGCTAGTTGAGGTCCGGTCAAATGGTCATGGGGGGGGGAAGAAAGAATTTTAAATCCTTTTGTTCACGTGCCCATTTGAGCGCTTCTATCTCTTGCCTAATGAGGGCTGATTTCCTCGTCAACTCTTCCTCCTGTTTAGCCAGAACAACCATTTTCTTTGCACGAAGGGTGTCCTTCTTCTGCGCTTTAGCCTCAGCAGTTTTCGCCAGTTCGGATATCTTATCCACGATGGTATGATATCCCTCAGGCATTGATGAAGATCCAGCCACATTTTTCCCTTTTCTTTGCTGGGAATGTGTTGACGGTTGTGGAGAAACTTCATTGTCGACCTCAACATCGACTAGATGAGGTGAACAGTGTGTATCGGAAGAGGATTTCGTAAAGTGGTTGGAGTCGGATGTCTTGCTTCATTTCGAGGAATTCATTTCCATTTCCTCGCCTCCAAGCCATTTCGATTTTTCTTTCAATATTTCTTATGCTGCCATATGTGGGAACTTGTTTCCGGTGATTCTCTGGTACTCATTAAGTGTGGCATGGATGTTGCACTTTGCATTGAAAATGCAATTGAACTTCCTCACCTTTCCTTTCATGTCCTTCCACTTAGAGTATAATTGAGAGCGTGTCCTATCTGTCCCTCCAAGAAGCGCATCAAAATGTACCTTCACGTGGTCCCAAAATGACTCCACCATGATTCCTTATTATGCATCCTCGGAAAGACTAATAAAAGCCTTCACCAAGGCGACCTCCTCGTTCTCCTTCCACGGACGACGTTTCACACGATTGGTGTAAGATCGTTTCTGGGAGATATTGGGAGGGGGTTGTTGTGTTTCGAGAACTACCTCCTCTTGCTCCAATTCCACCTCCTCCTGCTGCTCATCCTCCACTTCCACCTCTACCTCATCCTCAGAGATCGGTTGTGTTTCGTCACTTGACCCATCCTCTTGTCGACGAAAATGAGAAGTGTCAGGGACGTAATATTGGGAGTTGGTGTTAGATGTATTTTATGCATCTTTTCTAGGCCGTTTTTATCCTTGTTTTATTTGCTTTTGTAGTTATTTTCATGCATAATCATTTAAATTCCGGGAACAATGGTACTTCATAAGTTTGTGTTTAATTCAGGAAAAGGTGGACAATTTGTGTGGAATCAGGAAGGCATGGAGCATGGAGCGGGAGCTTGGAGCGGTTTTGGATGATGGTGCAGGACGTATTTGAGCATTTGAAGTGATTGGAAGAAGCTTTGGAGCGGAAGAATTGGAGTTGGAAGCATGTCGGAGCTTTAAACATCAAGAAATGAATAACACGGGTAGTGTAACCCTTACACGAGTCGTGTAGAGCTACAAAAATTGCCAAAACCCTTACCGACAGTTACACGGGCCGGGTCCCATTTTACACGGGTCGTGTAGTTCACAGTTCAAAAATTACCTGAAGAACACGACCCGTGTTACTTTTACACGGGCCGTGTAATCCTGAAAAACTGTTTTTATGACAGTTTTGTGCACGATTTTAAGCTTGTTTTTGGGGGTTTTTGACAAACACTTCATTCCTAACTTAGAGAGGACGAAATTTGAGAAAGGAGACACTTGAAGAACACATTGGGAACATTTGATTTTGCTTTATAACTTTGTTTGTAAGTACATGTGGTTAATTTCCTGTTGTTGCTTAGTAGAGTTCTAGTCCGAACATGTGTGGCTAGGACTCTATCTTTTCTGGTTCCTTGAAACGCTTGACATGAGATTTTGAAGCATTTGGTTAGAACTATGTTGCATTTTCCGTTTAGTAATTCAAGTTTGACGTTGAATGTTTTAAATGGTTTTTATGTTGAGTTCAATTTGGCCAATTGAATTGGTATTTGAATCATTATTGTCATGCTCATTTATAGAATCCGTAATTGTTTTATGAATGGCTATTTGTGACAAACATTGGCTTCAATTTTATGTTAAGATTGATTCTAGTGTAACTTGAATTACATACTCTCACGCATCCGATCATTTGAGATGTATTGAGTATTGTTGATTTGTTCAATTGAATCTTAATGCATTTTTTTAGTGTAATTCAAGAGCTTATTTGAATTTTTACTAAGAAAGGTAGATTTGTAATCAAAGAGCATATTTTGATTACGTAATTTTATGAACTGAGGGTATTAGAGCCTATTAATACACTTAAGAAATCAACTTAACGGAATCTACATAGTTTATAATCTTAAATTATAACCTCATGTTATATGTGTTTTGTGGAACCAAATTATTATTTTACTGCATCTTATTTAGTTTATTTTAAATGTTAAGTATTTTAGTTTTTAACACAACAAAATCCCCCGGACATATTCAGTGTACTAATACTAAAGCTTGGCATTTACTTTTGTCCCGTGTCTCTGTGGACTGACCTTACTTATCCTTTATTATCTTAATAGTAAATTGAGCAGTGAACAAGAATTTGAACTTTATATATATTTATCTCAATTTATTTGTTGAGTTTGACGCTTCAACAGTTGGGCAATTGGCTGGGACTTTGTTGGAACTGGGGATAATTAGGTTGGAATTGGGAATAATTAGGATGGACATGGGGATAATTAGGTTGGAATTGGCTTAAATCAGGTTGGAACTGGGTATAAGCTTGGAATTGAGAAAATTGGTTGATGTTATAATAATTTAGGGATGGGGTCGGAGGGACATCCTCACGGTTTTTATTTTTGGAAGAACCGCGGTTTTTGGAGTTGCCTCTGCTAGAACTCATTTTATAAAAAAGAGGGTTTTTTTTTAAATAATAGGAAAGGGTTTAGAGAGATGTTGAGAGAAAGAAAGAATGGTGAAGGTGTGAATTTTTTAATGGGTATGAAGGTGGTTTTTATAGGGAAAGGAGGAGGGTGATTTTTTAAATGATTAATTTTTTTTATATATAAACACATTGGTTTCGGATAGATGATGAAACCACTCCAACCCGATGCCATGAGAACTCGTTGTACACGGTGCAATGATTAATTTAGTACCACGGCGGTACCCACGGTACCGATCCTCTATTTTGTTGAACCCGCTCGAGCCCGTGAGCTACTCCGTGCACCCTAAGAAATTAAGAATACTTTATCCAAATGCTACTAAATACACTGGATATGAAAAATTAAGAAATTGTCTCATAATTTTTCAATTAAAAAGCTACCAAACAAAGTCTTACATATGTTATATAACATTTTTCTTGTTTTATTAATGATTGATAGATTCATCAGTTTCTTACGATGATTGTTTTTTATAAACTTTTCTTAACGTTTCCACGCATCTACGGTTGTAAACGAATCGAACGTTTAGTGAACTGTTCGGCTAGAAGTTCGTTTATGTTCGTTTATTTAATAAATGAACGAACATTAACAAAAGATTCTCATTCGTTTAGTTAAACGAACAAACATGAACAATGGTATCATTCGTTCAATTATGTTTGTGAAAATTTGTTTATGTTGTTCGTTTATGTTTGTTCATTTAAGTTTATTTTATGTTCAATTATGTTTGATTACATTATAATATTATATGTTCGTTTATATTCATATATGTTCAATTGTGTTTTTTTACCTTTGTTCGTTTATGTTTGTGGATTATGTCCGTTTAACATGTTCACGAACATAAACAAACAAACATGAACAAGATAATTTATTAAAGAACAAACATGAACAAGAAAACTCGTTCGTTTATCCGTTCGTGTTCGTTCGACTAACTTAAAAGAACGAACATGAACAAGACATATTCGTGTTTGTTCAGTTCGTTTACAGCCGTACACCCATCCAAACTCATGCATGTCATATGCCAAAAATTGCTACTTTGTACTAAAAACATTATATATATATATATATATATATATATATATATATATATATATATATATATATATATATATATATATATATATATATATATATATATATATATATATATATATATATATATATACACAAATAAGGTAAACACACCATATGAAGTTATCTGACTATAATTAATTAATTATTATGATGTGACTTAGCACTACTTCCTTTCCTATGAATATATAAATAGAGAAAAAAAAATTTAGTCTAATCTCATAAAATTTTGTCAAAAAATAGTCAAACGACCAAAATAGCAAACACTTTCGCAGGTTATGAAGCCCACGTGCAAAAATGCCTTATAATCTGCGTAATTTTTTTTCACCCAAAATGACCTTTCACCACCTGCGAAAATTAGATCAAAACATGTGCCCCCTTTCTGACTAACTTGCATTTATCTGCGAAAACTTTATTATTATTATTATTATTTTTTACATGGGAATGAGATATAGCTGGACTACGTAAACTTCAAGTTTGACTAGGAAAAGTAGTCTAACCCGTCATCAGATTCACCCCATTCTTTGTCTGAAACACCTAAGCCAACATAAGCGGCTTCCCAGTCAAACTTGACGTAGTTAATATGCTACTTTTCCTAAGCCAACTTTTCGTAGTCAATATGCTGCTTTTCCTAAGCCAACTTTTCGCAGTCAATATGCTACTTTTCGGGTTGGGCTAAGGGGGTGAATCTAGTGACGGGTTGGGCTACTTTTCTAAGTCAAACACGAACTTTACGTAGTCCAGCTATATCTCATCCCTATGTAAAAAAATTAAAAATAATAATAAACTTTTCGCAGGTTTACAGAGTGTTACGCATGTTATGATCTAATTTTCACATGTGGTGAAATGTCATTTTCAGGTGAAAAAAATTAAAACAAAAACAAAAAAATTACGCAGATTAAGAGGGTTTACACAGATTATAAGGCATTTTCGCTATTTTGATCTCTTGGCTAATTTTTGGCTACTTTTGGCAAAAACCTTATAGGATTAGGCTAAATTTGTCTTTTTCTCATATAAATAAGACAATTTTGTAATATGGAATTCATATGCAATAAAATAATTATAATCTTTAACAAATATCCAAAATGACGTGTTTTATAAAAAAGAAAAAAGAGGGAGAGAGACAAGAGGATAAATAGAATTAGTTTTAGTGATGGTGATTTGATAGGGTAATGAACTTTTAGAATTGTTTATATTTGGTCATTAAACTTTTTTTGTGCTTGATTTACCCATTAACTTTTTAAAATTGTTCACATGTAGTCATTTATATTTTTTTGTACACATATGACGATTAAATTTTTTTTTGTACACATATGTCCAATAACTTAATTGTCATTTGTGGACAAAAAAAAAGATAAGTGAATACATGTAAACAATTTTAAAATGTTTATGGGTAAATCAAGCACAAAAATAAGTACGGTGACCAAATGTGGACAAAAACATATAAGTGACTAGATGTGTACACGGAACAAACTTCATTACCCTTACAAATCATTATCCTTTAATTTTATAAACTAATTTTCAAGATTTAAGTACAAATAAAAAATTAACCAAATTAGTGTGGGATTTTATAGAAGAGGACTTCTGAAATTCTATGGCAACTACAAAAATATCCAAATGTTGTTAAAATGATGTAGTTTTGTTAAAAGCTCCTAGGGAAAGTCGATTGGGCTGCAAAATTCTCTAATAGGCTGTGAAAAAATCGGTCATGGGCCGAGATTATAGGTCCGTGAGAAACCTACATATTTAATGTTTGCTTTTTTACATTTTTGCATTTTTACATTACATTTTGCAACTAATTCTCTTTCAACAAACCAAAATACATTATATCTAGAGAAAATGGCACAAAATGATGACGATCATCCTCATGAGGTAAGTATTACAATGATTGTTAACATTTTGTTTAATATGAATATTATCGCACGTTGCCAACTATGAAAATAGAGATTTCATGTGGTAACATACGAAAATTTTAGAATTGGATGATAATCTAACATTTCGTAGGTGGTTACTTGCGAAAATCTCAAATAGAGGAAAAATATGGGATTTTCACATGTTACCACATGTGAAAATCTCATATAGGGACAATTTTTGAGATTTTTGCAAGTTCCACATGCGAAAATCTCAAAATTTCTCCCCTCTTTCAGATTTTGAAGCTCAATATATCAAGGAATTGAAGTAGAAGTTGATTGCTTGCATTAAAGAGGTATGAATTCTTGTTCTTACTTCAAATTAGGAGTTGATTGAGCTTGGAAGGGCTAAGTTACAGGTGGTGTTGATAACCCACCTGCAACTATGGATGTTGTAGCAAGTAACTCTTGATTTGGATGTGTATTTGGGTTGTGATTCAAACCCAAAGTATGAAATAAACTATAGTTGAGTGAATAGAACTATAACATATGAATACAAGGTGTTCACATATGTGTGGTATTTATATGGTATGGTATAGGTGCTGAAAGTGGCGAGAAGACACTTTGTCCTACCATTTGTACCATCTGGAACGGGGTAAAGCTACTATATCGAGATGAGTAACTCTACCAATATGTTAATGTAACATGTTATATGTGTTAAGTGTGCTTAATTGCTAATAATACATGTAGTAGATTACGTGTAAACTATATAGACACATACGATATCCTTTGTGATTACATGTGTTAGAATTTTGTGGTTATAGTGTGTAGTAACTGGTAACGAGATGAGAATCTCGTGTCCACTGGAAGTGAGGTTTACAGATCACATAATGATGTAGTATGTATACGGTACTTGTTATTTTACAGGTATGCAAGGACTGTTGTGTATGAGTACTTTACAGTCATAATGTTGAGCCTTTGTGTCCAAGCAATTGGGTTTAATCGCCCAAGATATGTTGTGAGAACTTGTACGGTTCATGCAGACCTTAGTGGTCGAGTGAGGACCTATACAGTTCCAAATCATACGACATTTGTGGCTAGGAGATTGGATTTGATATCCAAATCATACGACCTTTGTGGCTAGTAAATTGGATTTGATATCCAAATCATACGGCCTTTGTGGCTAGGATATTGGATTTGATATCCAAATCATACAGCCTTTGTGGCTAGGAGATTGGATTTGATATCAAAATCATACAGCCTTTGTAGCTAGGAGATTGGATTTGATATCCAAATCATATAGCCTTTATGGCTAGGAGATTGGATTTGATATCCAAATCATACGGCCTTTGTGGATAGGAGATTGGATTTGATATCCAAATCATACGCCCTTTGTGGCTAGGAGATTGGATTTGATATCCAAATCATACGGCCTTTGTGGCTAGTAGATTGGATTTGATAGCCAAATCATACAGCCTTTGTGGCTAGTATATTGGATTTGATATCCAAATCATACGGCCTATGTGGCTAGTAGATTGGATTTGATATCCAAGTCATATGACCTTTGTGGCTAGGAGATTGGATTTGATATCCAAGTCATACGACCTTTGTTGCTAGGAGTTTGGATTTAATATCCAAATCATACGGTCTTTGTGGCTAGGAGATTGAATTTGATATCCAAATTATACGGACTTTGTGGCTAGGAGATTGGATTTGATATCCAAATTATATGATTGTTAGTTCTATATGCCCAAGGATGATCATAAAATGATATTACTAATAATACATGATCCTATAGGGTCACACCAACAACAAGTTTGACACAAATTGATCATTTAGAACGTTAAATTTGATTTAACATCAAATGATACTAAACTTGCAATTTAATCTTGTAGGTTATTATTATTTGAGGTAAATAATAATAACTACAAAATTAAAGGTTGATTAGTAATTCATATGTGATGAATTAATTAAGTGTAACAATTAAATTGTTTAAATTGTTAAACGATTTAATTGATTTATAAGTAAGCCTTTTATTTAATTTAATTGGTAAATTAAATAAAATATATATATATTGTTATATATATATATATATATATATATATATATATATAATTATACAATTAAGATTGTATATCTAGATGGTTTATTTATGTATATGATTATGGGTTAAATGTTATCCCATTTAAGAAATAAGAAGATGTATTATTTATAAGCTTTTATTATCTAAGTTTTATAAATAATAACAACCCACTAGCACTTCCTTTGTCATCATAAAATCAGCCATATTGGAAGGAAAAGAATGCATTAAGAACTTAAAAGAGGTGGAAGATGCTTTGTGTCTTCTAGCTTTTGATTATAGAAATCAAATGGGACTTTCTTTTAAGCTAGTTGCATGTGCTTTTCTTTTCTCTTTGTGGGTGATATAGTGGACGATTTTGAGGGTGTTATTGTGATCATTCTTGCTTCAAAAATCAGCCAAAGAAACTCTCTAAAAGCTCTCTTGATAGTTAGCAAAAATTAGATTTTTGTTTCACAAGAAAAGGAGTTCTAACTTGCAAGTTGTGGAACTAGCATTCAAGGGTGTTCAAGCTTGTGGTGGATCAACTATAGAGGGATTCTAATTTGATTCCTAGCTATCAAAATCATCCAAACCAAACCCAAGAACAAAGGTTATGATCTTGAACTTAATCTATGTTTGTTCTTCATATTATCTCTACATGCATGTAGCATGATCCTCTTGAAAATGGAATTTGTGTTCATGATTTTATGCTTCCGTTGCAAACTCTTGTTTTTTGAAACTAATTACATGAACCTTGATTTCCAACAGTCTTTGTGGCTAGGAGATTGGATTTGATATCCAAATTATACGACCTTTGTGGCTATGAGGTTGGAATTAATTGTCCGACATATACGGCCTTTGTGGCTAGGAGGTTGGACTTAATTGTCCGACATATACAACCTTTGTGGCTAGGAGATTGAACTTAATTGTCCAATATATATCGTCCTTTGTGGCTAGGAGGCTGAGCTTAATTGCCTAGCATATGTAGTTAAAGCTTTTGTCTCATACTACAATAGGGGTAGTGGTGAGTCCTAGTGACTCGAAACCGTAGAGGTTGAGGAGGAGATATATATAAAGCCCTTGTGGCTTACGATCAGAAAGGTCGTAGAGTGGAGGAATCCATGTTGGAAGTTAGTGTGACAGAGTACCTTGTAGTGGTACCGAGTTTTTAGTTAGGTGTATACTTGTGTTACTTGTAATACACCATGCTTGTTTATTTAGTAGTTTAGGTATCAGGAGATACCTATGTGACTACATAAAGAGTACTTGTAGTTATTGATAATGAATTATAACCAGTCTGATATGCTTATATTAACCAGTACTTATAAGTTGTTGCAGGGAATAACTACACCCACGAGTTGGGTGATGTACTACATTATAAATAAGTTATCCATGCCATTGTATTGTTGCTCACTAAGCTTTGTAGCTTACGTGTGTGTTTTGTATTGTGTGTAGGTTAGCAGTTGTAGTGCCCGGCTCAGATCATGAGACGATTCTCGGTGATAACTTCTTATAGTATCCAGAGCACACGAGTATCCAAATATACTACTTATGTTATAAATGCGAAAATTTTTGTGTATACTCTGTGCTGAAACTGGGCGTTACATATGAATACATCATGTTTCCATATTCGGATTTAGAAGCCATTTGAAATAGGAAGTTTATTGACAAATTTGATATAAATTGCATAATTGAAGCCCCAATTGTGATATACTATGACAATGTTGGTAATTTGGCACCTATATAGGAAAAGGAATGACGAATAACAGAAAATAATTTTCACTTATGGATTCCTGATGTTAAAATAAGTGAATTCGGTGTTCCTAAAAGTTTATACAAATAGAATAGTTTATTGGTATCCAAAGTCCATGCCTTGTGCCAAGCATTACGGTCATGATACATGCAGTGGACTTGTGCGCTAGTAGTTGACCTTGATTTGTAAATAATTTCACTATTTGGATATCGTAACGTTAAGAAGTTTTGTTTTGCTTATAGATTAGAGTACTCGGTACGATTGCTTTCTGTAACATTATTGCGTTTTATATTAGCATGTTTAACATATGAATAAATATTGGTTATTTTAAACATCTATAGTTGGTTATATTATAAGAATAACTATAATTCAAGAGTAATGTGAATGTGGTAATATTCTCATGGATGAATATGTGTCAGAGAGATCCAAATTCACGAGTATTCACTAATGGTGGATATTGAAAATGTGTTAAAGATATCCAAATTCACGTGTATTCACTAATGGTGGATTTACCCAACCTCAAAATGTCACTTCATGTATCAATGTCATTAGATGAATATTGAAAATAGGTGTGTTTATATATCATTTGACCTGAGATATATGGTTGCTTCTGAGTAAGTAAAGCAATATGGTAGTTGAACATTATTCTGAATAAGCTAGTTATAGAGGCTACTATTTTGTGAAGCTTGATATAAACGTATACAATCAAGACTAGATTTGTTTATTTACTTTTTAGAGTGTGATATCAGTCAGGCCCCTCAATGAGTCGAATATGTAGGAGCGTCTAGCCACATCCAAAAAACATATAAATGAATATCAAATAATTCTGAAAATTTTATATGTATTCGTAGATCGAGAAACATATATTGAACTTATATAAGAATAATTTGATCACACAAACCATAATGCTCAACCCTAAAATCATAAGGGCACGACCGTAAACAATAGGACATGGTTTTATACATTCTCATTAAAGCAAAAACAAGCTTAAAACTCCACATTGGCTTATCCGAACATATTCAACCTTCTCAACTAATATTCATATGGTCTTTTAAGGTTCCATTTCTATATAATCATCTTTAGAAGGTGTTACAAATCTTGAGCTCATTGGGCATTGTAATTTAATTTCCAATGAAATTATTTCCTTCAAAACATGGTCCGAATACACAAACAAGCACCTCATAACAAGTATATCATTGTAGCTTACTTACAACACAAACATTAGTTTGAATAGAATGAATGAAGATGTAAACATGCTTTAACATTATTTAAATGATAGATTTCATATCTTTTAGTTAAACTTCACACCTTAATAAAGTGAGAACCCTCACTAAGGCGTTGTTTGTTTTTTAAGGGGTAAAACATTTACAGTCTTTGGGCTACATCTACAGAATAAGAGGTGGACCAAACCTCTGCATTTTGTAATAAAAGGACTGTTTGTTTTTTAAAATCTGCAGGATGGTAAAATAAACTGAAATTTAAATAATCTATTTTTAATGTGAAATTATTATATTTAACCTAACTAACAATCATATGATATTAACCATTATGACATAGGAATGATTATTTGAGTTTTGATATCAAGAGCTTCAACTTTGATTTACTGTCAGGAAAAATAGTCGTATGGTATTAGTAGGACAAATTTAACTATGAAATATTTGATAGTTTAAATAAAAAATCACATTATGCGTTAACTTTTTGTTTGTCAAATAAAAAACACAAAAACATCTAAAGAAGTATGTAAAAACAAGAGGACAAATTTTAACTTTTTTAGGTTTTAAGATGTCTGCTGAGTTGAAAAGTGGTTATCATATGTCTTCTATAAGAAGAGGGTGTGCAGACCTTTTTAGGTCTGTTGTCGTTTAAAAAACTAACAGTTTGCAGACTAAATGTCTGTCCACCCGCAGACAAAAGAGACCAAAAATATATTTTTTAATAAAAAGAAACAACACTTAAGTGCTTCAACACTACCAGACACTGGCCTCATATATTCATAATAGTTGCTACAAGTGTTCCAACATCATCTTCACACGAATAGTGTTACATTTTGTTAGATTAACATCTAAAAATTCACTATCATGTCCATGTTATCTTTGTAGGTTGAATCTGAGTTGTTTTGTGAAATTGGGGTTTTGGAGTAACGAGGTAAATGATGGTGTGAACCTCATTGAATGTAGAATTAATGGGTATCAATATAAAGAGAATTGATGTAATATTGCAAACAAGCATAATTTTTGTATATAATGTGGATCAACTTTAATAGAGTTGATGTAATGTTGCAAACACGCATAAATTTCATTGCTAACATGTGTTAGATGTGCGAGACTTGTGATAAAAGGGAATATAAGGGCTTAACTTGAAACATTTTTAAAAGTGTTAAAAGACACCTTCCATGAATATCGCCTTTAGATAGTCGTACATGACTCATTTCTTTTTGAATTTATTTTGTATGTATCGTTGGAAATGTTGATACAACTTGTTATTCCCTTCTGTAAATGAAGTACATATTTTTTTATATACCGTAAGCTTTCATGGAATATAAAAAGAAAAATTGGGGATGTACTTCTTTGGATTTTAGGGATTTACATAGACATGCTATAAATTTCATCGAGTGTCTTTGGAGTTAGACACTTTATATAGTTGTACATTATGGCCAAGACTTGTCTAAGCCAATTTCAGGCATGGGGTAAAATAAGAATGAGGCACTTCAAAATACAAAAATAGTTAAATAACTAGAATTAGTTCATGCGTCGTAACATGTAATAATCCACTAACACATATAGTTATTTGATGTATCGAAGGCTTAAAAAAACTTCTTTGGCAAATTCATACCTTGCGACTTAAACTTAAATGTGTGAATAATACTACTTATTTAAATGAACAATTATAATTAAACATTAATGATGACAAGCACCTACTTCTGAAATAACTTAGAAATGCACAAGTTTTTCTCTATAGGCCTTTGAATCATCTTTCCATAATGGATATTCTCCTTCTACAATGTTGTACATGTTCAAAAAGACAAAAATTCCTTCATCGTCAACGTTCTCAAATGGGGAAGTAGGTGCTTAAGTAAAATATAAGGAAATACCACTCCAATTTGGCTTATTGTAGATCAAGATGTTGCTAGTAACCAAGTAAGTTGCAAAAAAGCAAGAGCCTCAAAAGCACTTTGATCAGACAACATCAAGCATCTTGACCGAATATCTCCAACTGTTGGACCACCTAAGACATGTCACCAAGAATTTGTAGTCAAATCCAGAAAATGACACATCAAACACCACCTTAATTTTAGGAATTAGATAGAAAGAACAAAGTACATTCGTTTGTGGGTGTCATGAAAGAACGGATCTTAGCTGAAAAATTGCCTAGAACATGAACAATCTTAGCTGTACTGCCACAATCATCGAAAACAGGAAGAACATGAGTAACAAAAGTTGTCAACTTATTAAGCTCTTCAACGACGCCATTACAATATTCACAATAAGAAATCAGTTAGCAAATATTACAATATTCAATATATAGAATCTAAAATCAATAAATAAAAACATTAGAACTTGGCAATCGATCATAACTACGGGTTTCAGAAAGTTAAACTTTAGAAATTAGAAATTTAGCTTAGAACCGTTGGGATTACTTAGATTTCAAAAAATGATCGGAACTTCAGCTTATGCTCTTAGCAGCGAATCTGGAATTATTGAATCAAAATTCTAGATCGACGAACTAGAGCGTAGAGTTAGCCGATTAGGAATTAGGACATTATCGAATAAAAATCAAAATTAGAGCGGATAACCATTGGGTCGGGTGGCCTCACACAATCAGACTCAAATTGGGACTTGGGCGATGACCGATGGTATTCTCTCGTAATTGTCAGCATACATTTTCTTTTAGCATTTCTTAGTGACTGGATCCAAGAATTGGACCTCTCTAATTATTCATTATATTGGGCCCTTTTCATTACAAAACTAATAAAAAAAAAACTTGAATTTTCTATAATAAGCTAATATAACTACTAAAATAGTGGGCCCTTGCGTATTTGAGGGCATGTGGTGGGCCGGCCCTAATTATGGCTTACTTCCATAATACATCTCATGTAAATGCTCAGAAAGACTTACAAGCACAACGTGGCAATAAGAAACACAACCTATTACAAGAATGGTAGATAACTCCATGCAATTATTGTTCTTGCTCAACACAATTAGCTCACAAATCTCGTCACATGATTACTTAAGTTAATGATATTTATGGAAATTTGAATCGTTTAGTATTATCTTCTTCTATATCAAAAAATTTGATTCAACAGAAGCTGTTATAAACAATTTAATGAACCCCCGAAGTCAACCACAAAAGAGTCAACAAATTACACGTGAGTTGAAAGAAAAAGAGAGAGAGAGAGCCCAAAACACAGAAAAACTAGCTTACCAAAATTACACAAAAGGAAAGAGAACTTTGGACTCTTCCCTCTTGAGATGAATAAAAAGCAAACCAAACCAAACCCCACTCCCGACAAACCCCTCCAAGAATCAAACAAATTACTTAAATACCCTCCTACTAGTAGTGCTACATGAATCCTCTATTGGCTTAACAGTTTTGTAATGAATGGTAATACAGCTGCAAGCAACGCCTTTGGGCACTCCTCGTGTGGCAAATGACCACAACCAGATATTGCAACTAGTCTCTGAAAAATCAGCATATATGTATTTTCCAATTAGATATGTAAGTTTTAACATAAATAATGGCAAGTTTTTTACATTAAATGGTTGAAAAATGTGTGTTGCATGAATTGTTAACATAGTGAAATTATATCACTTTTTTTTGCATTACATTTTGTCCAAAATTTAGTATTCCATGATCACGTTTGATTTGTTTGCAGGAATGAAATGAACTTTTATATGTAAATAGAAGGTATATTTTATCTTTTCACACTATTCTATATAAAGTTAATGAAAATCGTTGAATTATTATTAATGAAACTAAAAATTAAACATAATAGAAGCTCCTTAAAACCCAAATAAGATTAAAATTTGAAAAAAAAAAAGATTTTCAGGTTAATTTTAGAATATAAAAATGTAATTTAATTGAGATCATGAAATTCTTGAGAAAAACTTTTGTGTTATCAAAGATTTTTAAGTAAATTGCAAAATTGGTCAATGTGTTTTCTGATTTTTACAGTGTTAAGTCCAAAATTATAACATTCTCAATTTTGGTCCTTATTTCAACGTTTGAATCAATTTCAATCCTTGGAACCTATAGTTACCAAAATCAATACAAAACCTCGAAATAAAGACCAAAACTAGAAAAAAAAAATTCAATTTTGGACTAAGCACAGAGAAATCCAAAAACAAAGGGACCACTTTTGTAATTTACTCTAGGATAATTTCGATCAGATTCTCTCAGGAATGGTCCATTCCATTCCATCATGCAAAACAGACAGATTCTTTTTTCATTTCTAATTTCAATGGAATGAAGCATTCCATTCCTTGTATAATATATAAAAAACTAGGTTACTTTTAAGAAGAGAATACTTACAGAATTTACAAACTTGGATGCCATAATTTGAATAGATTTTAAAGGAACAAGTGCATCTTCAGCTCCTGCAACAACCAAAAGTGGCAACCCCTCCACTGCTTTCACCAACAAAGATTCATTTTGTTGCGAAAGAATTGTTTCGGATGATAATCGTCCAATCTCATGCAATGCTTCATCCCAACCTTCTACACATAGTGGCGCCTAATATCATCCATAAAACAACTAAACTCAATTATGTATTTTTTTTTTTTTATATTTTGTAAAAATGAATCAAGCTAGTGTTTGGTATATAGTAATCAAAGAGGGAAAGGAATGAAACTAATCCTGTTTGTTTGCCACATACGAATGGAATGAAGCATTTCTCACAGAACGTGATTCTTTCTCGTACGTTTTTTCCATTCCTTGATGGAATGGAATTATAGATTATAATTATAAATTACTTTATTTTTATAGCACCAATGTTTATAAAAAAAATCAAAACTTCAAGTTAGTTATTTTCCAAAATTAACTAGAAATACCTTATTGACTATAATTCTATTTCAAGATTTTATGGCATTTAATTTAATTTTTGTTATTATCGCTAAGCAAATCTTTTGAAAGTGAAATAAACTTCTTTTTTTACTATTTAAAATACAAATAGTATAAAATTCAAACAAATATGAAACATGTTTATTATGCAATCTGTTAGCTATATATCTTTAATAAAGTTTATATTTACAAAATAACATATTTTCTTTATTTATCAATTTAATTTCATTTAGGCTTATATTTGTAGGTACCAAACAACATGTTTAAGTGACTCATTCCATTCCTTCAAGCCAACCAAACATGACAACAATGGAATGTAATGACACATTCCGTTACCTTGCTCATTCCATTCTTTTGTGATCTCATTCCATCATACCAAACAGACTCGTCTTTTTATACTAAATTATTACCTTATAGAGACTTAAAACATCGGTTGTAAGCTTTGTAGCATCATACCATGCCCGCCTGTTAACCACTTGACAAATTTCTGTTCTAAGTAAAGGCCGAACCAAATGCTTTTTCCCTAAAGAAGTACGCATCAAGATTCTAGCAAACCCTGGAACAACTTCTCTTGATAAGCTTGTTGTCAATAACACTACACCCTTTATCTCCACCTAAATATAACTAAAAATATTAGTCATGAGAAAAAAAGAAATTGATGATTATGAAAAAAAATGGTTAACTTACATCAATAAGATTCGCGGATGCCTTGACTTTTTGTGCAGCCTTTAAAGCAAGAAGACCTCCATCATCATGGCCAACAAGCACAACAGAAGAAAGCCCCATTTCTTTACAAAATGAAAGAAGCATATCAACCTAGAAAATATTTACAAAAGTTAAGTGAGTTTAGATTTCATAGATGGAATGGAATCACAAAAGAATGAAAACAAAACAAGGTATTTGAATGGATCATTACATTCCATTGTCATGTGTGGTTGGGTTGAAGGAATGGAATTTATGTATAATTAAAAAAAAAGTAAATAGAATTAAATTGATAAATGAAGAATATAATGTTAATTTTGTTAAATATTGTTCTCGGTTAGCCCTAGGGGTTTACGGCTGGCCCACCTAATGTGTAGGGCCCTTTAGGGTTGTGTCTTATGTCTATATATAGATTGTATTATTTTTGTAAATCAATTTACGTGAATTCAATACACAGATTTTATTCCATAAACTCTCACATGGTATCAGAGCCGTGTTTCCTTATTCCGGTTTCCTGATCCTTCTTCTCCGCCGTGTTCCTCCTTTCCGGCCACCCTCTTCCCGCCGTGTTCCTTCCCTCCGGCGGCTGGTCTTTCTCTCCCTACGGTGATCTTTCCTTCTCTTGATTCCGCTGCCTCTAAAGATCACCATGGGCGATGTTGTTAATCCTCCAGTCCATACACCACCCTTCATGATTTCTGGCTCACAGTCCATTACCACAGAGAAGCTTCTTGGATCTGCCAACTATCTCTCATGGGCTGCTTCTGTCAAGATGTGGTTCAAGGGACAAGGCAAGGGCAATCACCTCATCAAGCGTGTCACTGACATAGAGACAGCAGAGCGGGCTAAATGGGAACAGACTGATGCCCAATTATGCAATCTTCTATGGCAGTCAATTGATCCCTCCATAATCCAACTGTTCCGTCCATTTGAAACATGCTATGATGTATGGACCGAAGCTGCTGAATGCTACACCAATGACATCCAAAGGCTATACATTGTGGTCAATAACATCCAAAACATGAGGCAGGAAGGA
Source organism: Cichorium intybus (assembly GCA_023525715.1). NCBI lineage: Eukaryota > Viridiplantae > Streptophyta > Magnoliopsida > Asterales > Asteraceae > Cichorium > Cichorium intybus. Next base: position 38,471,110 of record CM042009.1, read on the forward strand.
AGTATGGAGTCCTATCTTGGGCATGTTCGATCCCTCATGCAAGAATTTGAAGCACTTATGCCATACACCAATTCTCGCACCGAACAGATTGCTCAGAAGGAGAAATTCTTCATGGTGGCTGCCCTATCTGGTCGGTCTGAAACCTGAATACAAGTCTGCCAGACATCAGATTCTGACCAGTTCTTCTATTCCAACCATGAAAGACACCTTCCGACGCTTGCTAAACATCACAGGTACAAATGCAACCACCAATTCTACTGTCTCTCCTTCTGCCTTTGCAACAAGTACAAAGAAGGGATCTAATCAAAAGAGACCCTACTGTGAGCACTGTCACAAACTAGGACACACAGAGGATCGATGTTGGAAGAAGCATGGGAAACCAGCAACTTTTCAGACATCATCACACTCGGTGAATGTCTTTCAAACAGATTCAGACCACCAAACCACTTCTCAGCCACAAGTGGTGCACATGTCTCCTGCAGAATATGAAGCCTATGTCAAGTATCAAGAAGAAAAGAGAATTCCGGGTCCCACTGCCTGTGCCACTCGTGGCCCGAATCTAGGACCATTGGCGGTCGACTCCGCAGCCACAGATCATATGTGTGGTAACAAAGATCTTCTCTTTTCTCTTACTTTTTCAAAGAATTTACCAAGTATTACAGTGGCTGATGGGAGCACAACCACGGTGAGTGGAATAGGGGAATCCCATCCTATTCCATCTCTATCCGTTGATTCCATTCTTTATGTTCCTCAAAGCCCCTTTAACTTGCTGTCGGTCAGCCGACTCACAAAACAACAATCTTGCTCAATCACTTTTACACCTTATACTGTTTGTTTGTAGGATCTGGACACGGGGAGGATGATTGGAGACGGGCTTGAGTCCCAGGGACACTACTATCTGAGTAAACCTAAACCTACCATTGCCGCTACCTCAACATCTCCTCACTACCTTCACCATCTTCACGGTCACCCCTCTCTATCTAAGTTGAAAAAGCTTGTTCCCAGTCTGCCTTCCAACACCACCATCGATTGTGAGTCATGCCAACTGGGAAAACATACTCGTGGTTTCTTTTCCCCAAAGGTCAACAGTAGAGTCGATTCTCCTTTTTGTCTTGTTCACACTGATGTGTGGGGTCCTAGTCGTGTCAAATCTTCCTTAGGTTATCAGTATTTTGTTTCCTTTATTGACGACTATTCTCGATATACTTGGATTTACTTAATGAAAAATCGTTCCGAGTTATTTACTATTTTTCAATCCTTTTGTGCTGAAATAAAAACTCAATTCGGAGTCCCGATTCGTACATTGAGAAGTGACAATGCCCTTGAGTATTTCTCTACCCAATTCACAAACTTCATGAATACCCAAGGCATGCTACATCAGTCCTCTTGCCCTCGAACCCCACAGCAAAATGGTATAGCCGAAAAAAAAAACAGACACCTGATTGAAACAGCTAGAACCCTCCTCTTACATGCTCATCTCCCACAAAAACTTTGGGCTGACACTGTCCTCACCGCATGCTACTACATTAATCGCATGCCCTCCACCGTTCTTGACAATAAAATTCCCTTCTCTATTTTATACCCAAGTATTCCAGCCACTCAACTTCCACTTCGTCCTTTTGGCTGTGTTTGCTTTGTTCACTGTCTTGAACCAGGACGGGATAAACTTGCCCCCAAAGCCTACAAGTGTGTTTTTCTCGGGTATTCTCGCCTCCAAAAGGGATACAAATGTTACTCTCCTATTCTCAACCGATACTTTATGTCGGCTGACGTTACCTTCTTTGAGCAACAAAACTATTTTTCATCTCCTCAGCACGAGTCCTCCGATCTTGATCAAGTTCTTCCCATTCCTGTCTACCCTTCCGTGTCCTCCGAAAACACTGAAGAAAGTCAGCCCAGTCAGCCTACTCCTCCACCTACAGACCCTCCATTCCAAACATATCATCGCCGTCACCCTCACCATCATGCTCCCACATCAGATAGTAGTCCCCTCGGCTCAGATCCGTCAACAGTTACTTCCCCTGTGCCTGATCCAACAGACAACGATAACGATGATCTTCCCATTGCACAGAGAAAAGGTACCCGGTCCACACTCAATCTTTATCCTGTGTATAACTATGTCCGTTATGATCGTCTCTCGCAACCGTACTCTGCTTGTGTTGCTAGTCTTGCATCTGTACAGATTCCAAGGACCACGGGGGAAGCCATGTCTCATCCGGGTTGGCGCAAAGCCATGATTGCCGAAATGGAGGCTCTACACTCTAATCAAACATGGGACTTAGTCCCCTTGCCTCCAGGGAAATCCAAAGTCGGGTGTCGCTGGATCTTTACTCCCAAGGTCGGCCCAGATGGTAATCTCGATCGCCTCAAAGCTCGGCTTGTCGCCAAGGGCTACACTCAGATTTTCGGCCTTGACTATGGTGACACCTTCTCCCCGGTTGCCAAAATGACAAGTATTCGTATCCTACTGTCCATGGCTGCTATCCGTGACTGGCCTCTTCATCAACTAGACATCAAAAACGCTTTCCTTCATGGCGATCTAGAAGAGGAAGTTTATATGGAGCAACCTCCGGGGTTTGTTGCTCAGGGGGAGTCCGGATTGGTTTGCAAACTCAAGAAAGCTCTTTATGGTCTGAAACAATCCCCCAGGGCCTGGTTTGGGAGATTCAGTTCAGTACTCAAAAACTTTGGAATGAAACAAAGTCATGCAGACCACTCAGTCTTCTTTCGAACATCGGGGACGGAAAATATTTATTTGGTTTTCTATGTTGACGACATAGTCATCACCGGAAATGACCTAACAGGAATACAAGAACTCAAAAATCACCTGTTTAGACAATTCCAGACCAAAGACATGGGAAAACTCAGATATTTTCTTGGCACTGAAGTGGCAAAATCAAAAGATGGGATCTCTATTTCTCAAAGAAAATATGCCCTGGATATTCTGGAAGAAGCTCATCTGACTGACTGTAAGCCGATAGACTCTCCGATGGACCCAAATGTGAAGCTCCTTCCTGATCAGGGGGAGCCTCTAGAAGATCCAGGCAAATATCGAAGGCTGGTTGGTCGCCTTAACTATCTCACTGTTACTCGTCCAGATATTTCATTCGCAGTGAGCATAGTTAGCCAGTTTCTGAATTCTCCACGGGACACTCATTGGGAAGCTGCATTACGCATTCTGAAATACATCAAGGGTGCTCCAGGAAAAGGCCTCTTGTATGAAAACAAAGGGAGTGAGGAAGTAAAGTGTTACTCAGACGCAAGTTATGATGGATGCCCATTCAGCCGAAGGTCAACATCAGGTTACTGCGTTCTTCTTGGAGGAAATCTGGTGTCATGGAAAAGTAAGAAGCAATCGGTGGTATCTCGATCTAGCGCAGAAGCCGAGTACCGCGCCATGGCTAACGCCACGTGTGAACTAGTTTGGGTCAAAAGGTTACTAAAAGAGCTAAAATTTGGTAATGTTACTCCAATGACTCTTATATGTGATAACCAGACAGCCCTACATATTGCTTCAAATCCCGTCTTTCATGAAAGGACCAAACACATAGAGACTGACTGTCACTTTGTTCGGGACAAACTTATGGATGGCACTATCGTGACAGAGTTCGTGGTCTCTAATGAACAGCTGGCTGATGTCTTTACCAAAAGTCTTAGAGGACCTCGAATAGACTACATGTGCAACGAGCTTGGAGCCTACGATATATATGCTCCAGCTTGAGGGGGAGTGTTAAATATTGTTCTCGGTTAGCCCTAGGGGTTTACGGCTGGCCCACCTAGTGTGTAGGGCCCTTTAGGGTTGTGTCTTATCTCTATATATAGATTGTATTATTTTTGTAAATCAATTTACGTGAATTCAATACACAGATTTTATTCCATAAACTCTCACAAATTTGTAAAAAATGTTTTAATCAAATAAAGATATATCATTAGAAAACTGCATATAGACATATTTTAATGTATACTATAACTATTGCCAATATTTGAAAAAGTACTTTTATGGCTTAAAAATTGTTTACAAAAATAAAAAATCAAATACCCCAAGGTCTTAATAGAATTATAATAAAAGATTGAAAGTTTTTAAAAACATTAGTGATTTCATAGATTATATAAATAAAGGTATTTATAATTATAGTATATATCATTTCATTCCATTGAGAAATAGAAAAAAAAACACCCCTCCCTCACGGAATGAAAATCAATCCCGGAAAAGGAATGCTCATTCCGCCGTAATGGTCCATTCCATTCCCTCTTCGGTTACTGCAAACCAAACACAACCCAAGATTTACTGATTTACTATAACATGTACAAATTTACATCACCTGTGTATCAAGCATGTAAGGGTTAGACAAATTATTCGCCTCCCATTCCTCTCGCCTTGGTCTAGAAGTCAAACCCCAACCAGGGCGGTCAAAGGCCGCCACAATACAATTGCCATGCCTTGATAAAGCACCCATAACATGTCTCCATGAAAAAACCCCCCCTCCAAATCCATGTACTAACACAATCCCAAATTGCCCATTTTGATTTACTTCAGGAACTTGTTCAAGTTTTTGAGTACTAACAACATTCTCATTAGTACCCTCATCAAGGCTAAAAATGGGAATTTCAATTTCTTCAGAAAGTAAAGGGGAATTTGTACCATCTAATAAAGGAGCATAAAGGGGAGAAGTGTAAAGTTGGTTGCTATAACTCCTTCGAAGATGATATTGAGTTTTTGGGATAACATTTAAAGAAGGTCTTTCAATTAGGGTGGAAGATAGTGTACGTGAAGGTGGACTAGGCATGGTGAGTTTGTAGTGAAGTGTGACACCCTGGCAACCCATGAATAAACTGTCAACATCTGCTAGTAATCTAACTGGAAGTTCCCCATCATTCCGATTTTGCCCTCCGAATGGTTTTCTTCTGGTTTCACTGTCACTTTTTGGTGTCCTGCCAGCTGTAGGAGTTGGTGATCTTGGGACTTTAGTGTACCCAGATGTAAATAAAAGCTTGCTCGAAAGAACCTATTAGGAATTATATTCAGAATCGAGATGAAGGATGTAAATAGTAATTTTATGAAATGCTTATGGAAAATAAGTGGTTATTACTTACTGATTCAGGGTCGATTCGGTGAAGCATGAGTTTTCTTCTTGCTCTGCAACTTGCCCGATAAGCAATGACTATATGGCCAAGGGCAAAAACGACAGAAGAGAGAAAGAGTACAGGCATTCCCCATGATTTCTTTAAATGGAGTCTTTGTCTTGAAGGAGATGATGAAGCTTCAGCCTCGAGTTGTGAATTGACAGTGAAAATGCAGACTTTAATGGATAAGAGAAGAATTGAGAAGGCGGAGCATAGTGTCACTGTTCCAAGATATTGGCCGTGTGACAGGAAAGGACCATCACAGATCATATAAACACCTGAAATCACAATCAATGAGATAAAGAAAAAAGTGAGGGGAAGACAGTGAGGGAAAATGCACTATCCACGCAACTGAGACAGCATTATCAGAGTTTTGCTTTTGTATGCAGCAAAAAGAGAGTAACACAATGATTTAAAGAGACCCATGTGCTATCAAGTGGAATACTACAGTCTACAGCAACATTTGGCATCGAGACATGTAAATAGTAATTTTTGCTTTTCAAAATGTTATGAACCTTACTTTGAAGGTACAGAAATGGCAAGTACAGGAGACAGATTAAACATTAAAACAATAAAAGTTGCTAAATCAAACTCAAACAAGAGCAGGAATACGGTTCTCGCGTCATAAAGGCACTTTTGAGAAAAAAAAAATGCAAATTACAGTAGCTTGAAGTTCATAATTGACAGAAACGACAAGAAAATGATACAGAACACAATGCAAAATATTTGAATTGTGATGTTGATGGTTGCGACTTCAACCAATAATCAAGACATGTGCATATGAAACGAAATGCCCATAGAAGATAATGTAGGCAGCCATACAGAGAGATATGAAGATTGATGATTAAGAATCGCAAATGAGCACAAAGAAATAAATTTGCATACATACAGGTGATTATGAGAGATCTGACGACTGAAACCACGGGAATGTCGGTCAACGAACTTCTAAATGAGTATCTATTCAAATGCTCTTTGAAGCTGTAGCATCTAACGCAGGTAAAGTTCGAAATCAAAACCCAAGGAACCAAAATATCACCAATTGCTACCAGAATAGGAAGCGATAACACCAGTAACGACGACACCATAACCACCATGAAATATATCGTCCGTACGAATCTCCATATTTTCTCAAAAAACAACCCTCCCTTTCCGGCAGCCATACCGGTAACACGTTCCAATCCTTACTTTTCGAATTTCGACGATCGGTGATTCAAGTCGGCCCCCAGGAGATCTGAGATTGAAAGAGCAAAAAATCAAAAACCCTAGCCGATGCCACGTGAAACGACGGCGTTTCGGCCATCTAAAGTCCAGCGCTCGCCGGTGAATGAAACGACGGACCTCTCAGTAATTGTAATTCAAACAGAGAGGACAGTGAGCGGCATGGCTAGGGTTTGCAGAGAGCTTGAGAATGGGAAAGAGGGATGTGAAAAGGGTTTGAAAGAGGGGGACGATGGAGTCTGGTGAGTTTCGACGGAGGAGCTCTCTCTTGTTGGTTGATGTTTCCCGTGCTTTTCAACGAGGGAGTATTATTTTGAATTAAAATCATTTTTCTACAATATTTTATTTTTTTAATCATTTGATTCCAATTCCAACAGTACCCCTAAAATACAGATATTGACAATGTTACGCGTATCTTGTGCATGGATTTTTACGATCTTTTTTTAACTTTTAACTTAAAAAATAAAACTGGAGCAGGGATGATAACTTGGCAGAGGTATTGAAGATCCTAATCCCAATCCGAATTGTCATTTATATCCTTATCGCCACCCTGATTCTAATCGGAAAATATAAATGTTTTTTTATCGTTATCCTCATTTGGGGAATGAGGATCCGTGTCGTAGAAAATACAACTTTTATGTTGATAGATACACACACACACATACATGCACACATACATACATACTGTTGGGATACGATAACAACTCAAAACATACACAACATAAGCAAAAGCTAAAATTGTGTGGGATTACGGATCACATGACCATGCGATAATTGCAACTGTAAACTAAAAATGAGATCAAAGGTTAGCTTTTCTGATGATTTGTGATGTTTAGGATGAACATAGCCCAAACCATAACCCCTCTAATGTAGTTTCACCCCAAGACGATGACCAACTACAACATTTCATCGCTAAATCAGGAGCTTTTTTAGATTTGTGTTAACTGAGAATTCCAAGAGAGAGAAAGAGGGAGGAGGGAAATTGTGGGTGTGTGTATCAACTAGTCTGCAGATCGGCCAAGGGATGGGGTTGTTAAACCCTATCCAAGCCATGTTTATCCAATCCCCTCATTTTAGGGTTTTGAAATTCAAATCATTAAATTTTATTCTAGACCCTTTATGTTCTTTAAGTATCTAATTAACACACCATATCTTTAATGTGTTAATAAACCAAGTCCCTTACGTTCCTATTGGTGTCTTAATCAATATCATATCTTGTATATAACCCAAAATGACCCTGTTATATATAGTAATATCACCAATTTGCTTTGACCATGGGCATATAACCATCAATCTCCACTTGTGCATGTCACAACAACTGTATGGTTTTATATTCCTAACCTAAGAAGGGTTATCTCATCCCAGAGATGTATCGTACTCATACTGTATGAGATAACCCTTAGGCAATTGATCAAATATTTATTTGTTCTACAAGATATTCATATGGATGCCTGACATGGAAAATCTATCAACCTCATACATTTAAGATTATTTTTCTCGATAGAGACTTGTGATGATGCAATAGACTACACTATTGATTGTATATCAATTCAATCTGAGTATGATCGTACATTTGTTGTCAACACCAAATCATCGAGGGCCTAGGGATATCGCTTATCCTGTTAAGGCATAAGGAACAAATAAACATTGACTACATGAACCTCACCCACTCATCATGTCATACTTGGACATTTCCTTTATGGCTGCCAGTTACGGACAATGTTTTTGAGAAAACCAAGGCACAACATACTGCAGAACTAAGAGTCTCATGTTGTAAGAACCCGAGAAAAATTGTAAATATATATATATATATATATATATATATATATATATATATATATATATGTAAAATAATTATGAGTAATAGTAAAGTTATGAGAAAGGGCAAATTAGTCTTTTGTCATATTTTGAACTTTGATGTAAAATATTTTTGTAATTATGGGTATTAATGTAAGAAATTAAAGTATGGTGTAATAAAATTTTAAATATGGTGCCAAATTGGAAGGAAAGAAACTAGAGGGTTGGAAATGAAAATTGAGAACTATAAATAGGAGACAAGTCTCTCCAAGTCTCCAGAAGTTGTAGAAGCATCGGGAGAGAGCTAGAGTGAACGAGAGATTGGGCAGAATTTTGGAAGATTCACGGGATTAGAAGCAAAGATCGAAGATTTGAGAAAGAATTCTTACAACAAAAGGTTAGTAATCAAGCTTTCTAACCTAATTTCTTGTGAGTTCATCCCGGGGACAAACTGAAATCTGAATTCATAGTTATGGTTCAGGTTGTTCCTATGATTTCCTCCATCTAAACAAGTTTAAACAACTAAGTAAACACACAAATCTTAAGGGTGTTGAGAAAGTAGGTTGCTATTGTCAAGGAATTGAGATTTTGATCAAGAACTCTAGATTGTGATTTCTTGTGATCAAATTGATTCCAATGATTTATAATCAGTTCCAGAGGTTATATTGATCAAAATAAACCAGTAGAAACAATTATAAATTGGTAATTTGGATTTTTGGACCAAAATGTCAAAAACGGGTTTTTGTGGAATTTGGGTGGAATCAGTGATTCCAAGGTTAAAAGACTTGTTTAAAAGATGGGTTTTGGTCCTGGAATGAGTCTAAAACGAATAAGTAAGTCATAAAGAGCTTAATATGAAAAAATAGGATTTACAGCACAAAAATCGGACATTCTGGTCTGTATCAGCAGCGCTCGCGCCGCGACGACCACCTTGGTCGAGTCGCGAAGGTTGCAGTCTTCGAGTCGTGACCAGACACTTGGTCGCGTCGCGAAGCATGCAGTCTTCGAGTCGCGACCACACCCTTGGTCGCGTCGCGAGGCGGCGCCAGCAAACCATGCAGTGAGATTTTGAGTTTTTAGATTTCGACCAAAACTTGTCCGTTTGACCTCAAATTTTAAACATAGGTTTATTATGGCCCAAAACTTTGTAGAAAATTGTCGGAACCAAAATACGACTTCCCGAGGGTACTGTAGTAAAATACGCGTATTTCGGGAAAATTTACAAATTAAAGGAAGTTATTGTAATGAGCGTTGTAGCCTAATTATAATTAGTAGTTGCATAGTATGGCACTCTTGTGCTGTAAAATTAATTGTTATATATATATATGAATTGAATATAAATGTATATTTTTCAAATAATAGGTGGTGGTTCAAATACGAATAACCAAGTGAAAGGAAAAGGAGTTCAAGAAGCTAAATAACTCCTGGGTAACTCGAGGTGAGTGTTATGTGGATTTTCGGGTACATAGCAAAAAAAAATGAATTTTAATTAAAAATGTTTTGGAGTCAAAGTGGTTTTATGACTTTAAAAGTATTTTATGAAAATATGTTTATAATGTGAACGGGAAAAGAATCAGGAATACAGAAAATTAATAATGTGTTTTGCCCATGAAAATGAGTTGCTTAGTATCCGGATAAAGACCACTACCTGCTGCGGTAGGGGTGGCAGTAAGACACTACTGGGATGGTACCTCCCGTCGCGAAGTAGTTGTCTTACCTTGATAGATGAATTCGTTTCATACTATTGGGGAGTAGTTATACGGGTGCGTCTCGTATAAAACCTACGGGTGCGCTCGTAGGAATGTACCATCACAAAATAAGGAATACCTATGGGTGCGCTCATAGGAAATAAAATATTGGGAATTCAAAGTATAATGTTATTATTGAAAAATTGTTTTGGGTCTAAACCCTTAATGCTCACGAGACATTATGTCTCACGTATTTTTTTTTAAAATGCTATGTACTCAGGTAAGCGGGAAGGGCGTTAGAAGAGTCGTGTGTGGGACCGTAGTTTCTGCTGTACAAAATATAAAATAATCAGGTTTGAACTGTGGTTTTGATGCAAATTAGTGATACCCCGTTTGTAAAAACTTAAATGGTTTGTATAATTAAATATTGTAATATAAGTTTGGAAAAAAAATTGTGTAAAAGTTGGGGTGTTACAATTTGGTATCAGAGCCATGGTTTAAGCGAATTAGGTTGGGTAACCATCCTAGGCTTAAACTAATGGACTAATAATAAGTAAAGTAGTAGTACCAGGTAGTAACTAACGGGGTAGAGTCGGTAAATTATAACGTTGGAATCCACAGAAACCGATGAATCAGGAAATCTTGTGATAACATCAGAGCCAAAGTGTATAGGTGGTTAAAGTAATATTGGGCCCGTATTATGGTAACCACAGGATATGCTTTGGAAATGGCGAAGTCACGAGGGAACCTGAGGGATTTGGTTGTGGAAATCAGTAAAGAGATAACTGGGAATACTAGTTCCATAGAAAGATTACATGCTACAGTTTTCGTATATATATTGATAAATATACTTATGTGGAATAATAAACGTAAATCTTATTCATTTCATATAGTAAATGGAGAGCGGTGATCAGAACCTTTCGAGTGAAGGACGGGCAGCAAGTCATACTCCGTCCCATGGGGGTAACCCCGTTGATGATGAGGTTAACATGGGTCCTAACCCAAACCCAATACCGCAACCTCCACCCGTGACTTTGGAGGCTATACAAAATCTCATCAGCAATTTAAAAACAGAAATGCGGGAAGATATGCGCCAAATGCTGAATACTCGGCTGGGAGAACCGCACCCTAATCCTTCAGCGGATGATGCCTCTTGGAGACCCACTAATGGAGATTCGGTTACAGAGGAAGATAGTGTGGGGACAGAAGACAAGAAGAGATGTTCTTTCAAAACTTTCCTGACGTGCAAACCAACCGAATACTATGGAAGTTTTGAGCCCAATGTTACGATGCGGTGGATACGGGAGACGGAGCAAGTACTGGAGGTTAGCAAGTGTCATGAGAAAGATAAAGTTTATTATGCCTCACGAATGTTAAAAGACGATGCGTTAGTTTGGTGGAATACCTTGTACGAACTGGTTGGGAAGGATGTAATTTACAAATGGTCGTGGACCGATTTCACTACTCGCCTGAAGAACAAATACTGTCCCCTTCGGGACATAGAAAAACTTGAAGATGAATTTCTTACTTTAAAGAAGGGGAATATGACTATTGCTGAGTACACTAAGAAGTTTAGCGATATGCTTCCATTTGTGGGCAACATTTATAATACGGAGCGGGCACGAATCAACCGTTACGCGAAAGGTCTACCTTGGGAGTATGAATTGGAAGTAAAACGGGCGGTAACAATGGATGCGGCGTTTGAGGCAGCAAGAAATGTTGAAGATGTGTGGAAACGAAGAACAATGGAGAGGCAAGTTACTGGGGATAAACGTAAATTCAGTGGCGGGAGTAGTAGCTGGAATAAGAAGGGAAAGTCGGTAGTGATGTCAACCAAGCAGGGCAGCCGGAAGACGTGTGAGAAATGTGGGAAAGAGCATACGGGCGAATGTAAGATGGGAAGTGCGTCTTGTTTTAACTGTGGAAGAACGGGGCACAAGGCTAGGGAGTGTACCTATCAGAAGCTCAGCGAAGTCGAGTGTTTCTCATGTCACGAAAAGGGCCACTATAGTTTCAACTGTCCGAAGAAGGGTGGCGAGACAATGGTATCAACTGCGCAGAAAAAGACGGAGCCTCAAAAGGTGAAGACTCGCACCTTCCAACTCACCCGGGAAGAAGCAAAGGAGACACAAGACGTGGTCTCAGGTACCCTATTAATTAACCAGATGCCTGCTTACGTATTATTTGATTCTGGCGCTACGTGTTCATTTGTGTCCCATGAGTTCGGCCTAAAATTCAATGTATCGTTAGAACCATTAGATCATGTATGTGAGGTTGAACTGACGAGTGGCAAGAAGGTGGAGATAAAACATGTATACCGTGGTTGCGAACTGAGTATAGACAACCAGAAATTCTCGTTGAACCTCCTTCCAATTGGGGTGAAGACTTTTGATGTTGTCATTGGTATGGATTGGCTTGGGGCCAACGATGCGAAAATTGCATGTGGAAAGAAGATAGTGTCGGTGAAAATTCCGGATGGCAGCAAGGTGTATATTTATGGTGAAAAACCCAAGAGGATGTCAAGTTTGATTAGTGCAGCGAAAGTTAGAAGATGTTTGGTGAAAGGATGTTTATCTTATGTGGCGTATGTAATGACGGAAGATAAAGCAAAGAAAACGGTAAATGACATCGATGTGGTGAGAGAATACCCCGAAGTATTCCCAGACGATCTACCCGGTTTGCCACCTGAGAGACAAGTAGAATTCCGAATTGATCTTGTACCCGGAGCTTCTCCTATCGCCCGTGCTCCATATCGTTTGGCCCCAACCGAAATGCGGGAGTTGATGTCACAATTACAAGAACTGCTTGATAAAGGTTTCATACGCCCCAGTGTGTCACCTTGGGGTGCACCGGTGCTGTTTGTCAAAAAGAAGGATGGTACCATGCGAATGTGTATTGATTATCGCGAGCTTAACAAAATTACCATCAAGAATCGTTATCCGTTGCCACGTATAGACGATCTGTTTGACCAATTGCAAGGTGCTGACTATTTCTCAAAGATTGACCTCCGATCTGGATATCATCAGGTGCGCGTAAGGAACGAAGATATTGAGAAGACTGCTTTCCGCACTCGCTACGGGCATTATGAATTCTTAGTCATGCCTTTTGGTTTGACGAATGCCCCGGCAATTTTCATGGATTTAATGAATAGGGTGTGCAAACCATTCCTCGATAAGTTTGTTATCGTCTTTATTGATGACATTCTTATTTACTCAAAGAATGCAGAAGAACACAAGAATCATCTGAGAACGGTACTGGAAGTCTTAAAGAAAGAGAAGTTATATGCAAAATTTTCGAAGTGCGAGTTCTGGCTGAGGGAAGTGCAATTCCTTGGACACGTCGTCTCAATCCAAGGCATCAAAGTTGATCCCGCAAAGGTGGAAGCCGTGATGAAATGGGAAATTCCCAAGACCCCGACAGAAGTGAGAAGTTTCCTTGGACTCGCCGGGTATTACCGACGATTCATCCAAGATTTTTCACGAGTTGCAGTACCTCTTACGAAGCTAACAAGAAAATGAGTAAAATTTGAATGGGGGGCGGAACAGGAGAAAGCTTTTGGAACATTGAAAGAAAAGTTATGTAATGCACCGGTTCTTACCTTACCGGAGGGAACTGAAGATTTCGTGGTGTACAGTGATGCCTCGAACAGAGGATTGGGTTGTGTACTAATGCAGCGGGGAAAAGTGATAGCGTACGCTTCTCGCCAATTAAAAGAACCAGAAACAAGATATGCAACGCATGATTTAGAACTGGCAGCGATTGTATTTGCACTAAAAATCTGGAGGCATTATTTGTACGGAACAAAATGTACTTTGTACACGGATCACAAAAGCTTGCAGTATGTATTCTCACAGAAGGAACTCGATATGAGGCAAAGTAGGTGGCTGGAGTTAATAAATGATTATGACTGTGAAATCGCCTACCACCCTGGGAAAGCAAATGTGGTAGCAGATGCGTTAAGCAGAAAGTTTCACGAAAAGAAAAGTCAAGAAAGGTTGATGCGGATAGAGCTGAAATCAAGTCTGATAGAAAGGATCAAAGACACGCAAAAGCAAGTATTGGAAAGAGGTGACTTAAAGAAAGAAAAGCTGGGGAAAGATTTAGTATTTGGAGAAAATACGCAAGGATTGAAGATCGTTAGAAACCGCGTATGGGTACCAAAAGCAGGTGGAATCCGGAAGTTGATTCTAGAAGAATCTCATAAGTCAAAGTATTCCATTCATCCTGGAAGTACGAAAACTTATCGGGATCTCAAAGAACAGTATTGGTGGCCGGGAATGAAGAAAAGAATAGTCAAGTATATTTCTAAATGTGCAACCTGTGCACAGGTGAAGGCGGAACACCAAGCCCCGTATGGAAATACTCAACCACTGCAAATTCCAGCGGGAAAATGGGAAGACATAACCATGGATTTCATATTTGGGTTGCCAAGAACTAGAAGAGGTCATAATGGTATATGGGTCATTGTTGACCGTTTAACCAAGAGTGCAATGTTTTTGGCGATTAATGAAAATACGCAGTTGGAAACATTGGCGCAGATATACAAGGATGAAGTTATAAGACTTCATGGAGCTCCTTTGTCTATTGTGTCGGACAGAGACCCACGATTTACCTCAAAATTGTGGGAGGCACTACAGGAACGAATGGGGACAAAAATTAAAATGAGTACAGCTTATCATCCCCAGACGGATGGGCAAAGTGAACGAACTATTCAAACCGTAGAAGATATGCTACGATCGTGTGCTCTAGATTTTGGTGGAAATTGGGACGAGCACTTGCCATTGGTGGAGTTTTCTTATAACAACAGTTATCATTCCAGTATTGGGATGCCACCATTCGAAGCTCTGTATGGCAGGAAGTGTAGAACCCCTTTGTGTTGGTTGGAAGCAGGGGAGACTAAAATAACTGGGCCAGAAATTGTAAGAGTAACAAACGAAAAGATCAAAATAATTCAAGCTAATATGAAAGCTGCACAAGATAGGCAGAAGAGTTATGCAGATTTGAAGAAGAGACCTTACGACTTGAAAGAAGGTGATCTGGTAATGCTCAAAGTATCACCGTGGAAAGGCGTAGTCAGATTCGGAAAGAGAGGTAAACTGAGTCCAAGATACATTGGACCTTTCAAGATCTTAAGAAGAATTGGTGAACAAGCTTTCAAGCTAGAGTTACCACGTGAACTGAGTGGTATATAGGGATGGCAACGGGCCGGTTTCGGGCCGGGGATTAACCCTCCCGTCCCCGTCCCCGTTTAAAAAACCCGTCCCCGTCCCCGCTAAAAAAACCGCGGGGATTTAATCGGGGATCCCCATCGGGTAATCGGGTAAAACCGCGGGTAATCGGTATCCCCGTTTAACTTAAATGGTTAATTAAATGGGTAATTTCACCACGGGGAATCCCCGTCACCATTTATATTTAACCGCGAGTTTTGAAAATACATCCAAATTATCAAAATTAAAGCACTTCTAATGTCGTCCAAACTTCAAAATATCAAAAGTAAAAATCCAAACAAAATAACAATACGATCAATAATAGCATTTTTAAACGTTTACAAACTAAATCATTTTTCTTGAGTTTCTTCCAAGTTTCAAATCCACGTCCATAAGTCATGATTCATGACACCCGACTATACCATCATTAAGCGCAATTAGTTGTGACTCCAGATTGCTACAATTACACCAAATAAAAAATTATAAGCCAACAAAAATTAAATAAAAAGGAATGCTATTATATATAACTTGTATATATGTTTACCTCATCGTCATCATCACAATCATATTCAACGCTTTTACAATATGCTTGAGATTCTTGTGAACAAGTTGCTGTATTTATTAATTTATATAACACATCAAATTAACAATATAATTAAAAACGTAAAGGAAACTCATAAGTAAAAGAAATGATTGATTACCTCTTATTTCATGTAATAACCAACTTTGTGCACACATTAACGCTTCCAACGTCATTGGATGAAGACGACTACGATGAGGACTTACCAATCTACCACTTGTGCTAAATGCAGACTCGGACGCAACGGTAGATATCGGAATTGCCAATACATCTCGTGCAATCTTTTGTAATGTTGGATACTTAATACCATTTGTTTTCCACCAAGACAAAATATCAAGTTCTGAGTTTTGTGCCCATACTTTCTCTTGAAGATAACGATCAAGCTCCGACGTGACACCTACAAGAATAAATTTATCCAATTATAAGATAAATAAAACAATGAAAAGATAAATAAAATAAATTGATACCTCCCGTATGATTATCCTCCTCAACGAATGTAAAATAGTCGTTAAAAAAACCCTCGTCTCCTTCACTAGTGTTGTGAGTTGACTCAACACCATCTCGATTTCGTGAACTTCCATTACCATATTCTTCGTATTCTTGGAATACACGATACACAAGCTCCTTTAGTTTTTTTATTTCACCATCCGAATTTTGATAACCATATAGCTTCGGGAAAGCAAATTCCATCACTTTCAACTTGTATCTTGGATCCAAAACTGCCGCGACTCCCATTACCCCATGTATAACTGACCAATATTTATCAAACTTAACAAGCATCTTCTCCGCCATTGCTTTTATTATTTCATCTCGATCTTCACTCCACTTACTCAATGAAAATCTTATCTCACATACGGATGGGAAAAAGAGATTAGCCGTGGGATACTTTGTACCCGAAAACATCAAAGTCACTTTATAAAATAGTTGCAATTTTCCACAAACACTTGAAGCTAACTCCCAATCTCTCTCCGTAGGCAAACATCTATACTGTGCTTCTCTTTGCTTTAGGCGTTTAAAAACATCCTTGTATGCTATAGCAACACTCAACATCATATACGTCGAGTTCCAACGTGTTTTGCAATCAAGAGCCAACTTTTTTGAGCAATCAATTGCCAAATGACGAGCCGATTCCTCAAACCTTTCTATTCTTTTAGGTGTTGCTGTCCAAAATTGAACAGAATCCCTAATTCTCTCAATTCCATCCACAATAACAGATAAACCATCTTGAACTATTAAGTTCAAGATATGGGCGCAACATCTCATATGAAATAACTCTCCTCCTAAAATCAATGAGTTCAAAGACAACTTGTCTAATAATAAGTGAATCAATAGATCGTTGGTGCTACAATTATCAACAGTAACCGTTGATATTTTCCTATCAATGTTCCAATCACATAGAGATTCGTACAACACATCAGCAAGAACTTCAGCGGTATGAGGACAAGGCACGTAAATGAACCTATTAAATAAGTAATTAGCAAGAACTTCAAACACATAGAGATTCATGCAAAAAATCAACAAGAACTTCAAAGTACCTCATTATTCGGCTTTGCATCTCCCAATTAGCATCAACCAAATGTGCTGTGATTGACATGAAACCTTTTTTTTGATTACTTGATGTCCACATATCAGTGGTAACCGCAATCTTGCTTTGATTCTTCTCCAATATACTGAAACAGAAACAACATACATATTAGAAACCAAATAAGCAATAAAAAATTAAATTAAATAACATATAGCACATACCGCATTGTCTTTTGTTTCTCGAAGTCATAAATCTTTACAATTTCATTTTTTAAGGTATTCCGACATGGGACCTTAAATAAAGGTTGAAGGCCATTCACAAACTTTCGAAAACCGTGATGTTCCACTATTATAAGTGGATATTCGTGTAATATTACCATCTCAGCAAGATCTTTTCTTGATTTCTCAGGGTCGAAACTCAAGCAAGATATATTTGTTTTCCCATCCGTTGTTTTTTGCCCCATCTTAAGCACTGTTTGACGTATATCACCACAATTTTTCGTTAAACAACTCTTCATATGATCATGCAAGTGTCGTGTGCCATTCTTACTTTTTCCTCCTAATTTTTTCTTGCAATAATTACACTCTGCCTTTTCCTCACCATTAACCATCATCTTCTCAAAGTGATTCCATACTTCCGAAGTAAGTTTTCTCTTTCTACTCTTACTAACTTCATTGCCATCACCGGTTTGTGTTTCTTGTTCTTCTGAGTGTGAAATAGATGGTCCTTGATTTTCTTGAATCGGTGGAGAAGACTGATTCATGGAATTATTGCTGGCAGCTTCTGATGCTTGTGTTCGTGTATTGGAATTGTTGTTTGTGGGTCGTTGACCTTCCATTATTATATGATCTGGATTCAAAAACCACAAAAACATGTTATGATAATAAACCACAAAAACCTGTTATGAGAATAAACCACAAAACCCTATTATATAAATTGCTTGAATTCAAAATCCAAATCATATTATATGATCTGAAACAAGTATCCAATATTGTAATAAAAGATCAAAATTCAAACCTATAAATTTAAAAAGCATTGCGACGGATGGATTTCCACAGTTATCTAAAATGTGTAGGAGTTGATAATATGCATTGCGTATGTATTAATTTGTAGTAAGGAATGAACATACCTGATTTGATAATCTAAAGTAGCGAACCCAGGAACCAGTCGACTCCCTGTCTCCCTCTTCTTGTTCGATTTGTGAATTGCGACTGTGAGGATGCCGATCTAGAGAGTGGAATACGAATCCCTGGATCAGCCCTTCGTCATTTATACTAACGGATCTTCGGTCGCATCGGAGCGCGAGCTTGGTAACGGAGTCAAACCGTGCGGAAATTGACGGAATAAAGGGTAGGAGATCAGATTGGGCGTTTAGAGCAAGGCGGTGGCGACATACGAGGGAACAACGCTTCCGTTCGCCGGAGCTGAGAAGTGAGAAACCGGAAAACTATGGCTAAACATTCGTCGGGAATTTCAGATGTATATTAGGGATTTGAAATTTTAGGACCGTGAGGGACTAGGACTCTAGGAGAGTGGAATGTTAGTGGACTAGTAGTGGACTAAAGAATATACTAAACCCAAATGTAAAATCCAAAAAGCCTACAAAGTATAAAATAAGCGGGCCGGGTAATCGGGCCGGTTAATCGGGCCGGGTAAACGGTTATATATAAAATACCATCCCCGTCCCCGTCCCCGATAAAAATTATCGGTTTTCCCCGTCCCCGTCCCCGTCCCCGTTTATTGTCCCCGTCCCCGTCCCATTTGTTTCGGTTTTCGGTTTTCCCCGTCGGATCTACCCGGTTTGCCACCTGAGAGACAAGTAGAATTCCGAATTGATCTTGTACCCGGAGCTTCTCCTATCGCCCGTGCTCCATATCGTTTGGCCCCAACCGAAATGCGGGAGTTGATGTCACAATTACAAGAACTGCTTGATAAAGGTTTCATACGCCCCAGTGTGTCACCTTGGGGTGCACCGGTGCTGTTTGTCAAAAAGAAGGATGGTACCATGCGAATGTGTATTGATTATCGCGAGCTTAACAAAATTACCATCAAGAATCGTTATCCGTTGCCACGTATAGACGATCTGTTTGACCAATTGCAAGGTGCTGACTATTTCTCAAAGATTGACCTCCGATCTGGATATCATCAGGTGCGCGTAAGGAACGAAGATATTGAGAAGACTGCTTTCCGCACTCGCTACGGGCATTATGAATTCTTAGTCATGCCTTTTGGTTTGACGAATGCCCCGGCAATTTTCATGGATTTAATGAATAGGGTGTGCAAACCATTCCTCGATAAGTTTGTTATCGTCTTTATTGATGACATTCTTATTTACTCAAAGAATGCAGAAGAACACAAGAATCATCTGAGAACGGTACTGGAAGTCTTAAAGAAAGAGAAGTTATATGCAAAATTTTCGAAGTGCGAGTTCTGGCTGAGGGAAGTGCAATTCCTTGGACACGTCGTCTCAATCCAAGGCATCAAAGTTGATCCCGCAAAGGTGGAAGCCGTGATGAAATGGGAAATTCCCAAGACCCCGACAGAAGTGAGAAGTTTCCTTGGACTCGCCGGGTATTACCGACGATTCATCCAAGATTTTTCACGAGTTGCAGTACCTCTTACGAAGCTAACAAGAAAATGAGTAAAATTTGAATGGGGGGCGGAACAGGAGAAAGCTTTTGGAACATTGAAAGAAAAGTTATGTAATGCACCGGTTCTTACCTTACCGGAGGGAACTGAAGATTTCGTGGTGTACAGTGATGCCTCGAACAGAGGATTGGGTTGTGTACTAATGCAGCGGGGAAAAGTGATAGCGTACGCTTCTCGCCAATTAAAAGAACCAGAAACAAGATATGCAACGCATGATTTAGAACTGGCAGCGATTGTATTTGCACTAAAAATCTGGAGGCATTATTTGTACGGAACAAAATGTACTTTGTACACGGATCACAAAAGCTTGCAGTATGTATTCTCACAGAAGGAACTCGATATGAGGCAAAGTAGGTGGCTGGAGTTAATAAATGATTATGACTGTGAAATCGCCTACCACCCTGGGAAAGCAAATGTGGTAGCAGATGCGTTAAGCAGAAAGTTTCACGAAAAGAAAAGTCAAGAAAGGTTGATGCGGATAGAGCTGAAATCAAGTCTGATAGAAAGGATCAAAGACACGCAAAAGCAAGTATTGGAAAGAGGTGACTTAAAGAAAGAAAAGCTGGGGAAAGATTTAGTATTTGGAGAAAATACGCAAGGATTGAAGATCGTTAGAAACCGCGTATGGGTACCAAAAGCAGGTGGAATCCGGAAGTTGATTCTAGAAGAATCTCATAAGTCAAAGTATTCCATTCATCCTGGAAGTACGAAAACTTATCGGGATCTCAAAGAACAGTATTGGTGGCCGAGAATGAAGAAAAGAATAGTCAAGTATATTTCTAAATGTGCAACCTGTGCACAGGTGAAGGCGGAACACCAAGCCCCGTATGGAAATACTCAACCACTGCAAATTCCAGCGGGAAAATGGGAAGACATAACCATGGATTTCATATTTGGGTTGCCAAGAACTAGAAGAGGTCATAATGGTATATGGGTCATTGTTGACCGTTTAACCAAGAGTGCAATGTTTTTGGCGATTAATGAAAATACGCAGTTGGAAACATTGGCGCAGATATACAAGGATGAAGTTATAAGACTTCATGGAGCTCCTTTGTCTATTGTGTCGGACAGAGACCCACGATTTACCTCAAAATTGTGGGAGGCACTACAGGAACGAATGGGGACAAAAATTAAAATGAGTACAGCTTATCATCCCCAGACGGATGGGCAAAGTGAACGAACTATTCAAACCGTAGAAGATATGCTACGATCGTGTGCTCTAGATTTTGGTGGAAATTGGGACGAGCACTTGCCATTGGTGGAGTTTTCTTATAACAACAGTTATCATTCCAGTATTGGGATGCCACCATTCGAAGCTCTGTATGGCAGGAAGTGTAGAACCCCTTTGTGTTGGTTGGAAGCAGGGGAGACTAAAATAACTGGGCCAGAAATTGTAAGAGTAACAAACGAAAAGATCAAAATAATTCAAGCTAATATGAAAGCTGCACAAGATAGGCAGAAGAGTTATGCAGATTTGAAGAAGAGACCTTACGACTTGAAAGAAGGTGATCTGGTAATGCTCAAAGTATCACCGTGGAAAGGCGTAGTCAGATTCGGAAAGAGAGGTAAACTGAGTCCAAGATACATTGGACCTTTCAAGATCTTAAGAAGAATTGGTGAACAAGCTTTCAAGCTAGAGTTACCACGTGAACTGAGTGGTATACATGATACGTTCCATGTGTGTTATTTGAAAAAGTATTTTGGAAAGAGTGAACTTGTTATCCCTTTGGAAGACTTAAAAGTAACGGCCCCGAATAAGCTCATAGAGGAACCAGAAGCCATGTTAGAAGTGAGAACCAAAAAGTTGAGAAATAAGGAAATTGACTTAGTTTTGGTCAAGTGGAAGCACTCGTCGGGTTCAGACTTAACCTGGGAAACTTTAGAAGACATGAAGAAACGATACTCGAACTTCACGAATTACGAAAAGATTCCGAGGACGAAATCCTCATAAGGGGGAGAGGTTGTAAGAACCCGAGAAAAATTGTATATATATATATATATATATATATATATATATATATATATATATATATATATATATATGTAAAATAATTATGAGTAATAGTAAAGTTATGAGAAAGGGCAAATTAGTCTTTTGTCATATTTTGAACTTTGATGTAAAATATTTTTGTAATTATGGGTATTAATGTAAGAAATTAAAGTATGGTGTAATAAAATTTTAAATATGGTGCCAAATTGGAAGGAAAGAAACTAGAGGGTTGGAAATGAAAATTGAGAACTATAAATAGGAGACAAGTCTCTCCAAGTCTCCAGAAGTTGTAGAAGCATCGGGAGAGAGCTAGAGTGAACGAGAGATTGGGCAGAATTTTGGAAGATTCACGGGATTAGAAGCAAAGATCGAAGATTTGAGAAAGAATTCTTACAACAAAAGGTTAGTAATCAAGCTTTCTAACCTAATTTCTTGTGAGTTCATCCCGGGGACAAACTGAAATCTGAATTCATAGTTATGGTTCAGGTTGTTCCTATGATTTCCTCCATCTAAACAAGTTTAAACAACTAAGTAAACACACAAATCTTAAGGGTGTTGAGAAAGTAGGTTGCTATTGTCAAGGAATTGAGATTTTGATCAAGAACTCTAGATTGTGATTTCTTGTGATCAAATTGATTCCAATGATTTATAATCAGTTCCAGAGGTTATATTGATCAAAATAAACCAGTAGAAACAATTATAAATTGGTAATTTGGATTTTTGGACCAAAATGTCAAAAACGGGTTTTTGTGGAATTTGGGTGGAATCAGTGATTCCAAGGTTAAAAGACTTGTTTAAAAGATGGGTTTTGGTCCTGGAATGAGTCTAAAACGAATAAGTAAGTCATAAAGAGCTTAATATGAAAAAATAGGATTTACAGCACAAAAATCGGACATTCTGGTCTGTATCAGCAGCGCTCGCGCCGCGACGACCACCTTGGTCGAGTCGCGAAGGTTGCAGTCTTCGAGTCGTGACCAGACACTTGGTCGCGTCGCGAAGCATGCAGTCTTCGAGTCGCGACCACACCCTTGGTCGCGTCGCGAGGCGGCGCCAGCAAACCATGCAGTGAGATTTTGAGTTTTTAGATTTCGACCAAAACTTGTCCGTTTGACCTCAAATTTTAAACATAGGTTTATTATGGCCCAAAACTTTGTAGAAAATTGTCGGAACCAAAATACGACTTCCCGAGGGTACTGTAGTAAAATACGCGTATTTCGGGAAAATTTACAAATTAAAGGAAGTTATTGTAATGAGCGTTGTAGCCTAATTATAATTAGTAGTTGCATAGTATGGCACTCTTGTGCTGTAAAATTAATTGTTATATATATATATATATATGAATTGAATATAAATGTATATTTTTCAAATAATAGGTGGTGGTTCAAATACGAATAACCAAGTGAAAGGAAAAGGAGTTCAAGAAGCTAAATAACTCCTGGGTAACTCGAGGTGAGTGTTATGTGGATTTTCGGGTACATAGCAAAAAAAAAATGAATTTTAATTAAAAATGTTTTGGAGTCAAAGTGGTTTTATGACTTTAAAAGTATTTTATGAAAATATGTTTATAATGTGAACGGGAAAAGAATCAGGAATACAGAAAATTAATAATGTGTTTTGCCCATGAAAATGAGTTGCTTAGTATCCGGATAAAGACCACTACCTGCTGCGGTAGGGGTGGCAGTAAGACACTACTGGGATGGTACCTCCCGTCGCGAAGTAGTTGTCTTACCTTGATAGATGAATTCGTTTCATACTATTGGGGAGTAGTTATACGGGTGCGTCTCGTATAAAACCTACGGGTGCGCTCGTAGGAATGTACCATCACAAAATAAGGAATACCTATGGGTGCGCTCATAGGAAATAAAATATTGGGAATTCAAAGTATAATGTTATTATTGAAAAATTGTTTTGGGTCTAAACCCTTAATGCTCACGAGACATTATGTCTCACGTATTTTTTTTAAAATGCTATGTACTCAGGTAAGCGGGAAGGGTGTTAGAAGAGTCGGGTGTGGGACCGTAGTTTCTGCTGTACAAAATATAAAATAAACAGGTTTGAACTGTGGTTTTGATGCAAATTAGTGATACCCCGTTTGTAAAAACTTAAATGGTTTGTATAATTAAATATTGTAATATAAGTTTGGAAAAAAAAATTGTGTAAAAGTTGGGGTGTTACATCATGTATCTCCGTTTAAAGAATATAATATAGTACCATCTTAAAATTACGCATGACAGATTCCATGAAGTAATCTCTAAGTGCGAGTTACTCCAATACACAAATTCCATTAAGTACACATGAGAATTAACGCATCTTTATGCAATGTCCATCTCTATGGACAATCTACTAATACCACATGACAATCTTAAATCACTACTCATTTCTAAAAGTATGACCGAATGTGGAGGTTTTTAATTATTTAATTGTCCAGGAAGTAAAAAAAACTGTCAAATTGGAACACAGTGATAAACTAATGAAATGACTGCCTTACACATATATTAAGTTCTCCAACAAATAATCGTTAAATCAGATAAAATTTTACATTACAAAAGTTCCCAACACAAATCAAACTAGACTAACCACACTCAAGCCAATTCACTTGTAAATCTAATACATATGGAGTTAGCATGATGATATTGCCTGGTCTGAGACATTGGCTTAGTGATCATATCTGTTATTTTTCCTCATATGATGCAACTCAATTAACTGTGATATGTCTTTTGGTAAGAACCCGGATCCTGACTGCGTACATGAACCGTCTATGTTAGTTTGGAAGCTTGTATTTGTGTAATCCTTTACACTAAGCTCTTCCATACATAACCATCTCTGTTAGTTTGCCACCCTATTCATTTGAGATTAGGAAAGCTAAAAACACCCTAATTTTTATAAACCATTCTATAACATGGCACTTTACTAAATTCGAATTCAAATATGCAAAAAAATGTGAAGAAAAACTTGTTTACATTATAAGTAGTTGGTAATACAAACTTGATAAACTTTAGGTCATGTTATTTTTAATACATTTTATTAAATATTTTTAAAATATAAGATGTCGTCTTTGTTATTTAAGTCATGTAATGGTGTAATCCCCAAAAGAACCATATAGTTAATATAAGGGTTATCATTTAAGCATATTGGGTTGTCTATATGACGAATGGTGTTCCACGACAGCGAAAGGCAAAATATGGATTAGCTTGATGATCTTGATGATAATAAACACCATTTAAATAAATTATATATAGGGTCAGTCTGTTGATTTTGAAGGCCCTGTGCGAATAATAAAAAAGGGACCCTAAATATATTTTCTCTTAACGATTAAATGGAATTTTACCTGGTATTGGTAACGGATTTTTGCAAAGAATTAACGACAGATAAGTAATTTAAAATGACTTTTTTAGCAATGGTAATATTCTGTCACTAATCCGTCGCAAATGATTTTTAACGACGGATTTTTCATTCACTAATATACTAAACGTAATTTTTTTCGGGCTCCCTAGACGACACGGGTCATGTGCAGTCACACACATTGCATCCCCTTAGGGTCGGCCCTGATTATAGATTATCATTGTATGTCAAGTCCTTCAAATACATTTCTTATTTTGGATGATGGATGATCGTTCACGTGGGACCAACATATTATACGCGAATATATTATTCATTGTTAACGCTATTACAATTATGTGATATGTCTTTTTTGGCTTTTCGAATATTATTTCTTAACAAAAAATTTTATGTGACAAATTTATAAATATCACATTCTGAGTTGTCATAGACAAATAATTTCTTTTTGCGGTTTCTAACATCATTAAGAAACTTTGGCATTTTCAAGTTTACAAGTAGTCTCAAGTAATTCATAAAAAATAATAATCAATATTACAATTAGAAATGGCAATCAGTTTTATTATAGATCATATTCATAAAAGAATTGAAATGTTAATTAAAGATCAAATTAATAATAAAAAATAAAAATATATAAAATCCGGTAAGAAACCTCCAATTGATTCCTCCGTTAGTTTAGGTTGGCAGTTTCTCATATCCACTGTCATGTGCTGTCTCTTTATTGCTTTTTAAATTTTAATTTCTGTTCTTATTTTTCAAAATATTATGCTTTTATCTATCCTATTTTGATGTTTCTTAATTAAAGATATAACTTCTATCAAAAGCATTAATCACTAAAATAATTAAAATAAATGGTGTCATGTCATCCAATGGAATCATTTCAAGAATATTACGAAATGACCGTATATTTCTAAGATGACTTGTCTGAAAGTTGGTTAATCTCATAAAATTAACATGAGTAATTGTATTGATTCCTACCTTTTATTTCTATCCATATTCCTATCTATGTGAAATTATGACAAGTGTCATATTTAATAAAACTAATAATATTTTAAGACTCATGTCACAATTTCACATGGGTAGAAAGATTGATAGGAATAAAAGGTAGGAACAAAAACATTTTCTCAATTATCATACGTATTTCTCAGTACAAAAGAAATATGAGAGGTTTCATATCCTCCTAATAAATCTTCCTAATATTTTTTTAATCATTAGATCAATAGAAGTGTCAAAAACAATGGATGACATTAAGAGAAAGAATTAGTAAATTTCACATGTCCTTATATAGATAGATAGGAAGATGAATTAGGATGATTTAATAGGAATAAATAGAAATTTCCAAAAATATATTTGTTGTTTTAGTGTAATCGGTCCCGCAAACTTTCACGGGGTTTTCTCGAGTTCAAACTTCATACGGTAGTGTGCAAACAATTTGGCAACAAAATTATATATAATGTAATATCTGCAATTTAAGGTTGAAAGTTTTAATAATAAAATTAATCATAATTTATTTAAGAAATGTTAATATATGTTATTTTCACAAACAGGAAGGTTCGTGGTTTAGGAGGAAGTACAATGTATGTAACTTGTATCTACGGCTATGCGACATACATCCAACACCATCGGCGTGGGTATGAGCTGTAGGGTAGCAACGGCAAGAACATCGACCCGTCCAGGTGTGGACCACGCCGCCGTTGTGTCTCGTGGGTGTAGCAACGGGAGGCAACGGCTGGATTTTGAACGTTTTAGTAACCGTTGGAGCATGTGACCGTTTGAATAAAAAATTACTTTTTTTAATTTACCAACTACAAATATATATATATATATATATATATATATATATATATATATATATATATATATATATATATATATATATACACACACACACACACACACACACACACACACACACACACACACACACAAAATCAGATATTTTTTACACCATATTTCACTCTCAAATCAATTTAAAAAATATGCCGGATTTAGAAAATACGGAACAATATTCTTTATTGTCATTGAATGATGAAACATTTTTTTCCTATGCCCGTGACTGCGATAGCACGATTTTTCCGTCGACGAAGGCAAAATGTAGTTCCCGTTCGAACGACTAGAAAGTCTATAAATAGAGATCGAGCGGCTGGACATGACCGCCTAGTACGTGATTACTTTATGGATGATTGTTTATATGACGATAAATATTTCAAGAGACGGTTTCGTGTGAAGAAATCACTTTTCCTTCGTTCAGCTAACGATTTGTCGGAGAATTATGAATTTTTTCAATTGTGATAGGCATGGTAGAGGGAGAAGGGGGTTTACTACTTATTAGAAGGTAACTGCGAAACTTCGGCTTTTAGCATTGGGCGTGACTTCAATCGCAACAAATGAATACTTGAAGATGTTTGAGAGAATAGCATGCAAATGTACGCATTTGTTTGTTGAATATGTTATTGAGCTTTACATCAACATATATTTGCACAAGCCGGAGAGAAGTGAAGTAGAAGAGTTGTACGTGGCACATCACGCAGCACACGGGTTCCTAGGAATGCTCGGCAGTCTTGATTGTGCACACTGCGATTGGGAGAATTGTCTAACGACGTGGCGATGACAATTCACGTGAGGCGATCATGGAGTGTCAATGATAATACTAGAAACGGTCACGTCACATTAACTATGGATTTGACATACGTTTTTTTGGTCTACCTGATAGTTTGCAATACTTCGCAAGAGTTATGAAAATACATAGCGCTGAAACACACGACAATCTTCGCTACAATTTGACAGTATCTATATGAAAATCGGGACGATAACGACGGCGATGAATGACTTTTAGTTTTTAATTACGTAATTTTAGTTGTGTAATTATTAATTTCAACTTTATGCAATTTTTAATTTTTAGGTATGTAATTCTTAATTTTTAGTTTATGTAATTTTTATTTTTAAATTAGGTTTTAATGAACTTTTAAAAAATAATGTAATTTGAATTTTATAAAATTTTCTATTTAAAAATTATCAAAAAACTAATAATTTAAGTGATGTAGAGTAATGGGTATTTACTTGGTGGTGTGGTAGTGAAGTAAAGATGATGTGACAATGATGTAGCATCACTTTTGATGTAAGTGAAAGTAAAACATACCTCATAGTCTAATATATGTTATGTTTGGGCCTTTAAATTGACAAAATTATTTAAATGGTTATTGAGTATTATAAAGAGTCATAATTGTCATAACCTCTTTTTGATGAAAATAGTTCTTATGGTTTTCATTTTATTGTGTAGTCGGTCTCTGAATCATATAGAATGACTCTTGTAACCTTTTTGCATTTATTTTATTTTTTAATTGATTTTATTTATAATGAAAGAAAATAAATAACCCTACCCCCTCTCCTCCATCCCCACCTCATCCCCCATAAAATCCCTTAAGCTATTGACGACCAGACTTAGCTTCTTCCCTCATCTTCTTCATTTACTTGAAAACCATCATCAAATTCTCCACATCCACCAAAGCCCTAAAATGTTGCCAACTGAAAACTCCCACCAATCAATCCTCTGTTTCAGACCCTAAAAAGCAAGTTTCCGTCACAACCCTAGTTTCGATGAGACATTTGACAAGGCGCTAAAGAATCTTATAATCCAAAGGTTGATGTTGATACTTGAAGATGTAGTAGCAATAATGAAGCGAATGAAAACACAAATTCACGTCGTAAGGAGGATAATCTATATATGCACGTAATAAGATATACAATTGCAGGAGATTTGAGTCAATCCAAATAAATATACTTTTTAATGTTATTGATATAGATATTTTCTTAAAAATATTTTTTGTGATGTATTATTTGAAAATTTTGAAAAATGTTTTAAACGATAAATTTGAAAAATATTATTAGTTATTGAGGTTGGTGTAACACCAAATACTTGTGATAAGTATTCGAAAGTTAATTCTAGAAAAAAAGGGTAATTTGGTCATTTGACCATTTAAAGGACCAATTATGTAAAAATATTGTTTGCTTGTGGCAAAAGTATAAGGAATGAAAGTTTCATTGTAATAAAATGTGAGAAAAGTGCCAAAAGTTCAAAAAAATGGACTTTGAGGACTAAAATGCAAATTCTGGAAATATAAAAGCTAGAACATTCTCTCATTTGTTGAGTTGAACATTTGGAAGATACGGGAGAGGGTTTTGATCATACGATTTCTGGAAAAAAAGTCAAGAAGATTGAAGAATGAATTGAAGAAAGGTTTGGAAGATTTGAAGTTTCCAAGCAAAAGGTTAGTAATTGTATTTCTAACCTAAGTTCTTGAGTGTTCTTAATGAAATTAACTTGATGACTGAAATTTCAGTCATGAATTATGTGTTTTAATGGCTTAATACTTCTAATAAGTTATGTTTTAAGAACATAACTCAAGAATTTGGAAGTAGGTTGTTATTTTGAAGATTGGTAATTTTGATCAAGAACCTTAGATTGTGAGTTCTTGTGATTAACTGGATTTTTATGGTTTATAATGAGTTCCAGATGTTATAATGACTGAAATAAATCAGTAGAAGTAATTAAAACTTGATAATTTCGGTTTTGGACCAAAAATGTGAAAAACGGGAATTTGTGGAAATGGATTGGAATCACCAATTTCATTGCTTAAAACTTGAAGTAAATGAATGGTTTTGGTCCTGGAACAAGTTCCTAGTGATTAAGTCAAGAATTAAGGACTTAACAAGAGAAAATGGGACTTTATAGCAAAAATCGGAACTTCCTGGTCTGTACAGCAGCAATCGTGTAATACCTTAATTTTAAATTACAGTATAATTATGTTAAATATATATTTATACGAGATTAGATGAGTTAAAAACGTGAGTTAAAACGAAAAGATGAAATTGACCCTTAAAGGTCGTGTTGGCTAACCCGGGTCGTGTAAGTGCCTTAGAATATCAACGAAGTGGAAATAAACCAAACCAAACCAAACCCGGGGCGGATTTTTAAACCCAGGTCGAGTTAGGCTGAAACCCGGATCGAGTGATTAGGCCGGGTCGGGTTCCGTCAGGAAAAAGAAAAGGGTTTAGCGTAAACCCGGGTCGGGCTGTCAAACCAGGGTCGGGCTGCGGGGTTGAGCCCGGGTCAGGCTGTCGGACACGGGTCGGGTTTCGTGCCGACCCCACCCCTTTTATATCGCGATTTCACGCATTTGTTGGGTTATTTCCGAGCCAAAACCTCTCTCTAACCCTAGATACATTCCTCTTTCGTTCTTGGACCAAGTTGGAAGGCTAAATCGAGTTGGATTAAAGTGATTTTCGATATTTAGCTTATTGAAGGTAAGGTATTCACTTTTATCCTTTTTGAAAGATTGATTTTGGTCATTTGAGTTGGGTTTCGAGTTGTGGTAAAGAACCACCTAAGAATGGTTGGAATTTGAACATATACACTTGGTTAGATGTGTTGAATGATTCTAAGTTCTTGATTTCAAGGTTAATGAGTTTGATTTCTAAGGTTTCAAACCCTAGATACTCAAATCCGAGAATATACTTTGAATTAGCTTATATATTGATAGTAGGTTGTTATTATATGTTATATAGAGTCCTTGATGTGATTGTTATGAAGTTTTAACGGTTGATTTGGTATAAAACCTCTAAATTGGAGGTTTTGAACCTTATAGTGTATGATGTTCATAGATGATGATCTTGTTAGCTATAAATTCTTGGTCTAATGAGTTAGATATGGTTAAATTGTTTTGAGAATGTTGAAGTATGATATGTAATATCGTTTTGAGCAGATACACATAGGAGGGAAGGAGATACACGAGGCACAGGTGGACCCCGGACTGAACAGACATCAGGTGAGTAGTTATAATTCATTATAAATAGTTTGATTATAACTAAATTGACTTATTGTACATCTTAATTGGTTGAGATAACCAATTAACCTGACTTAAACAAGATTGAGAATTTCTTGTTGATGTGATTGCTTAGCTTGGTTGAATACATTCAATGACTGATATAGTCATTGAAACAGAGATCTGTGATTTAAATTGTGGAAATTTTGATAACTATTAGATTGATTTCTAAACCTTGATATATTTTCTCACTGAGCTTAATTAGCTCATAAAAGTAGTTATATGGTTTGCGTTATAGGAGACAGGGGTAAGAAGATAGCAGAGGGATGATTGCATGGATATGAGACTAGACTTGAACTGTTTGTAAACCTGAATACACTTTTGTATAGTTTTGTAAACGGTCTTTTGTAAACCAGTTTTTGGACCTGTTGTTTAAAAGTACTTGTTCTTTGATTTCTACTTGTACTTTTGTTGCTTAATCTTGATTATACCATGATCACTGTGTTTATTTTTGAGTGATTATGATGTAATCCAGAGATAAGAAACTGGGTGTTACAAGTTGGTATCAGAGCAAGGGTTTGAGTGAATTAGACTTTAAAGAGTAAACTCTAAACTCAAACTATTAAAGAGAAGTCCCATTTTGTCCTTATGCAATCATTCTTTAAAACACACATTATGAGTATGTGTGTTATTCCGAGAATTTTGATGAGATACGAGATACAAAAAGAGTATTGAGATAAACGAGATTATAACGAGTTAAATTTCTTTTCAGCCTCATTATGAGTTATGGAAAGGAGAAAGAGGGAGGTGATCACCGAGATGAGCATTCGGGATCACAAGATCAAAGACTGGGGCGCCAGTCTGAAGGCGAGAGACCGCCTGAGTTAACAACATCACTACAAGAGTTGATTGCTGCAGAGGTAGCAAAAGCAGTTAAAAGTTTATTGCCTACTCTAGTGAGACCTCAGACGGAGGTGACGGATAGAGATGATCGAGACAGACCTCCTATCACACCTGTGGTTGGGAGGGGGCAGAGAGAGCCGGTTACTATACATACTGAAGTTGGAGGATCGGGTGAACCAAAAGGTTGTAGTTATGAGACGTTCCGCAAGTGTAAACCGAATGATTTCTTTGGTACTGATGATCCTATTATTGCACGAAATTGGCTGACACATATCGAGAAAGTCTTCCGTACGAGCAAGTGTGCGGAAAAAGATAAAGTTGAGTTTGCTACAAACTGTCTGCACAAAGATGCTCAATTCTGGTGGGAGAACATAAACCTTGATATAAAGAAAGGATTGGAACCAGAACCAACTTGGGAGGAGTTCAAAATGAAGTTTATGAAGGAGTATTGTTCAAATACTGCAATGAAAAGTTTAGAAGAAGATTTTCTGAGATTACAGCAGGGAACGCGGTCAGTACAGGAGTATACGACAGAGTTCAACGAAAAAGCCAGATTTGCTGCTCATCAGGTAGATACTGAAGAAAGGAAGATTGATAGGTATCTGTGGGGATTGAGGACCCAGATACGAGAGTTCTTACAGAGTTCTAGCTTTACAAATTATCAGCAGATTGTCGAGGCAGCCAAATCTCGAGAAAAAGAACTGCGGAGGCAAGATAGTGAAAGGAAGGGGGACCAAGGAAGTGGAGGCCAGAAGAGGAAATGGGAAGGAAGACCTGAGGGTAGTTCTCAAAAGTAGCCAGTTCCGAGTTATCAATATCGAGGTGATCCAAGAAAAACTGAGAACAAGTGGTGTGATAAATGCCGTCGAAAACATGCTGGAAATTGTGATTCGAACACCCCATCTCTTATGTGTTATCAATGCGGGAAGACAGGGCATATGGCTCGAGATTGCTTGGAGAAAAATCGTGTGTGTTTCAATTGCGGGGAGAGCGGTCATATTCGGCCGGACTGTCCAAAACCGAGAACCGATTCCCATCGCGAGACTCCGAGGGCGGGACGAGGTGATAATCGGGGCGATAGACGAGATAGAGGTGGTGGAAATGTTAGAACTCGAGCTTTCCAGATGACCGTGGAAGAGGCTAGAGAGCGACCAGATGTGATTACAGGTATTTTTAGCCTGAACTCTCTTCGAGCTCGTATGGTGTTTGACTCTGGTGCATCAATTTCTTTTATATATGTACCTTTCGCGTCTCGAATTATTGTGCCGGTGTCTAAAATGAGTGAGAGCTTAATAGTTGATATTGCTGACGGGAGAGATGTTATAGTAAATACCGAGTATATAAATTGTCGGCTTGAAATCAATGGGATTTCTTTCCTTATTGATTTGAAGCCGATGAGTACTCGTGCATTTGATGTAATAGTTGGAATGGACTGGTTAGATAATAATAGGGCAAATATGGATTGTCACGGAAAGATTATTTCTGTGAGAACTCCAAGCGGGTCTCAGACGTTAATACGAGGCGAACGTCGCTTTCAACATATTCCGGTTGTATCTTTCGCGAGAGCGCGAAGGTATACCGAAAGAGGTGCTCTTTTGTTTATGGCACATGTTGCCCCAATTAAAACCGAACATTCCACTGTGAAGGATGTTGAGATAGTAAGAGATTTTGCTGATGTTTTTCCTGATGATCTTCCGGGCTTACCGCCAAATCGTCAATTGGAGTTTGTTATTGAATTAGTTCCTGGAGCGAAACCGATAGCTCGAGCACCCTATCGATTGGCGCCATCTGAGATGGAGGAGTTAAAGAAACAACTACAAGAACTTTTAGATCGCGGTTTTATTCGTCCGAGTTCGTCTCCGTGGGGTGCGCCGATACTGTTTGTTCGAAAGAAGGATGGTTCTATGCGTATGTGCATAGACTATCGCGAGTTAAACAAGATTACTATGAAGAATCGTTATCCCTTACCGAGAATAGATGATTTATTCAATCAATTGGAGGGAGCGGTATATTTTTCAAAAATTGATTTGTGATCGGGATATCATCAGCTAAGAGTAAGAGAATCTGACGTCTCGAAGACAGCATTTCGCACCCGGTACGGTCATTATGAGTTTTTAGTAATGCCGTTCGGTTTGACGAATGCCCCAGCGGCTTTTATGGATCTGATGAATCGAGCTTGTCATCCATTTTTAGACAAGTTCGTAATAGTGTTTATTGACGATATTTTGATTTATTCCAAGAGTTGGGAGGAGCACAAACAACATTTACAGTTGATTCTAAATCTTCTTCGTAAAGAAAAATTGTATGCAAAATTTTCGAAGTGCGAGTTTTGGATGCAAGAGATCCAGTTTCTTGGTCATGTGATAAATAGAGAATGAGTTAAAGTGGACCCTGCTAAGATAGAAGCAGTGATGAGTTGGGCACCACCCAAAAATCCGACTGAGGTTCGGAGCTTTTTGGGACTAGCTGGCTATTATCGACGATTTATTGAGAAATTTTCGAGTATTGCTTTGCCCTTAACAAGGCTGACCAGAAAGACAGAGAAGTTTATCTGGGCTGAAGCACAACAAGAAGCTTTTGAGAAACTGAGACAGGCATTATGCGAAGCTCCGGTGTTAGCTTTACCTCAAGGTGTGGAAGACTTTGTCCTTTTTACTGATGCTTCACAGATCGGTCTTGGATGTGTATTAATGCAAAGGGGACGAGTAATTGCGTATTCGTCTCGACAGCTGAAGCCTCATGAGCAAACTTATCCAGTACACGATTTGGAGTTAGCCGCCATTGTTTTTGCACTAAAAATCTAGCGACATTACCTTTATGGTGTGAAGTTCCAGATATATTCAGATCATAAGAGTTTAAAATATTTGTTTGATAAAAAAGAGCTAAATATGAGACAACGAAGATGGATGGATCTTTTGAAAGATTATGAGTGTGAAATACTTTACCATCCTGGTAAAGCAAATGTAGTGGCAGATGCGTTAAGCCAAAAAGAACCACCTATTCGAATCATTTCAGCTCGAATGGGAGTGGTTAGTAAATTACCAGAAATGATTCGACGTGCCCAGAGAGAAGCCAATGACATGAAGAGTGAGAGAATGGTTGGCTATGTAGATAAACTAGTTGAAAATGCACAAGGAGTGAAGACTTTTCAAGGGCGAGTGTGGGTTCCAAAATACGGAGAAACGAGACAGCTGTTACTTGAAGATGCACATTGTACACGGTATTCAATCCATCCAGGTAGTACAAAGATGTATAGAAGTTTAAAGCCGTTTTACTGGTGGCCGGGAATGAAACGTGATGTTGGGAGATATGTGGAGAAGTGTCTGACTTGTTTACAAGTCAAGGCAAATCATCAGAGACCATACGGGTTAGTTCAACCACTACCTGTACCGAAGAAAAAGTGGGATGAGATTTCTATGGACTTTATCACCAAATTACCCCGAACTCCACGAGGATTCGATTCAATATGGGTAATAGTTGATAGGTTGACTAAATCAGCACAGTTTATTCCTATACGAGAAGATTACCAAGCGTCCAAATTAGCAGAGATCTATGTTAGAGAGGTGATGAAACGACACAGAGTACCTACCTCTATAGTCTCCGATCGTGACAGTCGTTTTACTTCTCATTTTTGGCAAAGTTTTCAAAAACATTTGGGAACTAAAACCTTAATGAGTACGGCTTATCATCCGCAGACTGATGGTCAAACCGAGAGAACTATTCAGACGTTAGAAGATATGCTTAGAGCTTCGGTGATTGATTTTGGAGGTAGTTGGGACGATCATCTACCTTTAGCCGAATTTACATATAACAACACCTATCATTCCAGCATACAGATGGCACCTTTTGAAGCTTTATATGGTGCACCGTGTCGAACACCAACTTGCTGGACAGAGATGGGAGAGAAACCATTAGCGGGACCAGAAATTGTAGCTGAAACTGAAGAAAAGATACAAAGCATTCGTGAGCATATGCGAGTAGCTCAAAACCGCCAAAAACAATATGCAGACAAGAGAAGAAAGCCATTAGAGTTCCAAGTTGGAGACATGGTGATGTTAAAAGTGTCCCCGTGGAAGGGAGTAATTCGTTTTGGTAAAAGAGGGAAGTTGAGCCCGAGATTTATCGGACCCTTTCAAGTCTTGGAAAGGATTGGAGCAGTTGCATACAAACTTGAACTTCCTGATGAGTTACGAGGTATTCACAATGTGTTCCACGTGTCACACCTTAGAAAAACATTACATGATAAAGCTATACAAATACCTTTGGCCGGAGTTCAGTTAGACGAAAAATTGAGATATCAAGAGATGCCGGAAAGAATCTTAGACAAAAAGATCAAAAAGTTGCGAAATAAAGAGATTGGCGTGGTCAAGGTACAATGGCGACATCATAGAGGAACAGATGTCACTTGGGAAGCCGAAGAAGAGATGCGGTCAAAGTATCCCTTTCTGTTTCAAGAGATTCCGAGGACGGAATCTTCTGAAGGGGGTAAGAATTTGTAATACCTTAATTTTAAATTATAGTATAATTATGTTAAATATATATTTATACGAGATTAGATGAGTTAAAAACGTGAGTTAAAACGAAAAGATGAAATTGACCCTTAAAGGTCGTGTTGGCTAACCCGGGTCGTGTAAGTGCCTTAGAATATCAACGAAGTGGAAATAAACCAAACCAAACCAAACCCGGGGCGGATTTTTAAACCCAGGTCGAGTTAGGCTGAAACCCGGATCGAGTTATTAGGCCGGGTCGGGTTCCGTCAGGAAAAAGAAAAGGGTTTAGCGTAAACCCGGGTCGGGCTGCGGGGTTGAGCCCGGGTCGGGCTGTCGGACACGGGTCGGGTTTCCTGCCGACCCACCCCTTTTATATCGCGATTTCACGCATTTGTTGGGTTATTTCCGAGCCAAAACCTCTCTCTAACCCTAGATACATTCCTCTTTCGTTCTTGGACCAAGTTGGAAGGCTAAATCGAGTTGGATTAAAGTGATTTTCGATATTTAGCTTATTGAAGATAAGGTATTCACTTTTATCCTATTTGAAAGATTGATTTTGGTCATTTGAGTTGGGTTTCGAGTTGTGGTAAAGAACCACCTAAGAATGGTTGGAATTTGAACATATACACTTGGTTAGATGTGTTGAATGATTCTAAGTTCTTGATTTCAAGGTTAATGAGTTTGATTTCTAAGGTTTCAAACCCTAGATACTCAAATCCGAGAATATACTTTGAATTAGCTTATATATTGATAGTAGGTTGTTATTATATGTTATATAGAGTCCTTGATGTGATTGTTATGAAGTTTTAACGGTTGATTTGGTATAAAACCTCTAAATTGGAGGTTTTGAACCTTATAGTGTATGATGTTCATAGATGATGATCTTGTTAGCTATAAATTCTTGGTCTAATGAGTTAGATATGGTTAAATTGTTTTGAGAATGTTGAAGTATGATATGTAATATCGTTTTGAGCAGATACACATAGGAGGGAAGGAGATACACGAGGCACAGGTGGACCCCGGACTGAACAGACATCAGGTGAGTAGTTATAATTCATTATAAATAGTTTGATTATAACTAAATTGACTTATTGTACATCTTAATTGGTTGAGATAACCAATTAACCTGACTTAAACAAGATTGAGAATTTCTTGTTGATGTGATTGCTTAGCTTGGTTGAATACATTCAATGACTGATATAGTCATTGAAACAGAGATCTGTGATTTAAATTGTGGAAATTTTGATAACTATTAGATTGATTTCTAAACCTTGATATATTTTCTCACTGAGCTTAATTAGCTCATAAAAGTAGTTATATGGTTTGCGTTATAGGAGACAGGGGTAAGAAGATAGCAGAGGGATGATTGCATGGATATGAGACTAGACTTGAACTGTTTGTAAACCTGAATACACTTTTGTATAGTTTTGTAAACGGTCTTTTGTAAACCAGTTTTTGGACCTGTTGTTTAAAAGTACTTGTTCTTTGATTTCTACTTGTACTTTTGTTGCTTAATCTTGATTATACCATGATCACTGTGTTTATTTTTGAGTGATTATGATGTAATCCAGAGATAAGAAACTGGGTGTTACAAATCGCGACGCGACCACATGGTGGCTCGCGACGCGAAGTCGTGACAGAATGCCATTGAGCTTCCTGTTAAAATTTTGAGCAATTTCCAAGTTTGATTTTGATGCTAGGTTTGTTCGTTTGACCTGAAATTTTAAACATAGGTCTAAAATGGTATGAAACTTCATGGAAAATTATTAAAATGAGAATACGACCTCCCGAAGGTACTGTAGTAAAATACGCGTATTTCGGGAAGTGTATTAAATTTTTATAATGATGGTTATTGATCGAAAATGATTGGAAATGGTCCCCAATTATGTTATATTGGACTCTTATGTATTAGTATAACGACCCAAAAATCTCGAATTTATATTCGAGAAAATACGTAAAGAAAAGACTAAAAATATTTTGAAAGTTTTAAAATAATTTACTTAGAAATGTGGTAAAATACCAAAAGTTTGGAAAAAGATGGTGAGAAAGGGCAAAATGGTCATTTGATATCCAAATGACTTTTAAGTAAGGAAAATATAATTTTTGGAGTTTATATATAATGAAATAAAATTTTGACACCAAATAATGGTGATAAGTATTTGAAAGTTAATTCTAGTAAAAGAGGGTAATTTTGTCATTTTACCATAAAGGGGTAATTTGGTCATTTGCCCATGTATAAGATTTATTATAAAAGTATAATTCTAGTTTGGACCAAAAATGTAACAAATAAAACATAGTGTAATAAGAGTTGGGTTCTAGTGTTAAAAATATGAAGAAATTAAGTCCAGGGGCTGTTTTGTCATTAAGCCAAAGTTGGAAAAATATAAAAATGGGAAAATATCTCATTAATAATCATAATTTCTGAAGATGGTTCTAGAGAGGATACGGGAGAAAACGATTTCTAGGATTCATGAAGAAATTGAAGCAACTATCTTGGAATTGAAGAATTCCAAGCCAAAGAAGGTTAGTAAACATGATTTTAGAGTTGTTTAACCCATTTCCCGTAAGCAAGTTACTGTAGCTTTGAGATTTTAGTGGCTAGAGGAGGATTATCCTATGATTCCTAGTCTTAACTTGTGTCTTAATCACTACCTAAACCTAGTTTAACCATTGAAAGTGTTAAAAATCAAGAAATAAGAATTTTAGCTCAAGAACCCTAGAAATGGGTTTGTGAAATTGAAAGTGATTTTTATTGTTTTGTTAGGTTCTAATAATCACTTAAGATGTATAAATACATTCCTAAGTGATTGATTTCAAAAATTTGCATTTTTGGGAAAAATTATCAAAAACGGGATTTTATGAAAATAAATCAAATTATGAGTTTGAAACTGATTGTAAATGATCTAATAAGTCTAAAGTGTCATAAAAGACATGAGAAATCAATTCCAATCTTGGAAATTCATTAAAATGATTTTTTTTGAGTAAAAATGAGTTTTTGGGGATGATTTCAATCAAAAGTGGTGAAATTGAAGAAACTATGGTTTAGATGTATAAAGGAGTTGTTATTTTAGTCCTAGAATGATTCTAAACTAATTAAGTCAAGTATTAAGAACATATCTTAAAAATCATCAAAGTATGTTGCTATTGTTGAAAAATTGGAATTTTGTCAAAAGCCTTAGAATTCAATTTTATATGATCAAATTAATCCTAAAGGGTTTTAATGAGTTCCATATGTGGTATTGTTAAAATAAAGCAGTAGAAATGATTAATTTCAAACAAATTCGGTTTTTTGGATCAAAAATGCAAAAACGGGAATGTTTGGAAAAGTAATCAAAATCTATGATTTTTATGATTAAAGACATGAAGTAAATGAATGGTTTTGGTCTTGGAACAAACCCTAGGGATTAAGTCATGTATTAAGGGCTTAATATGGGAAAATGGAAATTTGTAGCATAAAAATTGGGCAATTCTGGGCTGCTGTTCAGCTGGCGCGGTGCGCCCCTCCTTGGGCGCGGTGCGCCCAGCGGCAGATTGAAAATGCAGTTTTCTCAATTAGTCTCCTGCCAAGCCCAAATGGATTTTGAGTTTTGATCTTAAACTTGTCCGTTTGACCTCAAATTTTAAACATAGGTCTAATATGTTATGAAACTTCATGAAAAATTGTTGGAATCGAAATACGATCCCCAAGGGTACTGTAGCAAAATACGTATAAAATACAACTTAACTAAAGTTGGTCATTTAAAAGTTATAGACTTATTATGACCCAAGATAGTATTATAAGGACTCTAATGAGTTATAGAATCAGTTAGCATTAATGTTAATGTATAATATGTTAATTATAGGTCCATGCCAAGTGACTAATGGATCAAAAGTGTATAAATACAAGGAACGTGTAGCCAATTTTCTAGCAATACGTGAGGTGAGTACATGCAGTATTTTTACCCATTCTGGGGTACATGGCAAGTAAGTATTTTCAAGATTT
Organism: Cichorium intybus; assembly: GCA_023525715.1. Taxonomy (NCBI): domain Eukaryota; kingdom Viridiplantae; phylum Streptophyta; class Magnoliopsida; order Asterales; family Asteraceae; genus Cichorium; species Cichorium intybus. The sequence goes on from CM042009.1 coordinate 38,511,421, forward strand.
CTTATAAAATCTTATATGTGAAATTATATGCAAGAGTTTTATTTCTAACTTATTTGTGAAAGTATAATGCTATAATTGAAGATATGTTTTGAACTATAAGTCAAATTAAGTGAAAGTATATATTGGCTTATGAGTCAATTATGTGAAAGTAAGTTTTGGTCTATGAACCAATTATGTGAAAGTACATGTTTAATACAAGTTATACATGTTTGAAAGTATGGATAGGTATATAGCCATAAAATGTTTAAGAAATATGTTTTGGTTACAAACTTTATATGTTTTCAAGTTTGAAAGGACATATAGCCACAATATCTTTGGAAAATTATAAATTTGGCATCTAGCCATAAAGACAGAAAGTAATGAAGTTTAGCGCTTAGCCATAAGTTATATGTATGTATGTAATGTTCAAGCAAGCAGAAAATGTTTTGTATGACTGATAATTGTAGCAAGCAGCGTTAGTAAGGGAACTATGTTCCAACCTTCCCGGGTTAGGTAAGGGGTCTACTGGGGACAAGCCCCATCGCGAAGTAGACTGCCTCAGCACTTCTATGGTGAGGATTGATCCGTTCTTTCTAGCCATAGAGACTTGGGGTATCACTTATAGTGATTAAAGCCCTAAGTATAAAAATCCAGCAAGCTTATAAAACCAGTCAAAGAAAGTAATAAAGATATTAATTTTGTAAAGTATGTCATAAAATGATTTTGAAAAGTAAAGAATTATAGTATGTTGTCATTTTAAAGTTTTGAAAGAAGATATTTTTACAAGGTATGATATGTAATGATTTTGAAAAGTGTAGAGCTATGGCATGATATTATTATAAAACTTGAAAGATGTTTTTATGTTATAAGTTTTATAAAAAGGTTGGAACAGAAATTAAAAGTTTGAGTCTAAAACTCATGTAACTCACGAGACAATTTTTGTCTTACGTATTTTATGTTTTGCCATGTATTCCAGGTCTATATAAGTTGCTATCGATGGGATGAAGTTTAGCTGGAGTGGAGCTTAAGTTAGCTCCTATATTGGACTCAAGGTTAAATCCTTCTTGCTTACTATGGTTAGCTTGATGTGAATTTGTACACCCACAGTTTTTTAACATATAAATAATCGGTTTTTGATAAACTGTATTTTTGTAATCATGTATATATACGAAAAACCATAGTATTTGCAAACAGTAGAAATGGGGTGTCTCAAGTTAGTATCAGAGCCATAGTTTAAGCGAATTAGGATTGGCTTGTTCCACTCCTAGGCTTAAACTCATGCTATAGAAATGTTATTTTATGAAAGTACGATGTCATAAATGATTAAGACATTATACATTATTTAAAATATGTAAATATAACACTAAGAAGTGTTAAGCTAACGTTTAAAGTGAGCAAAGATTTAACCGTTAGGAAAATTATATGATATTTTCCATAACCGTCTAAATTTATTAAAGACTATGTCTATAAAGTAAAAAGATTTTCAGTATTGATCACCATGTATTTATAATGATATTGTATGTTAAGTGAACCAGTGTCCCATGAAACCTTGTGGTAACAACAGAATCAATATGTATAGGTGGTTATGGTAATATGGGCCCGTATTATCATAATCACAGGATATGTATTGAGACCGGTGGAATCACAAAGGAATTATGGTATTCTGGTGGGTAAGGTTATGAAGAGAGCAGTAAGTAAAACATAGGAATTATATGCCTATGAAATAACAACTAGTAAGGTTGTAAGTATTAAAAGCTAATGTAGTGGATATATACCACTTAGTATGGTAAAGTAAAGGAAATAATGTGATAATTAATATTTTTAGACAGATTGAAAGACATTAAATTATATGCCTGTCGAGACGAGAGGACGTATGTAGAAGAGCAACCTAAAAAGGAATTATGGGTATTGATTACCTATATAAAAGTTGTAAGACTTTTACAGGAAGAATGAAATTATAAGTGAAGTGTATTAATAGTACAATGTTATAATGAGTAATAAAAGAAAAGTAAGATACCCAAATGGGGAAAAGAATGATGAATGAGAAATTGTAAAAGATTATGAAATTTAAAGTAAATTGCATTGTTGTAATGAGATTAAATGAACATGAAGTGAGAATTAAAGGTTGAATGCCTAAATAAATGTTAGGCAAGAAACTAAAGGTGAAACAAGTAACGATAAGATAGTGGTTGTCAGGAAATAAATTCCACAACCAAATGAATGAAATAAAAGAGGTAATACCAGTAATGAAAGAGTATAATGATGTATGATAATGGAAGAAAAATCAAAAGCATGTGAGCAAAATGACTAAAGGTCATAAATTATATGAAGTAAAGAAAAAGAGTAAATATCTAAACAAGTAGTAAACGAAGAATTAAAGATAATGTAAGAATGATAGTAAACAGACAGGAAGTTATTACTTCCGAATAGAAATGATGGGTAAAGGAATCCAAAGATTTTGAGAAATGGTCAGTACATGGCTAGTAGCCATGAAATACAAAGAAGTGTATGTATGTTATATGTGTTTATAAATGTAAAAGCATGAGTAAGTTTTGAGATATAAATATAATGTATAAAAGTATAAAAGTGGTTATGAAATAAGTATTCTAATTAGAATACTATAAAGTATGAAGCAAGGAGTAAAATGATGTATTGGGCAAATTGCCTCGAAATACAAAAGAACGAAAGATGACAAAAAATAAATAAATAAATGGCAATTGTGTATCACCTAAAGATACATAAGAAGTAAGTTGTATATGAAATATATAATGTTGTAAAGAAACATATAGTGTAAAGCAGTGGAGTATAAACAAAAGAATATCAAATGTGTTAGGCATGTAGCCTTATAACACAAAACAGAAATGATAAAAGATGTAAAAGTAAAGAGTAGCGAGAAGTAATGGTGATTGAGGATTATGTCAAGAATTCGTCATGGGACGAAAATGTTAAAAACACCTAGTTGGGTTTTTAAACCAAAAGAGAACCAAGTATATATATATATATATATATATATATATATATATATATATATATATATATATATATATATATATATATGTGTGTGTGTGTATATTATGCAACTAAGAACTTGTAAGTATATGTCAAGAAGTTAATGAATGTGGGTTGTAAAACATAAATACACCACAAGGTAATAATAGTATGAAAAATGAAGTAAGTATGAGAATGTGAATTATAGTATGTAACGTGTATGAAGTTCCATAAGTGAATTGAACAAAAATAAATTTCGAATCAATCATGGTAAACAATTTAGATACCGTGAGGAAAGAGTAAACAAAAGATCAGGTGCTAAACTAAGCAATAATGTGAGAAATAGAATTGGCAAAGAAATACTAAAATATAAAGTATTAATATGAGAAGGATACGTGGAGTATCCAAAAAGGAAAGAAAAGTATACTTATAAAAGTATTGTACAAAAATTGAAGAAGTGAAAAAGACATGTTTATACGAATAAGTAATGAGCAAAGAGACCGAAATCTCATAAAAGAAGATGAAAGAAATATCTAAGTTGATTATATGTTGAATATGAAAGTAATACAAGTAAAGTATGCTACATGACAAATATTAGAGAAGGTAATACATATAATGTACAGAAAATGAGTAAAAGGTATATGAAAAATGATTTTTCTTAAAAGTGTGAATCGAGAAGGAAGTTGACTGGAATAATAGAACAACTTCAACAGTACAACTGTAAAAGTTTATAAGATGAAATATGGTGTATTATACATAGAAAGAAATTTAATGATGTTTAATTGTTAAAATAAAAGCGGTATACCGTTTCAGCACATTTAGAACGAGATAAGTATATTCTTGTAAACAATATGATGATTCGACAAATTCTGTCCCAATCAGAAAAGTAAAAATATGAAGTGTAACAAGAAGAAGGAAAATACATCCTTTATAAATAATAATGAGCCAGTAGTGCGAAATAGAGATAAAGAAAAATAAATTGAAGTTTAAAAGTTTAAAAAAAAAAAACGAATGTAAGAGAAATAAGATGTTGTAAAAACTTCTGTAAAGAAGAAATAACAGTGAATTATCTAGAAAGTAACGAATGAGAAAAGAAATATAAAGAAAAGAAGGGTGAAGATAAATAAGCAATATTAAATGAAGGTGAAAAGATTTCTTAAGAAAAACGTCCATTAAGGGACAAAATTTATACAAGGAAAAGATTTTGATGCCTTTATGAATTTGTAAAAATATGAAACATATATAATTATGTTTAATGGTATTTGAAAATTTTACAAGTAAAGAATACTATGAGTATAATCTCACTTGTTTTAGTAAAAATATGAGAAGAATTATAAAGTAGATTGCTATTTATGATAACAAGTATTGAAGTATGAAACTATTTTGTCAAATAAGTTTACTAAGAGATTGTATGACAATGAAATGAGGTAGAAAAGAAAGATTAAAAGATAAAACAGTGAAGGTTATGATTATGTGTTGGTAAAAAGAAAGTATCAAAAAAAAAATTGTGTGATGATTCCGAGGACGGAATCCCAATAAGGGGGAGGTAGTTATAACGACCCAAAAATCTCGAGTTTATATTCGAGAAAATACGTAAAGAAAAGACTAAAAATATTTTGAAAGTTTTAAAATAATTTACTTAGAAATGTGGTAAAATACCAAAAGTTTGGAAAAAGATGGTGAGAAAGGGCAAAATGGTCATTTGATATCCAAATGACTTTTAAGTAAGGAAAATATAATTTTTGGAGTTTATATATAATGAAATAAAATTTTGACACCAAATAATGGTGATAAGTATTTGAAAGTTAATTCTAGTAAAAGAGGGTAATTTTGTCATTTTACCATAAAGGGGTAATTTGGTCATTTGCCCATGTATAAGATTTATTATAAAAGTATAATTCTAGTTTGGACCAAAAATGTAACAAATAAAACTTAGTGTAATAAGAGTTGGGTTCTAGTGTTAAAAATATGAAGAAATTAAGTCCAGGGGCTGTTTTGTCATTAAGCCAAAGTTGGAAAAATATAAAAATGGGAAAATATCTCATTAATAATCATAATTTCTGAAGATGGTTCTAGAGAGGATACGGGAGAAAACGATTTCTAGGATTCATGAAGAAATTGAAGCAACTATCTTGGAATTGAAGAATTCCAAGCCAAAGAAGGTTAGTAAACATGATTTTAGAGTTGTTTAACCCATTTCCCGTAAGCAAGTTACTGTAGCTTTGAGATTTTAGTGGCTAGAGGAGGATTATCCTATGATTCCTAGTCTTAACTTGTGTCTTAATCACTACCTAAACCTAGTTTAACCATTGAAAGTGTTAAAAATCAAGAAATAAGAATTTTAGCTCAAGAACCCTAGAAATGGGTTTGTGAAATTGAAAGTGATTTTTATTGTTTTGTTAGGTTCTAATAATCACTTAAGATGTATAAATACATTCCTAAGTGATTGATTTCAAAAATTTGCATTTTTGGGAAAAATTATCAAAAACGGGATTTTATGAAAATAAATCAAATTATGAGTTTGAAACTGATTGTAAATGATCTAATAAGTCTAAAGTGTCATAAAAGACATGAGAAATCAATTCCAATCTTGGAAATTCATTAAAATGATTTTTTTTGAGTAAAAATGAGTTTTTGGGGATGATTTCAATCAAAAGTGGTGAAATTGAAGAAACTATGGTTTAGATGTATAAAGGAGTTGTTATTTTAGTCCTAGAATGATTCTAAACTAATTAAGTCAAGTATTAAGAACATATCTTAAAAATCATCAAAGTATGTTGCTATTGTTGAAAAATTGGAATTTTGTCAAAAGCCTTAGAATTCAATTTTATATGATCAAATTAATCCTAAAGGGTTTTAATGAGTTCCATATGTGGTATTGTTAAAATAAAGCAGTAGAAATGATTAATTTCAAACAAATTCGGTTTTTTGGATCAAAAATGCAAAAACGGGAATGTTTGGAAAAGTAATCAAAATCTATGATTTTTATGATTAAAGACATGAAGTAAATGAATGGTTTTGGTCTTGGAACAAACCCTAGGGATTAAGTCATGTATTAAGGGCTTAATATGAGAAAATGGAAATTTGTAGCATAAAAATTGGGCAATTCTGGGCTGCTGTTCAGCTGGCGCGGTGCGCCCCTCCTTGGGCGCGGTGCGCCCAGCGGCAGATTGAAAATGCAGTTTTCTCAATTAGTCTCCTGCCAAGCCCAAATGGATTTTGAGTTTTGATCTTAAACTTGTCCGTTTGACCTCAAATTTTAAACATAGGTCTAATATGTTATGAAACTTCATGAAAAATTGTTGGAATCGAAATACGATCCCCGAGGGTACTGTAGCAAAATACGTATAAAATACAACTTAACTAAAGTTGGTCATTTAAAAGTTATAGACTTATTATGACCCAAGATAGTATTATAAGGACTCTAATGAGTTATAGAATCAGTTAGCATTAATGTTAATGTATAATATGTTAATTATAGGTCCATGCCAAGTGACTAATGGATCAAAAGTGTATAAATACAAGGAACGTGTAGCCAATTTTCTAGCAATACGTGAGGTGAGTACATGCAGTATTTTTACCCATTCTGGGGTACATGGCAAGTAAGTATTTTCAAGATTTCTTATAAAATCTTATATGTGAAATTATATGCAAGAGTTTTATTTCTAACTTATTTGTGAAAGTATAATGCTATAATTGAAGATATGTTTTGAACTATAAGTCAAATTAAGTGAAAGTATATATTGGCTTATGAGTCAATTATGTGAAAGTAAGTTTTGGTCTATGAACCAATTATGTGAAAGTACATGTTTAATACAAGTTATACATGTTTGAAAGTATGGATAGGCATATAGCCATAAAATGTTTAAGAAATATGTTTTGGTTACAAACTTTATATGTTTTCAAGTTTGAAAGGACATATAGCCACAATATCTTTGGAAAATTATAAATTTGGCATCTAGCCATAAAGATAGAAAGTAATGAAGTTTAGCGCTTAGCCATAAGTTATATGTATGTATGTAATGTTCAAGCAAGCAGAAAATGTTTTGTATGACTGGTAATTGTAGCAAGTAGCGTTAGTAAGGGAACTATGTTCCAACCTTCCCGGGTTAGGTAAGGGGTCTACTGGGGACAAGCCCCATCGCGAAGTAGACTGCCTCAGCACTTCTATGGTGAGGATTGATCCGTTCTTTCTAGCCATAGAGACTTGGGGTATCACTTATAGTGATTAAAGCCCTAAGTATAAAAATCCAGCAAGCTTATAAAACCAGTCAAAGAAAGTAAGAAAGATATTAATTTTGTAAAGTATGTCATAAAATGATTTTGAAAAGTAAAGAATTATAGTATGTTGTCATTTTAAAGTTTTGAAAGAAGATATTTTTACAAGGTATGATATGTAATGATTTTGAAAAGTGTAGAGCTATGGCATGATATTATTATAAAACTTGAAAGATGTTTTTATGTTATAAGTTTTATAAAAAGGTTGGAACAGAAATTAAAAGTTTGAGTCTAAAACTCATGTAACTCACGAGACAATTTTTGTCTTACGTATTTTATGTTTTGCCATGTATTCCAGGTCTATATAAGTTGCTATCGATGGGATGAAGTTTAGCTGGAGTGGAGCTTAAGTTAGCTCCTATATTGGACTCAAGGTTAAATCCTTCTTGCTTACTATGGTTAGCTTGATGTGAATTTGTACACCCACAGTTTTTTAACATATAAATAATCGGTTTTTGATAAACTGTATTTTTGTAATCATGTATATATACGAAAAACCATAGTATTTGCAAACAGTAGAAATGGGGTGTCTCAATTAGAGTCAACTGAAATGGTGATTAACCTATGATCATTTGGTATATAAATGAATATATAGGTATGAGACAAATGGTTCTGGTGTATGCAAAGGCAAGAAACAACCGGAATTAAATGCAGCAAGTATTCAGGTGAGTAATCTCACTTATATCATATATGATATGTATTGATTAGACTGTTACAGATTGAAACAGATTTAGGGGACGAAATTTGACAGTTTACAGATGCATTGGAAAGACAATACCAGATAAGCCGTGAGTCTACGATAGACAAGAACGGAGCTGTGAGTCATTAATACGACAATACCAGATAAGCCGTGAGTCTGTGAAAGACAAGAACGGAGCTGTGAGTCAATAATAAAAGTAAAAAAGACAATACCAGATAAGTCGTGAGTCTAAGAAAGACAAGAACAGAGCTGTGAGTCAATAAAAAGGCAATATCGGGTAAGCCGTGAGTCAATGAAATGACAAGAACGGAGCCGTGAGTCTAGGCAAAAGCGGGGCAAACTCGTGAGCCATAAATGATTATGAAATAAAATGTTATGCCCAACTGGTGCGGCCTATATGGCTATGATATTGGATGATTAAATCCAACTGGTGCGGCCTATATGGCTATGATATAAATGTTGAAACTGTTTGGTGCGGCTTATATAGCCAGGAAATATGGTGCAACCAATTATGACTAAGAAAAAGGGGACAGAAATGGTTAAATATGATTAAATGTACAAATAACTGACGTGATTTGATAATCATATGTTATGATGGTTCAGCCTGTAAGGCTATGAAGTAGGATGTGAAATCCTAAGAGATATACGGTCAGCCAGTAAGGCTAGGAGTTTGGATCCGATATCCAGATAGATATATACGGTTAGCCGGAAGGGGCTATAAAACGGGACTTGGTATTGAAAAGATGAATAATAAGATATTTATCATATATAGGAAATTATATATGAATGTATTTCTTATACATGTTATTTGCAGATATGATTACTCACTGAGCTTTATAGCTCATGTTATTTGTTAAATGTCCCTACAGGTTAGCATGATCCTGATAAGGGAAAAGATAGAGTCCGTGACTAAAGAAGTGAGACTTATAGATGCTATCAGTAGCAGCCCGGCTTCAAAGGAGATTATGATATTTTATACTCTCATTGATACACTTATACCCGTTTTTAATAAAATATACCCCTTTTGTTATGGTTTACGTATTGAAACCTTTGTTCTAAATGAAAAATTTTCAGGAGTGTTTTCGTTTTAAAAGCCGGGTGTTACAGTTGGATATTTTATCTTATAAATTTTTTAGTGTTATTGATATTAATTTTCTATCACAACAAAGTATATATTAGTTGACAAGATAAACTATGTCAAAAAAATAGTCAACAATATGTTAGATGTTTCGGCCATTTTATATATATAAACAGAATTTGTTAAATACTAAAAACAATTTATCATTTTATTAAATTTTGGTGCCGGATGAACTAACCTAAACACTTTTTTTATAGAATTTTGATTTGAGACCGGATAAACTAATAAATATTTATTTCAAAATGTATAAGTTATTTTAAATAAACAATCTCAAACACCCTTATAATCGAAATTATTAAAAACCGAAAAAATAGTTATCATAACTTTGAAAATACAATAATTTGCTAACAAATTTATAATTGCAATACATACTAATGCATTAGAGTTAACTAGATTAAACGCTATTGTTAAATATAGTTGATGTTTAGGAATTAAGATGTATGTTAAATATAGTGGCCGCATGTACTTAAATACAAGCCAAGTAGTAAAACAAAAGAGCGTTGGTTAATTTGAAGAATTGGGCGGCCAATAAATGAATTGAATGTTAGTGGCGCTGGAGATGGGGAACGTGACCGTTAATAACGATAATGGGATCGTGGTCGGGACCGGAAATCTAAAAAACGTTGGTGATCGGTCGCATTCACCAACCTGTCGTCGCTTTCCCCTACCCTGTACCCCTACGTGCCTTTTTCACGTTTTATTGTACATTCTTCTAATTTATCTGTAGAAAATACCCTACGTTAATATTAAATTCATTTTTCAATGGGAAGCGACATATATGAGACAGAAAGATAATGTGTTTATTTTGAACTTTTTGCAATACCGATGTCCAGTTTTTTTTATTATAGACTTAAAAACAAATAAGAGATCAATTTATATAAAAGCAAAAAACTAACTTTAAATAAAGAACGATACATTTTTATGATTTTACCGATTCATTAGACATAATTTTTCAACAATCTAATATAACAATACTTAATATCATCATCGCTTTATATAGAGTTTAACTCCAATGATATAAAGCAATAAGTTTCTTTATGTTGAATTTTTTATAATACAAAAATGATAAAAAAAAATGACGTTTTGTTAATTTAAATTATTAGAAAAAACATGTTGCATTTATTGGTAAAGTTAGAAAATATCCTACGGACGTGTTCGGCATAAATATTTTAAGAGTTGTTATCTTTTAAAAAAACTAGGAAAACAAAAGCTGTTAGAAATTGGGGGTAAAATATTGCTTGGATTCTCTAAAAGTCGTGATTTTCACTATTAAATCGAAGTATTTCTATGGTACAAATAGAACATTTGGTTGGATAAAATTCAGAGATCGAACCAAGAGAATGTGGAGTGTTATGTTTTCGAATGTTTACTAGAAATTCACTAAAAACGGGATATCATCCCTTTATCTGAAGACCGACATAAACTGCCACAATGCAGTTTCCAAACTGTCACAAAATGAGTTTTAGACAAGGGTCAAACAAAAATAAAAAACCAGGTCAATTTGAGAAAATTCGGATTTCTGATGCATTTTTAATAAAGCAATACACAGCCAGGGGCTCTGCTCCTTGGACCCCGCTAGGGGTTACCGCCCCTTGGACAACGCAACCAGGGGCACTGCCCCTGGAACCTATCAGTTTAGGGGTCACCCCTAAATGACAGTGTATTTTGAATCTTGATCAAACTGAAACAAGTGTGCATTCAGTACTTCCCTTACTTGTTTAATGTTTGTCAAGAAGTTAATCCGTTACACTTAAATAACATTGGTAATATAAATCACCAACAAAAGCTTTATTCAGATAGAAAATTTTAACTTTTATTTTAAACAAAAAGTTTATAATCCAAAACTACTCCATGTAGCTTTTGAAATCTTTTAGCTTATCGATGCTTTTAGTTTTTAATTTTTATATTATTTTACATATTAAAAAGCTAACAGTTAGTTTTGTTGAATACTTCTGCAAATAAAAGTTACAGTTTTTATCTTCCAGCCATTAACTACCAAGTACCAGCTTTCAGCTTTCAATTTTTAGCGATCACCTTCTAACTATCGACTAGTTTTATCAAACACGTGATATATATCTTTTTTTTAACATCACATGAATAAAACCAAAAGGTATATTTACATCTTTTTGTTAATACAAAAAAGAAATTGCTTTATGAGACCTTGGAGTCTTACTTGATCACAATTTATTGTCTAGGTTGGCAATGCTGAATTTTAAATAATATTTATATTTACGTGGAATAAAATTTGATTATAATTTATTTTACACGTGATTTTTTCCCTATCATTCTATTTGCTTTTTTTAAAACTTTATATAATATTTCACACGTATTCATAGATTTTCTCGCGTCACAGAATCCAGCTCGCGCGGGCTTTCGACGTCGTGCGACGTCCTCGTTTGTTTTGTGACCGTTGCAATTCGAACGGCTATATAGTCGTTGTTATAAAAAAGAATCTATTTACTTTACCTATATATATATATATATATATATATATATATATATATATATATATATATATATATATATATATATATATATATATACACATACACACAACACATACACACCACACTACAACTAAAAAAATGGATCCAAGATTCGAGGTGTTATTCGATTTGTCGTCTTCGTCGGAAGACGAGAGTTGGTTGCTTGAAGCTACCGTTCAAGCGGCATCATTGCTTCGTCAAGCTGCGCAGATAACCGTCGACGCCGCAGAAAGTTCACAAAATCAACCTAGGTTATCAAGACGGGCAACAAAAAACAGAGATCGTGAAGCAGGGCATGATCTCCTTGTCTGTGACTATTTAGCGGAACACTGTTTGTACTCGACGTACCAGTTTTGGATGAGCAAGCAACTATTATCGCGTATAGTTCGTGATGTGAGCGAAGTCAATCCGGTATTGCGATTGCAATACGATGGTATGAATAAAAGGTGTTTCACGGCGGAACAAAAATGTACCGCTGCTGTTCGTCAAATTGCAACCGGCACGACATTTGATTTATGGGACGAGTATTTGAAGATGTTGGAGCGCACGGTTCGGGAAAGTGTATACGAGTTCGCGAGCACTATTATCCATGTTTATGGCAAACGTTATTTGCGAAAACCAACACCGAACGACATTCAAACGTTGTACGCCGCGCATGAAAGCAAACATGGTTTTCCCGGCATGCTTGGGAGCGTTGACTGTATGTATTGGGAGTGGGCTGCTTGCCCCAATGCATGGCGTAGCCAATTCACACGAGGCGATCATCGGCACCCTTTTATCATCCTCGAGGCAGTGGCGTCCCACGATTTATGGATTTGGCATGCGTTTTTTGGCGTTGCGGGTGCAAACAACGACCTCAACGTTCTCGACCAATCGCCGATATTTAACGACATTTATAGAGGTGTTACCTCTTTTTGTCCGTTTCAGGTAAATGGAGCGTACTACAAACACGGGTATTATCTAGCCGATGGAATATATCGGGATTATGCCGTGTTTGTGAAGTCATTCACATGTCCAATGGATCCAAAGCGTCAAATGTTCAAGGTCGCACAAGAAGCGGCTAGGAAGGATGTGGAGCGAGCGTTTAGAGTTCTTCTGTAACACCCGGCTTTTAAAACAAAAACACCCCTGAAAAATTTTCATTTATAATAAAGGTTTCATTACATAAAACCAAAACAAAAGGGGTATATTTTAATAAAAACGGGTACAAGTGTATCAAGGAGAGTATAAAATACCAAATCTCCTTTAAAGCCGGGCTGCTACTGACAGCATCTATGTGTCCCACTTTATAGTCACGGACTCTATCTTTTCCCTATCAGGATCATGCTAACCTGCAGGGACATTTAACAAATATCGTGAGCTATAAAGCTCAGTGAGTAATCAATCTGCAAATAACACATATTAAAAATACATTCATATATAGATCACTATATACGACAATTATCTTTCTAATCATCTTTTCAAATCAAATTCTATTTCTTAGTCTCTTCCGACTAACAATATGTATCTGTTTGGATATCGAATCCAAAGCACTAGTCTTACCGGCTAATCATATATCTCTTACGATTTCGCATCCTACTTCATAGCCTTACAGGCTGGAACGTATACCATGTGATTATCAAATCACTTTATCACATCTAATCTGTTATTTGCATACCGATCATATCAATTCTGTCTGCCATCAAGGCCATATGTATATAAAAGAGAATAAACATTCAAATTCTCAATTATCGTTTCTGTCCTCTGTTTCTTAGTCATATCAGACTGTATCATGTTTCTGGACTATATAAGTCGCATCGTTTGTCATGGCTATACAAGCCGTACCAAAGCATTTTCAACGTATAAATCATAGCCCGCAGGCCGCACCAGTTTGGGTTCAACGACCCGGAATCATAGCCATAAAGCCGCACCATTTCTATATAATAATATCATAGCCATATAGGCCGCACCGTCTGGATGTAGCATCCGATATCATATCTACAAGTGGCCGCACCATCTATTAACAGTTTCTTTCACAATCAGTTATGGCTCATGGGTTTACCCGCTGTTGCCTAGACTCACGGCTCCGTTCTTGTCATCGCAATGACTCACGGCTTATCCGGTATTGCCTTATTAGAGTGGACTCACAGCTCCGTTCTTGTCTATCGCAGACTCACGGCTTATCTGATATTGTCGCATTACTGACTCACAGCTCCGTTCTTGTCATCGCAATGACTCACGGCTTATCTGGTATTGTCATATCACGGTTTATCTGTTTATTGACTCACAACTCCGTTCTTGTCTTTATCAGACTCACGGCTTATCTGGTATTGTCTTTTCAAATGTATCTTTGAACCATCAATTTCGTCCCATAAAACAGTTTCAACCTGTAACAATTCAATCATCATATATCATATATGATATCAGTGAGATTACTCACCTGGATGTTAGCTGCATTTAAATCCCGGTTGTTTCTTGCCTTTGCGTGCACCACAACCATTTTGTCCCATACCTATATATTCATTTATATACCAAATGATAATAGGTTAATAATCATTTCAATTGACTCTAATACATAAGAGTCCAATATTATGCAACTATAAACCATCCCTAGATGATAAACTTTCCATTTATCATCTTTTTACAAGTTTTACTATTCACCGAGGCATTCGTATCGATCTACAGTGCCCCCGAAGAGTCGAAAACTCAATATAAAAATTTTCCCATACTTTTCAAACCATTAGGGACTTATGGTTCAAGTTTGGAGTAAAACGGACAAGCCAAACAAAAGTTAGCATTTTGGACTCCCTGTCTAGTGGGCGCACTGCGCCAGGTATCAGGCGCACTGCGCCTGGGCGCACCCCGCCCATATCCTGGGCGCACTGCGCCCTGCGCCTGGGCAGTCTCCTGATCAGTCGCGATTTGTGCACTGTAGCACGCAGTTTTGGCCTATTAAGTCCTTAATCTAGTTCTTAATCACATGGGGTTTATTCCTAGGCTAAAACCTTCTATTAATACAAGGTTTTCAACCCTCAAAACCCATTCAATCAATCATATGAAGAATTAGGGTTCTTAGTTCCAAAACCCCCAAAACTTCAAATTCATCACAAATAGCAACCTACTTCCAAAATCTTGAATTAAGTCCTTTTAGCATGACTTATTGGAAGCATTAAGCTATTACAACACATAATTCTTGACTGAAATTTCAGTCATCATATTCCTCAAGTGAAGAACACACAAACCTAGGTTAGAAATTCCAAGAACTAACCTTAATTGCTTGAAAACTTCAATTCCAAGCTATGCCTTCAACTTCTAGCTTTAATCTTCAAGAAAGCTTCCAAATTTTCTGTAGAAATCGCACCAAGGATCCTCTCCCGTTGCTGCACAAATGGCCAGTCAAAGAAGAGAGTCAACCTCTCTATTTATACTTCCAAATTTTACAAATTTGGTCCCTAAGTTCCATTTCTTGAACTTTTGGCTCTTTTATCAAGTTTTATGACATAAAACTTTCATTTCTTATATTTTTGCCACAAGCAAACAATATTTTTACATAATTGGTCCTTCACATAGTCAAATGACCAATTTACCCTTTTGTGGTAAAATGACCAAAAATCAATTTTTTATAACATTTTAAGTCCACAACTCAAAATATTATTTCAACTAAATTCTTTTCTGTCCAAAAGACCAATTTACCATTCCAAGGTAAAATGACCATTTTACGCCTTTTTATTATATTTACATAAAAAGAGTGTCTTGGCGTTACATCTTCGACAGCGTTTTCACATGATCAAATACCCGTCACGGGCTTGGGATCCGAGGAGAATACGAGACCTTATGTACGCATGCATCATATTACATAATATGATTTCGGAAGACGAGGGGAGAGCGATATGTACGTATGATCCAGACGAAGTTATGCCAACATACGAGCCGCTACCGATTGGATCAGCGACATATCTAAAAAACAGAAACGAGGTCCAAAGCAAAGAAATCCATAACAACCTTCGTGCGAATTTGGTCGAGTATATCTATCGGGCTAGAGTTGAACCGGGGCCGGTGCCCGATATCGAGGAGGAAGAATGGGAGTGACGATCCTAGTTTTTTTTAAATATGTAGTTTTTTTAAAATTTTATGTTTAATGTGTGTTTTAAATTTTTAGGTTTTATTTTTAATGTAATTTTCGTATTTAATTTTTATATTTTAATTAATTATCTTATTTAGAAATTATTAGTTTTATTTTAATTTAAATTTAGTTTTTAAATTAAAAAGTGAGAGGAATTGAGAGGTAGTGAGAGGTGACCATTTTCGGGGGTAAAGCGAGGAGAGAGAAATGCTGACTGGATGCTGAGGTGGCAGGTAAAAAATGAGAGGAGGAGAGAGGGCACACCTGAAGGCCTTAGTGTAAGCAACAATATTAACTAAAAATCATTTAATTAAAAAGTGAATGTAAATACAAACAAATGCACACATCGTAAGACAACATACAATATGTTTTCAAAAAAATACTGCAAATCCCAACAAATATATAAGATATATATAACATGTACAATACAACACATTATCTGCTTTTACATTACAAGTTAAACAGTACAAGAATTATTCTTTCTTTCCTTTTTCATTAGAAAATAACTTGTTTATTCATTTTTAATACATTTAAATTTTAGTATAATCTTTTACTTCTAATAAAAGAGTAAAATTTATGCCACGTGTCCTTTTTCTAGCAACCCGCTTATGCTTTTTCCCGCTCATTGGATTTATTTGCCAAATACCTATTATACCCTTTGATCGACCACAGTGGGTTTTGCTGGATTGAGCGAGAAATCAGGGAATCATCAGCAAGATTTTTGAGTTGATTACCATGATGAAGGTAATCCGTTCCAAAATTATTGCTCAAACTTAAAACTCACCATAACCGATGGCTGCGGATTTTTTGGGATCGATATCAATTCCTCCCATTATTTTAGGAAAGAAGTCAATCAATTTTATGTAATTGGCAACAAATCCTCTCCGATTTGAAACCTAAACCTACATATACGATCTCTTCAAACTGTAAACCCTACCACACATTTTATAAGGGATAGCATACGCATACGAACTTCATATAAACCTCGAAGCACACCTTATAATGGATCATGGCTCATTCAATTCAGGTTTTTCCGTTGCGTCAACTTCATGTACACTACTGTTAGCGATTCTTTTTTTCGATTTATTATTGAAAGTTAGTTGCAAATTTCTTCTATGATACCTATTTGTTCCTCTTTTGAAAACCCACAATCATAATTTATTTTTGTAAAACAAACCACAATGATTACGTGTGTTTTGATTTCCCCTGCCAAGTGTTTGCTAAAATGCTTTAATGATGCAACTTTGAAAAATTTACCCTGAAGTTCGACACTTTTGCGAGCTTTAGTCTTGGACCATGATTAAAATTCAGAACCTTATGGAGCTGTCACCAATGGTATGTTCGTATCTCAAAAGGCCAATTTAGATTATTGATTACCATTCTCAAACGGCTTAATTTGAAACTCAGAAACTTTGATCAATTTTTAGATTTTCAGGTTTAGGATCTTCTCGATGGTCATCTGATTCATCCTCAATCCAAGCTTCAAGGGTTAAGTCTATGCTCATTTGAGGTTCTTATAACGTTTTTTGCCTTTATTGCCAATAAAGTTACTATATTTGGTCCGAGTATAGGACCTCCACATGACAACACAGCTTAGTTTCCCGCCCACATATACTTTGACGATTCCCTCTTTCACAATAATGTAAATCGCTGATTTATTGGGATACATATCACTGATTTATTGGGATACATATCGATTGTAGTGGATTAATTTAGGCAACTCCTCAATCAATTCCATATATTCAACTATAAATCAGTAAGTAATATATGATTCAGGTTAGTTTTGTCGCTTCTCATTTCTATTTCCCTTCTCCTCCTTGATTGTTGGAAAACGTAATCAATGGCAAAAGATAGAGGTCGAAGGCCAGAATCCCATGTGCGTGCTGCAAAATTTCATCAGTGGCCAATTTTGTTAAAGTTATTTTGGAAGACGGTAAAACACCACTATTACTCTCTTACTATATGTGATTGAATCAGCTACTTAATCCTTCGTCAATTGATAGAACCCTGATTTCCCATCTGTTCTTGATTTTGAAGGTTTTACTAGACTACCAACGACAATAAAAGAGGTATGTGTGTTCACTTCAATTGGTGTGTCAGTTCCACAGATCAAATCAATATCTGGTAACTAATTTTAAAGTATTTTTTTTTTCAAATTCTCATTCTAATTTGTTATACTTTAGAAGATTTCTCCTGTTCCAAATTTGTTTTGTACTGGTTCTGATGAGAGTTATTTATCCTATTGGATTGACCAGGGATGTGGGCGTGGTGCGACTACTATAGTAGCATGTGTGCTCGGCTCTTTTCAACAGAAGCAAAGTAGCGGGTTTTTCCACTCCAGGCTTGTAATGGTTAGTAAATTAGGGGTTTTCTATGACGATCAATTAATCTTACTACTTCATTGATGATTTTCATCTATTTCGGGTACCGAAATAATATTGTGTTGTATGCATAAACGGATTTGAAGTATAAAAGTTTTCTTGATAATTGGAATTTTACCAAAAATCAAATTCGGCCTGGTTGAGGGAAGCTCACCCCATGGGTTTCAATTAGACATATTTATACCAACAAGTATTAACAATTATGTAATATAAGTAAAAAAATAATAATAAAAAAATAATAAAAAAAAAGTAAATTTTATGTTTCTGTATTTATAAGTACCCAACCCGTGTTCAACATGGGTTTATAACCTAGTATTTTATATAAAAGGTTATCGGATCACAGCTAAGTTTTGTTAACTATTTGGTTGAATTCTAGTTGTATAGAAATTAAAATGGGACATCGACAACTACTTGCATTTTACAGAAACATACGTTTATGAGAGTTACTCACGATCAATAAATCCCAAGTTATAGTTCACGGCTACGATGACTCGATCATTTACTTCCATGGTTTGTAGATAGAAAACTGTCAATTGTCTTAAATGATAGCATATGTTAGAAGTTATTCTTTTGTACCTTTGAAAACGACATCCTCTATAAAAACAAGTACAAAAAAAAACTCCGTTTTATCGTATGTGAGAGATATTTTATGACGACTAAAAAGACTTTGATTCACCGGTTTAACATGAACATGTTCCAACATTTATAACGTGAGTGAATTCCATGTATATATGCATCGATACACACTTGCTTACAGTGTTTTGTACTTTTGTAATATAGTAATATTGTGCTTTCTTATGACAACAAACATGAAATATCTATCTTGTTTTATGAAAACTAATAAGCCAAATAGAATAATTATAAACATGTATGTATACAGTCATGTCAAGTAATCTTTTTTTAGCGGCTGATTATATTCAAAAACTAGATGTCACGAATATAGACATAAATCTATAATCGATTATCCCACGAATAATAATGAAAATATGTATATGAAAATACAAACACAAAGTAATCACACACATTTATGTAGTTCGGTCCAAGGTGACCTACGCCTACGTGCAGGAAAGAG